>JAJPUD010002260.1:232617-255411 GCA_023553655.1 Myrmecobius fasciatus
GGGGGCTAGGCTCAGTGGTCTAGGACCCAGAATGACCTCTCCAAGGACTGAAGGAAGCCAGATCTGGAGCTGGAAGAGGGCCCCCTGCCCCAGGCCAGGGGCCGAACTCATTATGGGGGGGAGGGGGAGGAAGGTCCGGGCCTGGAGCTGGAGGGGGAAGGAATGGTGGGACCGTGACTGATCCATTGTCCAGTCCTCCCGTCCAACCTGCTGTGAAGAGTCCCTGATTCAGCCTTCTCAGAGGTGGAAACTGAGACCCAGCTGGGGGTGGGGGGTGGGGCAAGTCCCCCACTTAGAGGACAATGGCCCCAGGCTCTTGGCTCCCAACTTCAGCGGCCTCTGCCCCGGCCCATAAGAGACTCCTTCTTCCCCTAAACTCACCCCCACCCCCACGTCCCTCCTTCCGGCCCCCCCAGACCCTCCAGCTCCCACCCTGGGAGAGGTCCCAAGTGAAAAAATGGAATCAAGCGGCCCACAGGAGGGTCCAGAAGGTGGTCTTACCGACTGCCTCCGTGAGTGTCTCAGCTCTCTGGCTGCCCTGGGCCCTCACCGCAGCAAGGCAGCGCCCCAAAAGTCGGACCCCACAGAATTTTCCTCTCCGAGAAGCTCCTCCCACCCTTGTCCCCTCCAGAAGCCCCCACCTGCCCCCTCTCCTCTCAAATGCGAACTTGGCCTATGGACTACAAGTAAAATGTCCCTTTAGGTTACAAAGGCCCTAGCAGGCCCTCCCAGTCCTAGCCCCGGCCGGGACAAGCGGATGACCCTTGGTCCTTGACCATTCACCCCCCTCCCACCTTCAGAGATGGAGGTCTTCCCAATCATCCCCCTGTTAACCAACTAATGGGATCCTTCCCCCAAAGCTGGGGGAGAGCCCTTCTTTCCTTCCTCTCCCAGTTGTTTTCCAACTCTCCAGATGTGTTCAGCTGCCTCTTCAGCCCGGGACCCCCTGCCACTGCAACAGCGCCCTTGTCCCAGGGCCAGCCTCCCTCCCCAAGCCTCCATGTTCAGCCAGGCTACTTCTCAGCGCCCAGCCAGAACTGACCCTTCCTACTTCTTGCCCCCCTTCCTCCCCCCGGTCTCACCCCCCCAACCCACTCTATTTGCCAAAGGAACTTTCCTGAAGCGCCGGGCTGGTGCCAGCGGCTTCTTGGGCCTCGAGGACAAACTAACTCTTCTGCTGGGCCTGACTTCTTGGGCACACTGCACTCCAGTTGCGGCCATTTCCCTCAGGCACGGAGCCTGGCACTCGGGGGGCACTTGATAAATCCCTGGTGACTGAATGGCGGATGCCCTTTCATTTCCCACAGTCCTGGAGCTGTTCAGCATACAAAGTCTTTATTCCAGTACACTATTTACAATTCTTACATAATGTACACTTCCAAAAACAAGCGTGGCCGTTTACAATCGCATTTACAATGAAAACAAAGAAGTGCCCAGTGTGACACACCAGACTAGATAGATGAAGCCCATGGAGGGAGGAGTGGGCCGGGAAGCTCCAGAGGAGGGCCAGCGAGCCGGCTCCTCACCGGTGGCCACCTTTCCCTGCTTCCAAGCAAGTGGCTTGACTAAGTTCTACTTCTTTTGGGGAAAAAATAGGATTAGATGGAACATAATATGCAAGGAGACTAAAAAGATACAGGCAACACAGAAAAAAAATCATTTTTTGCAATTAAAAAACTACTCACTATATACCTGAAAACAGCAAATTTATGTAAACAGAAAAGACATCTAAGAAAAATAAAATCGCTTGTATAACTGAGCCATTGAAATTCAATTTAAAATACGTGAAGAAGTTAATTCTGATGGGGGGGAAATGTTCAAATCTTCACATTTCTGAAAGCCCCGACTTCCCCAAAGGTGACCGCCCCTTCCCCGTCCGCCGCGCCAGTAAGTCGGAGGGCTGCCGGCCACCAGGAGACGAGACCTTTTGGGATCAATGCGGCGAAAGCGTTTCCATGGCCTGCGAGAGGAGCCCGGGCTCCTGCCTCCATCTTCTCCTGGTAAAGGGCGCAGAGCCCAGGCATACATCTTCACAGCCCCTTTCCAAGGCACGGAGCCTCGGGCACTAGGGCCATTTGGGGAGTCAATATCCGTATTGGAAAAAGGAATGGTCCTGAAAATTAAAGATACGGATGCGAGTGCAGCCGTTTGGAACAAGCTGCTATTCAAAGCAGGGGTTACATTCTGTTATAAATGAAAACAAAGAGTGGCAATCGTCTGCGCTTTATTATAATCATGTCATTACAAAAAAGGTAAAAAACGTTGCTACATGTGTAGGATTACCTTTGACAATACTGCGTGACATATTACAGATCGTTAAACTGCGTAGCTAATGAAACTCAAGAGAACTTTCAGCTCATTTCAGCCCGTGTGTATGTATGTGCGGCCTTCAGAAAGCACAGAAGGGCCCAAGACCAGAGGGAAGCCCAGGAGCACTGGGTCGCACCCGCTAGTGCGGGGGACTCTCAGAAAAACCTGAATCTTGAAGCACTGTACCGAGAGTAATTTAAAAAGAGGGATCCTCAGCCCTGCTGCTGCCAGGAGGGCTTGCAGATATTGAACCAATGGGAGCTCTCAAAAGAAATCTCACCCTCCGTGTCCTGTTCAGACTTCTAACATGCTAACGGGCCAGACGGCGGGCACCTGGATGGAGTCCCAACAAACAGCACCGACAGGGAGCTGGGTCCGACCCCCCGTCACCATGTAGGACTCAGGTGTATTACATACGATAAAAAGCCATTATGGCGTAGGGCCCGGACCATGGCAAAACAAAACGTGGAACTGCCTGGAAATGGGCCACAGCTCCAAAAAGAACCTCAAATGGAGTCGGCCTCCTGTGCGTCCGGAAGCCGAGCCCAGAACGCCATTCCCTTTCCAGGAGCTCCCAAACGTCCCTGCCGAGGCGCCCTCCGGGCCAATGCCAAGCGTTGGCAACGTGGCAGCTGGGGCCAAAACTGCTTCCCGGTGAAAGGCTGCGCTCTGGCTGTGGTCAGCGCTCCCCATCGATTCTAAGTGAGCAGTCAAGCGAGCGCGGCCAGAAGCGGCTGCCTGCGGGGGAGCAAGAGGCGAGGGGCTCCCAGCACCAGAGGAAGCTCCTTAGCACCAAGGGGCCAGAGCAGCAGAGGCTTAGGAGCCTTAGGGTGGGTGAGGAAGGGGGCCTGGCTCTGTGGGCCCGCAGGGGGGGCAGCTGGGGAGAAATCAGAGCCTCCTTTAGGATGCTATTTAAAGAGAGCTCTGGCTCTGTGCCCTGGCATTTATGCAAATGATTCCTTTCTTTTACTTCCAAGCCCTAGTGGTTTACTTTGCCATCCGGGTACACTGGGTGGGTTTTTTAAGCAAGTGATTACTAAAGGCAATAGAAAAACGCTTTCCAGCTTCCAGCTTAGCTTAGCCTTCTTGCAGGAAGTAACAGGACTTAACTGGACTTGAGGCAGGGCTTCCCCATCACCAGGGAAGCTGGAGCTCTCCAACATGGTTTCACTTCATCAAACTCCTCCATCTGACATGAAAGCACTCGCCAACTTAAGCATGCCCTATTTAAAAAGCCCGAGCTCCTCAAGCAGCACAGCATTTCTTCACTCAGGCAAGAATGAAGTCGACTTTCCAAATCTCTCCTTGGAGACCGAGTGTCAGCATTCCAATTTTATTCCTTAGTGACATGATTCATGGGAAATGGACAATTAAACACAAAGGGTGGCTACAATCAGAGGAGGCGTCGAGAGCGGGCGGGACGATGCCGGGACATCGGACATGAAAAAGGAGCCTGGCGCTAGAAAAGTCAAGAGCTACATCTCTGATGCTCTGGAAGGAAAAGAACTACCATCAATACGCTTTGCGAACAGAAACCGTGGGTCTCACAGCTAAGGCAGAGCCGGGGCAGGGCTGGCCCCCGGTGGCTGGGGCTGGCAGGGTTCCTTCCCTGGGAGAAGAGGCAAGAACAAACCTCTAAAGGCTTCCTCGTCCAGTCGGCTGCTCTCAAAGGGACATCTTAATTAGGGCTTGATTTGGAAAGCGTTCAAGTCATTTTTGGAGAGGAATTCTATCGCCTCCCTACACCAGGCAAGGGACGGGGAGCGAGCCGCCGGGTCGGCCTCCCAAGCGCTACGTCCTGCGGCTGCGGGAGTTCAAACAGCCCTCCTCTCTGGGCCGCGGAGCCGGGAGCCAGGCCTGGGATCGGGCCCGGCACGACCGCCCAGGGGACCAGGTGCTTGTTCCGCCGGGCCACAGAGCCAGCCTTGGCCCTGAGCTCCTCCCGCTGCGTGGACGTGCTTAGTGGAATGTGTTAAGCGTAAGTCGGGAAAGGGGGGGCTGCCCCCCTTAAAAAAGGAGGGCTGCGAACTGCATCTGCACCCACAGCCCCCTCACCCGGCTCTGACCCGGCTTCAGCGGGTCGCACCCATCCCAGACAGGGTCCCCCCTCCCCCCCAGTCCTCAGACAGAAACGTTTCCCGGTGGAAGTGGCAAGGGATGTACCTTCTCCCGGCACTCGTTCGATATCTAGAAAACCTGAATGTGCAGCGTGAAAGCAGGAGGAAAATGGGCAGTTGCAGCTGGGTGAAGAAGAGGGGGCCAGATTTAATTTGTTTCCCTTCTTAAAAAAAATTCAGAATTTCTGTGAATCTTGTTGGAAACGGTTTAGTTTTTCTGGATTATTGGAGGCCATTTGGGAAAAGTCACGGAAAATGTCTTGGTAAGTCTCATCACCTGCATAAAGATAAAAGGAGGACACTGGTCAGACACGGGACGCATTGGCCAGACGCACACAAACCCGACGCCTCTTAATTGGGCTCTGCACCACTTGGAAGTGCGAGCTTTCACTGAGTCAAAATCACCGAGCAGAGCGAAGCAATCTCACAGACAAGAAGCGTCCCGAGTCAACGACAGAAAAGGAAACAGAAAAGCAGTACCTGGAGGAGGTGCCTCAGCGCAGCCAGAGGAGAAAGGGCAGAGTTAGAGAGGGCAGAGAGCCGAGAGGCGGGCAAGGGGCAAGCAGGGGCGGCTCGGGAAACCTTCTCTAGGAGAGCCAGAGCCCCCGAGGAGCGCGAGTGAATGCTGTCCTGGGGAACGGCCCTCGCGGTCCCGGGCTGGACCTCCCCCTCCCCCCGTGGGCCTCCTCGCACCCCTGACGGATGTGTCCGGCTCCAAGGGCAGCCAGAGGTGGGCATGGGAAGGGGGCCCCACGTTCCTCCCCCCAGGCTCCTCCCTTCTTTGCGAGGTGCTCTTACAAAGTCTCTCAGAATGACATCTGGCTAAAGCACCCTTTGAGAGATACGTAATCCAAGTCGTCGTCCCCCCCCCCGCCCAGAGGCCCCGGGGACCAGAGAGAGGACGTGGCTGGGAGCGTGGGGCCGGGCCTGGAGCCCAAGTGGAGGTGAGCGGCCCCTGACCGAATGGCACGGCCCTTCCAGAGCCCCGGCTGCCCATCTCCGCCCTCGGCCCCCGGCAAGGCCCCGGCTGCCCAAGAGGCTCCACGTCCCCCATGGGGGGAAGCGGCCAAACATCGCCTACTTATCCGACCTCGTGCGTCTTGTCCAAGAGACGGGGCAGCTTTTACTCTCCCCCCATGCACACCCCCGTGCTAAAATAAATCTCTCCAAATGACCGAAGTCAGTCTGCCGACGACGGAGACTCTCCCTGAGCTGAACCCCAAGTAATCTGATGCCGTGTCTAAGGGGAAGTAAAGGAACTTCCGGGGGTGGGGGGGCCAGCATCGAGTCCGGGCAACGGAGTGGGAAGGCAGCAGCATCCACATCCAAGTGCTTGAACAGAGGGGCCAGGGGGACAGCCCCCTCCCCCCCAGGGACCCCTCATGCTAGCCCCCCACCCCCCGTACACACACACACCCCAGCCACGCCTTTCAGGGGGTCTCGGGAAGCCTGGAGGAGATAGAAACAAACAAGGAGAAGGAGGCAACAAGAGGAATCATTCTGGAAAAGAGAAGTCGGACAAAGTCTCTCAACTGCTGCAGGAAAATACTTATTGCCAACCGAGCAAAAGCGCGTGAGCCCATTGGCTAATCGGCCCCGGAGCCCCCAAAAGGGTGTTTCAAGCGCAGGGCAGGTTAATACAAAAACACTCTGGCCCAGGCTTGGCTCCAACAGCAAAGGGAGGGGAAAAGGCACATGGGAGACGCGCGGGAAGGAGCACCCCGAGGACAGTGGCCAGGCCCACCGCGGCCCCTTGGGAAGGACCGCCGCCCAGGGCAAGATTACACTCGGCCAGTGCCCGGCTCAACCGAACGTGCTAGTGCTGAGGGGCGGCCAAGCAAGACGAGCCCTGCCACTCGCCCAGCACGCACGGAAGCCTCTGACGAGAAGGGGACACCAGAACCCTGTTTCCCCTCGTCCCCCTTCTCCGCAGCAGTAAGGGAAGAAACATACGACAGGGCGGTAACAGTCAGGCTTGGACGGTATTCCGGACAACAAACCGGCGCCCAATCATCCAAAGCCAGGCTGCCGGACCGCTCCCACCGGAAGGCCCCGCCCGCCGCAAAGCTTCCTGGGAAGATCCTCAGGCCAGGTCCCGCTGGCATCTCTCGCCCCTTAAATGGGAGCTCCCTTTGGGGGGGGGTTCTGGGCACTTGTGATCCTCAGCCCCTCCTGAGCTTCCACTTCCAAGTCTGCTTCCCCTCGGACTCTACCCTGACCATGGCTCCCACACTGGCCAGTCAGCCTTTGGGGAAGCTTCCCCTTCAAAGGCAGACATCGCCTTGACCCGATGCCCCAAGGGACTCCAGGTCTGGGACATTCCCGCCTCTGGCCGTCTCCTGGAGACGGGCTGAGCCCAGGAATCCCCTTGGGGTACGTCCTCAACTCTAAGTAAACCAGAGCAAGATGACACCACGCGGGAGTCTCAGCCTCTGAGAGGGGGCTTCCCCGAACCTGGGAAAGAGATCGGAGGGATTCGCTTTGCAAGACTTGAGCTCCTTTTTGGCTTCCCCCTGGAAGCGAGCAGGAAGCTGGGCCCTCCAAACCCGAAGGAAGGTCTCCCGGGCGCAATCAGAAAGGTGACTTCAGCCTCCAGGCCGAGGTTCGCCCCGAAGACCCTTCCTCCGAGCAGAGAGAAAGGGGACCACGGATGGGCCCCAGTTTGCTTTCAGTCTGGCGATATCACTGTCACTCACTATCCCAAGAGAAGCTTCCTCCTCAAATTACCCAAATCAAAGTCTGAAAGAAAGACACTTATTCAGAAAGTATTTCCCATTTCCTGTTGGGCGCCCGGCACGACCACTTTTCTCTGCTTTGAACCCCCAGAAAGCCTCTGAGAGGTAGCCTCTACGGTGGTGGACTGGGGGGGCACCAGGAAGGCTGTCTCTACCGCCCCCCCTACAATTCCTAGCTTCCTGCTCCCCACCCCCAAATTCACGCCAATGACCTTCAGCAAACACCCCAGGGTGGGCAAGTGGAGAATTTCAGGGAAATTCTGAAAACCTGAACGTGGCTTGTCCCGTAAAAGCCAGCTCTGATACACAGATACAGGGACACACGTGTGCAAGGGCACACAAGCACACATGCACACACACACACTTCGATTTTAAAGTGCTTAAACACAAGAGGCCTGAAAAGTGGCCCACTAAACATAAAGTAATTAAATCTGATATAAAATCCCCCTTCATATTCAAGTGAAGGCTGAGGGGCGACATTCAGACCACGGCCCGAGAGCGGCAGAGTCCGGGCCACGGCCCGAGGTGGCCAAAGCTAGAGCTGCTCGTTCCCTGGAGGTTCCGGCCTCCACCTCGACCGACCGACTGACAAGAGGGCGGCCTTCGGCTTAGCTTCCGGTCTAAGTTCATTAGAGCAGCGTCTGACTAACACTTAGGGGAGTCCTTGTGTCCTCAAAGACCAGAGACACGTTGGGACTAGAAAGATGGAGGCCAGCAAAGGAAGGAGGCCGCCTTCTATGTGCGCGAGAAAGTCTCTTGGTGCTCCTGAGCCCAAAACGCCCCCGGAACTTCCTGGGTCCCCGTGTGACACAGAGGTCTGCGCCCCTCAGGCACGAGAACCTGAGACTCCAAGGTGGACAGGAATGAGAATTTAACTGAATCACTAAGACTGAAAAGATGGAACGGCACGAGGGCCCCCACTGACCGCCCTCAAACAGCACGAGAGGCCCCCTCACTCACCGCCCTCGCCTTGGAGAACAGCAGGTGCAGACGGCCGACGGGCCGGGGGTGCCCCCACTTCTGCACGCTGACTCCTCTGGGGGCTACTCATTCTTGAGAATGGATGACATCAGCAACTTGGGGTTTTGCTCAACTAAACCAGTTGTGGAGACGCCAGAGCCTGGACCACAGCTAAGCCCCCCAGAACAGTCTTCCTCCATAAACTAGCTGCTGAGCCCCCCTGTGGCCCGGACTTGCCAGTTTTATTTCAAAGTCTCCAAATTAAGTGAGTTTTTTCTGACACACAAACATTTCTCCCTTTGTATTCCCCAAATGGACTTTTTCCCACATAGCAAAAAGACTAGGATTTCTTTGGCCAAGGAAGGACTCTGTTACCTGGACCGTGGAGTCCCTCGGTTTCCCCCACCTGACAACAGGCTCCTCCGGGGGATTCTCCTCGGAAAACGGCCACTCGGTTACTCCGTGAGCGCGTCCCGGCCACCCCTGCCCACCCGCTGGAATAGTTAAGGATGGAAGAAGGACAGACAGCAGAGAATCGGAGCCCACGGCGGGCAGGAGGGAGCCACCTTCGGGCCCGTCAGGCAGGGAGGTGACTAAAGGCCCGCCAAGGAGCCCCCGGGAAACCACTGCGGACTGTACACGTATCAGCCAAGAAAGTCACAACTTACAAGTCAAGTTAAAAAACACGATTGTACCAAGAGGACACATTGGGCTAAGAACTAGGGATCTTCTAACTGTAAACTGATAAACTCCTGGATGCATTTCTTATACTGCATCTCCGTGTGGTTATTAGGAGAATATTGACCTGGCTGTCCGTAAAGGCCTTCCGACTCCCGCATCTCCTCGTTCATCCGGGCCAAGCGCAGCCTGGGGGTAAAAGACACGGGAGACCCAGTGAGACAAAGCGCAGCGGCCCCGGCGGCTCCACGCCCACCCCGGCCACACGCTGCCCCCAGCCAAGCTCGTCGGCAGCAGGCTCCCACCCGGCGGCCTTCCTCTTCCTCCTCCTCTGGGCCCAGTCTGCCGGGAAGGACGGCAGCCCCTCACAGACCCGGGAATGTCTGAGCCACTCAGGCCCAATCTCCTGGGGATGCACTGGGCGGTGCCGGACTTTGTGGGGGCCCCTAACCGGCTCCGAGCTCCCTCTGTCCGCCAGCCTCAGCCTCCCCCAGCCGGGATTAAAGGCTCGCAAAATCACGGGCAGCCAGTGCGCTGCTTTTAGGATTTTGGATCACGGTTTTGCCGTATTTGTTTCATGAGCCATGAAGGAAGGGGACCGCTGACCCCCGGACCTTTCAGCCAAGCTCCTCCAGGGAGCAGGTGGGCTTAATGGGGCTCAGCCCATGGCTGTCCCATGCATGTGAAGTGAGGCTGCCTTTGCTCCTGCAGAGGCCCAGGAGGAGGCCCAGATGTGCCTGGGCCCCTCAGAAAAATCTGCAATCTATAAGCAGCTGTGCACAAGCCACATCCAAGAAATGGCCCAAAGAGGATCATGGGGCTTCCAGGGGACCACCCTCCCAGAGGCTTTCCCATCATGGCTACAGATCCCGGCTGATCTCCCTTGACATATGGGGGGGGGCACCTCACCAACTCCTTGTGAATACCCCCAAATCTCCCAAAAGCCATCAAAAAATGTGGGACCAGAGAAGGGGGCGGGCACGGAGGAAGAGTCCTGGTCACCGAGGGGGAGCGGAGTCTGGTGCAGGGCAGGGTGGGGGTCTCTTGGACAAAGGTGATGGTGACGGAGGGGGGTTCCACAAGAGACAAAAGAGTGGCGAGGCTCTGGGTCACTGCAGGCCGTTCACCCCTCTCCCCTCAGAGCCCACGGGCTGGCCCTGGTTGTCCGCCCCTCGGTTCTGTCTGCTTTGTCACGCTTGACAAATCTGCCACTTGTACCCCAGTGAGCGTCCCAGCAGCAACGAGTGAGCTTCCAGCAAAGGTAAAAAGTGGGGGATTCTGTCTCTAAGCTGGGGGGCCCAAAGAGAAGGGGGGAAGCAGAAGTCAGCCTCCAGCTGCGTCCCTAGGCCACCGGACACAGGTGGCAAGGGCTCGATGCCCAGAACGAAGGCGTACCACGGATCCACACGCTCGCCCCCAACAACGAGGGCAGCAGAGGGAGTGTTGGGGGCCGGAGGCCTCCTTTCCAGAGCCTGTCCACCTCGATCAAAGGACAATCAAGGAGGAGCTCACCAAGGACTTATTTAATGTGCAGAAATTGCAAATGAAAGGCAGCCAGCCTCTGCTCGGGTGTCTCCCCGTCTCCGTCTGTCTGTCCGGCACTTCTGGGAGAGGCTGACGCCAGAGCCGCGAGCCGGGCCAGGCCCTACTCCCCAGAAGCCGGGGCCTCGGCCAGGCCGGACCCTGAGAAGGGCAGGAGGGGCCCGGGCTCTCCCTTCCCACCCCTCGGCGTGACACAGCAGACTCACAGGGTCACGATGTCGGCATTCGCGGCTTCCACGGCAATGCTCAGCGGGTCGTTGCCTTCCTCGTCGCTGGCGTGCTGGTTGGCCCCGCGCTTCAGGAACAAGCACACTTGCCTGCGTAGGAGAAGGGGCCCCGCGAGCCCAGATGGGTTGGAGAGGCGGCGGCTCCATTCACCCCAGAGCTTTTCAGTCCAGAGCCTGCTCTCCTCCCTCAGGGGGCATGGGCGCAGCGCCCGGGGGGCAAGGCAGGAGAGGCAGGTAAGGGACACAAGCGACGCCCCCTCCGATGGAGCTTAAAACGCACCAACACAAGCACTTCACCCTTTCTAACTGGCAGAGGCGGGCACGCATGGGGAGGCCTGAAAAGGCCATGTGACCAAGCCAGCCATCGGGGGCTCACGGGCCGGGCCGTCTCTGCACAAGGGGCCCCCACAAAGGAAATGGCCTGGATCTTCACCAGGGGAGGGGGGAGCCCATGGCTGAGACAACAAATACACGGCCCAAGACCCGAGCTGTGACTGTCCACCTAAGAGGCGTCCCCTCGGATCAGGACCACAGCAGTCATGGGGGAGGACAGCCAGAGCTGCGGCCACCACCTCCGCTCATTTTCCCTCTCCAGGCCTGGGCCTGGTGTCCTGCCCTCCCCCCGCCTCTGGCTAACATCAGGACTCGGGCAAACCCCCCCTCCTGCCAAAGGCCTTTGGTGATCCCCCCAACCCCTATCGCCTTCCACACATGGTGAGCTTCCTTCCAGTCCCGCACAGACCCCCTAGGACAGGGCTTGGCACACAGGAGGGACTCAAACAGTGCTCACCGCGGGGACCGAGAAGGTGCCCAGCTTGCAGACCAAGAGCAGAGATGGTGCCAAGGCCACAGACTATGCTTTCCCTCCCCTTCAGATTCCAGCTTCCCAAAGAGCTGGACCCGCGCAGCGGCTCTTACCCTGTGTGCCCCAGGACGGTGGCGTGGTGCAGCGGGCCCTGCCCTCTGGCGTCCTTTTGGTTCACGTTAGCACCGTTCTGCAGGAGGAACTCACAGGTCACCAGGGAGCCCTAGGAAAGAACGGGCGCCGAATGGATGGCAAAGGCCTGAGATCGGGCAGAGCCCCTGGCCCTGGGGAGGAGCAGCCCCTCTCAGTGACCCCGTCAAGGAGACGGCTTTCTCTAAGTCTTCGCTAAGGAACGTCTGACCTGTGAGCACGTGAGGCAGGGCGACAGAAAAGCGCAGGAAGCAGGAACACAACCCAGGACGCCCATTCCCAATCCCGAGCCACTTCTCTGCTGCCTCCAGAGGGGCACCAGGCATGGCAGGTGGGAGTCAGGGCTTGGGTTCCAATCCTGCCCTGGGCTAGCACTTCATATCTGCCGCCTCCAAGGTCCCTCCCCGCCCTGAATCTAAGTTCCTCTGAGCTGGAATTGTCCCCCCCGATGGACGCCAGGCCGCCTCTCTGCAGCCGCCCCCCACGGTGCACACGCCAGGCTCCCCTACCCCTAAGACGGCCTGGATGAGGGGGGTGGCTCTGTTCTCGTCGGGATTCGCCCAGTTGACGTCTGCTCCGTGGGCCAGCGCCTCGGCCATGTCGGGAAGTCTTTTCTCATAGGAAGCCCGGTACAGCTGGAGTCCTGGATGGAGATGCTTGAATTCAAGGAACACCGAAGAGTCTCGTCTTTCTCCCTCTGAAAAGAAAAGACGCCCGTGAGCCGCGATCTGTGGTGCAGAAACGCTCCCGCTGGCCCAGGAGGCCGCTCGGCATGGACCAGAGCCACGGGCTGCCAAGGGCCAACTGCGCCTGCAGGACCGCTTAGAGGGCCTCCGAGAGGCAAACCCCAAGGCCCACGGACTCAGGGGAATGGCGAGCCTGGGGCAGGTTCCCCGACGGGCCTGCGGTCTTCCTCCCAGAACGAAATGATGGGGACACAGTCACCATCCAGGGGATGGCTAGATGCTCCATGAGGCAACTAGGAAAGGATCCAGCTTCTGCCGAGACAGTTTCTGTTGTGAGACCAGTTGTGTGACCACTGGCGCCAAGTAACCATCAGAGGAAAAAAAGGGAGACTAACGTGTCCTGGAAGAGTATCCAAGGGACACCCGGCAAAGAGAAGAAAGGAGGAAGAACTCAAGATCTGGCCTTCTCCAGCACTGATTCTGGGGCCCTGCTAGTGAGAAGAGCCCCAAGGAGAAAAGGAGCCCCAAGGAGAAAAGGAGCCCCAAGGAGAAAAGGAGCCCCAAGGAGAAAAGGAGCCCCAAGGAGAAAAGGAGCCCCAAGGAGAAAAGGAGCCCCAAGGAGAAAAGGAGCCGGGGGCCTTCCTGGCCCAGTGAGCAGCTCCTCCGATCGGCCCTTGGCTCTACTTGGCGACTCTTTCAAAAACAACTAAGTGCCATTTTCAGACCTACATCTGGGCAAGGCCAACTTAAATACGATTTAATCCAAAAACCCACCTGGCTCATATAAGCTATTGGCTGAAACCACTGAAGACAGACCTTCTCGGGCCTCCTCAGCACACTGCTGGATCCCACTGTCATTGCTTCTGACTGTTTGAAAGAAAAGGCAAACAAGCCATGAGGCCCTGTCAGGAGGGGCCGGCTTCCCAGCAGCATGCTCAAGCGCGCTCGCCTCCAACTGAGCCACAACTCCACCACCACCGGTGCGCTTGCAGACAATGGGGCACGTGTCGCACAGGCTTCCCAACTTTTAAGCACTTAGCTTAGCCAGAGGTCCGGATCACCAGGGTCTGTCCCCAACAAAATGTCAGGAGAAGCAAAATGCTGACTTTCTGACATGGTTCTGAGTGATGCTCTGAGACAAATGGGTTCACAGGTAAAGAAATGGTCCCACCACACAACGACCACTAGCATAGACTCGGAAGGCTCCGCCAGAGAGAGCAGTACTTACTACTACGTAGTTTTGAAGAGGTATCAAAGTAGGAGAAGAGTGAATCTAGCTCATCAGGACAGAACAGAGATTCCCGCCTGGCCTCGTCGCTATTTACAGCCACCGCTGGGTACATGCAAGTTATCAAAGCACAGAGCAGGCAGGAAGGAGGGAAAAGGGCAGGAAAGAGTGTTATTGGGGCAGATTAGAGCACGAAGGAAGTCAGCTAATTCAGAAGTTGTTGGCAGGGGTTAGATTGGGGAAGGAGATGAACCAGATGCCCTTCTGGTCAGCCTAGCTAGAGGCGAGGGCTTGATTTGGGGGGGTGGGCCCAACACCTCATCGTGAATTAGAGCCGCACCTCAAAGGGCATGAAGAACGACAACTAGCAAAGAAATCTACATTTCCTGTAAAGACGGAAAAGGAAGTAACTGGCTTACCTGCCCTAAGCCAACAATCCATAAACTTAGCTCATTAAAACAACAGTCCCGTGGGAGACATTTACTTACCAAATGGATCGACACCCAAGCCTCTGGCTGATGTTCCAACTTGGTCCTCTAGTCCCGGTTTGGAGGTGGTGAGCCCCTTCTCCTCCCGGCCTGGGCACAGAGCTTTCTTCCCTTCCTCTGGAGGTAATGAAGGGGTGGAATCCCTATCCACGAACTTCCTCTCCACATACTTGGCTTTGATATATGCTTCCTTCTCCTGCCTGATACACAAAAGCACACCACTGTGAGTCAGTTCCCTAACGACTAAAAAGAGACCATTAAACACTTGGTCATTCTCTGAACGTCACGAGATTCTCTAGGCCGGAGAGCATGGGATGTTCCCCCTCCCTCCTCCATATTGTCCTGAAAGCTTTAAGCCCAACCTCCCACACCAGCAAGTGGGGCGTCTAGGGCAAGGCATTTAAGTCCTCAGCACCGGGGACAGCTCCCTCAGCTGGAAAGTTCAGCTCAGCAGAGCAAGGTCCCTCCTTGGGCCTTCAGTAGACCAAGGACATCAAAGAGCCAGGCCCGGATCAAAGAACCTAGGTCTAGTCACGTAGGGGCCTTCTCTACTCAATGACCTCCAGTGACTTCCTACTGCCCCAGGAGCTCCCCTGCTCTATGGTCTGGCCACACCCCAAGAGCTCCCATTGTTTCTTAGGGACTCCAAACATTCTCTTTTCGAATCCAAGGACTTAACTTATGGACACTAAGGAAACAACATTAAGAACATCACGCTGGGGGCAGACAGGTGGCACAGTGAACAGAGCACCAGTCCTGAAGTCAGCAGGACCTGAGTTCAAATCTGGCCTCAGACACTTAACATTCCCTAGCTGTGTGACCCTGGGCAAGTCACTTAATCCCAATTGCCTCAGCCAAAATAAATAAATAAATAAATAAAAATAAAATTAAAAAAGGGACACAAGCCAGGCTCCAGTGTGGAAACAGAGAGCGCAGCAAAGCAGCAAAAGCCCTCGCTGGCCTCAAGAGTTGTGGTCTCTGGTTTCCCAAGTCCACGAGCCACCCGGCCCCTCTCGGATGTACTTCAGAAGGTGCTGCTACATCTACGGCAATGAGATCTACGTGTCTTACAGCTTTGGCCTTCCCGAGCATCTGGCCCCATGGTCACATTTTGCTTCCCCAAATTCATAAAGGGACATGTGCTCAGAAGCCAACACCAATGCCAGCCTACAGTTAACCCCCCCCCATCTTTAATAGATCTTCTGTTGTGCTCTCAACACAAACCCTGGCAGAGGGTGCACCCGTTTGGTCTTCACTTGAGGAGGAAAGCACATCCAATATCTCTGGTCACCAGAAAACATGTCATCACAGAGATGTGACAGGGAGGAAACGGCAGTTCTGACTACAGTAACTGTGGCCTGACAGATACATGTGAGAGTCCTTCTACCTAGGGTCAAGATGGCAGGACCCGGAGGCCCTGTGAATGAAGACACGCCCACTCCTGATATGGATCAAAGACATGCTGAATTGTCCTATTGTTCCCAGGACACTGAAAAAATTGGAGATAAAAGCTAATGAAATCATCCTGTGAAAATTAATGAGCCGTAAAAGCCGAAGAAAGGTGCCAAGTCCAGGGGATCATGCCAGGGAGGCGGGTCTGCCCGGGTATGGCTGGAATGGACAACAAACAGAGGCCGGACAAGCCTTTTGCAAAGAGAAAACAAGTGTCAGAGGAAGCACACGGGCCACGGCTGGCGACACACGGCACTAGGCGGAGACCTGGCGTTCCTAAATCCAGTAACACCAATGGGAGGATTCTTTATTTCCCACAGAGACTCATGCGCTCAATTCAATATGGTTGGTTGTTGTCCTTCCTTCCCCAAGAGAACCAAAAGGACATCAGTGTGTCCAATGGTGAGTGACCAGATCAATATGAGCTCGAAATGCTCTGCCACAAGTTAGACACAAAAAGTCCCTGTGAACATTTGGGATGTTCTCTCTAACTCTGCACATCTTACATTCAATTCTTCTTTGTTCTCTGATGAGGGCATGCCCATGCTGGGCAGACCTCTGCCAGTTCTCCCGTGTCCTACAATCAACTTTAAAGTTCTAAAGTTCTATTTACCCCGACTTCTTCCTTGTTTATCTTGTGGCTCGACTGTGAGGTTGTGATCCCCCACTGTATCATTTTGCTATTTCTTAACTTCTCCTCTAGGAATCTGGATGCTATACTACTTAGTGCACATATGTTTAGTACTAATATTGCTTATCTAGGGTGCCCTTTAGCAAGATATAGTTTCCTTCTTTATCTCTTTTAAGTAAATCTATTTTTTGTCTTGGTTTGGTTTGGGTTTTTGTTTTTGTTTTTTTTGTTTTTTGTTTTTTTTGTTTTTTTTGTTTTTTTTTTTTTTTTGCTGAGGCAATTGCCCCCAAAGTCACACAGCTAGGAAGTGTTAAGTGCCTGAGGTCATATTTTGAATTCGGGTCCTCCTGACTTCAGGGCTGGTGCTCTATCCACTGTGCCACCTAGCTGCCCCAATTAGATCTATTTTTGCTTTTACTTGATCTGAGATCAGGATTGCTACCCTTGACTTTTTTTTTTTTACTTCAGCTGAAACATAATAGTCTGAAGTTTTTAGGAGAGACCTTCAGAGTGTCCTTTTTCTGACCATCACATGAGTGCCTGTCCTATACTGAAAGAGAGGGCCTGTGATCCTGAGCCTTCTGACCTAAGATTGCTATTGTTCAGGCAAGGATTATAAAAGTCCTCTGGCCTAGGAATATAATATTTCTTCCCTCAGACTTTAGGGAAGGCATACTAGTGGCCTTAGAACAGTCTTAGAACAGCTCAGTGACAACCAACTTTTTAGACCCCTCCTGGGTTCTACCCCTTAGGCCATCAATTTAGCACATCAATGACATGAGGACTGAGACAAAAGTGTTTGCTTTCTCCAGGTTCTCCGCTAAATCTTCTGGCCTTTAGCTCGCTTCAATTGGTGTTACAATTATAATAAACTTTGCCCTTGACCTGGATATGGGTTCAAGCCTGCAAATCACTTTGAGACACCTCGTGACCCCCAACCTTTTGGGCTCCCTCCCCAACCTCAATATATGTACGCATCTCTTCCCTACAGCTGTGAGAGGTACATGATCTGTTTCTCTTCTAATTTTTTAAGAGTATAAATGATGATCAGAGAAAGAATGAATCATTGGTAGAAGTGATCCCTAAGGAAGGGAACTGAAAGTTACACCTCCTTCCTGAATGTGGCCGCACCTTGCTGTGCCCAGCCAGAAAATGCAAATTCTATCACACCCAAGGTTAAATTTCCCCTATAAATCTGTCCATGGCTCAGCCAATCTTTGCTGAACCCCTTTTGGGGTCACAGGCCACCAGAGAACTCTTCTTCATGGTGTCCTATGTCATGTGGTGTTTCTCCTCTCATCCCCCCACTAGGCCTTCTGGTATCTTTCTCCTTCTTATAGTTAACTTTTTCTTGCCAAATCCCTTTTAGAATTTAGCCGCCAAGCTAAGGACATGCCCCAACCTCCAGGGGTGCTCCCTTTCTCTGCTTAATCTCAAGTTCCACCAGGAAATTTGTCTTTTCCCTCACTAACTGCTAAAACCTTTCCTTGCTAACTATGCTTTCATAACTCTTATTTCATATTTCCTGGTGTCTACTGTATGTTTTATTTAACCTTCTCCTAAATAAACCTACCTTTTGCCAAAGAGAATGGCTGGTATTAATTCTTCGCATGAACTCCAACATTTGATAGAATTGCTCCCCTAAATCACGTCATTCAGTGCCTACAACCACATCATAATGTTTAAATTTTAAAGTTACATATTCTCTCAGAATGTACTGTGGAGTATGGTAGAAATCCAATCAAGTCTAATTTTAGCTACACTGCTTTTCCATTTTCCCAGCAGTTTTTATTACATTAAGTACTTTGATCCCAAGAATAACTTGTGTCTTCCACTTAATCAAACCCTGGGGTATAGAGTTCTATTGTTTCTAGATCTCTTTTGTCTATTCTATTTCACTGCTCTATCTTTCTATTCTTTAACAAAAAAAAATGCATATTCAGCTCATTTTGTTAGTATATGATTTCCACCATCTACCACAACCCCGCCAGCAGCTACCTTCCTGAGGACTGCTTTAGGGGCATCTCAGAAATTCTGATATGTTCTTCATCATTATCATTTTCTTCTGTTTCTACTGTTTGTTCTTGGACCCATTCAAAGTCTCCATTTGGGTCTGAACCAGTTTTATTTTTATTGCATTATGATCTGTAAAGGATGTGTGACTATTTCTGACTTCTTTACATTAACAGTATTTCTGTACCCTAGTACACAGTCCATTTATGTAAAAATTCCACATGGTGCAGAGAAATAAATAAAGCCATGGAATATTCTTTTGTTACTCTTTTGGAAGATACCATTAAGTCTTTTAATTCTAGTTTATCCAGATATTTATTCCATTCTTATTTTCCCTTTTGTTTATCTTTCCATTAGACTTATCTAGAACTGATAGGATACAGAAGTCTCCTCTCACTATTGTGTTATTTCCCAACTATTTCTGAAGCTTAGATAATATTTCCCTTAAGAATTTGGATGCCGAGACATTGGGAGAATATGAAATTATTACTAATAGCGATTTCTTGTCTATAGTTCCTGTCCTTGTGTATCCCTTTTTATTATTTTTGCTTTGTCTGACAGAAAAATGGCAACTCTTGCTTTTTCAAATTATTTTGTGTGTTTGTCTTTGTTTTTATATGTTTTTTGTAAGCTACAGATTAGATTTTAGGGTTTTGTTTCTTATCTAATCTGTCACTCCTTTCTGTTTTCCTGGATTACCTCATCCATTCACATTGAAAGCTATAAAAGTTAGGTTCATATTTTCCTCCATGTCTCCAAAACTGGGGCACTTTCCCCCAAGTTGGGTTTTTTCCCTACTTCTGCTAGAAGTGATGTGAACTCAAAACCTACCCATTCTGTTCCCTTTGTCAATTCTCCCAAAATGGCTTTTTAAGCACATAAGGCTGTGAAGCAGTAGCTCTTCATCAGCTCATCCAACCTCAATGGTTAGAAACTCTAATCCATCCATGCGGTCTCTGACCTCAGAGACCATCTGGATCAGCCTATCTTTAGTCACCCTTGGCTTCTCCTTGATCCCTCTCTGGCCTCTCCCACTCTTCCCACACTCCTCCCTTCTCTTCTGAGACTTGAAAGGGTCCCAAACTTGTTAAACCAAGTCACTTGCTACCTATGACTCTGCCTTGCTGGCCACGTTTGGTTAAGCTCATGATCTACATCAGGTAATAAAGGGCAAATCTTTGTAACCTGTGGTAAATGCCGATGTCATGATGATTTCATGAACTGAACCACTGGGCTCTCCCAGATCTGCTTCATCTAATCACATCCTAAGCACAATACTGGGTTCCTTCAGTTCCTCTACTTTGGCCATCCACAGGCTCTCTTCAGTTCTGGTTTTCTTTCAAAAAGCTTTTGCAAACTCTTCTTTCTAAGTGAAAGTCCATCTTTTGTCCTCTAATTGCAGGAGAGGTCACCGAGGGCAGCACCCAGATCCTTAGTGCTCTTCCTAACACTTTATTCCATTCTCTCCTCTTTTCTCTAAAGGATGTGCAATAGTCTTGTGTTATTGCAACGTCCTTCTCTTTGAAGGTCTTTCTCCAGATGGAGTCCCGAACTAGCTCCTTCACTGCATGGTACAATTTAATCAACGTGAGCCTAGGAGTTTGCAGCCTTAGGCTTTTTTCTGGAAGGCAATCTGTGTACTCTTTCAACTGGAATATGATTCATATTCAGAAGTTCTGGGCAGAACTCTTCAATTATTTCCTTCAAAATGGTGATAAGGTGTATTATCCCATCTGGTTCTAAGAAGAGACTGAAGATTCGTAGGTTGTTTCTTTACCATTTGCCTGAATATTTCCTTTACAATTCTAGGTTGTTCTTCACTTTTGTGGATTTGCACTCTTAGTTTCTTTGCAGTAGCTTGCCAATATAGATTCCAATTTTTCCATTTTGCTTGTCATTTTTGCTGAGCTGAACATAAATTCTGCTCTCCTAATTCTCATTTCTCTGCTGAACCTCTCAGGAACAATGGACTTTCAGTATTTTTGTATAATTTACCTGTATTGTCCAATTCCAATAAACTTGTGATGGAGAGAACCATCTGCATCATCAGAACATAGTATATTCATCTTTTTTGTTGTTATTTGCTTGCTTTTTTTCTCATTTTTTTTCCTTTTTGATCTCATTTTTCTTGTGCAATATGATAAATGTGGAAAAATATATAGAAGAATGGCACATGTTTAACATATACTGGATTGCTTGTATCTAGGAGAAGGAGGAGGGGAAAGGAGGGAGAAAAATCTGGAACCCGAGGTTTTGCAAGGGTGAATGTTGAAGACTACCTTTATATGGTTTTTAAAAATAAAAAGCTATTATTTAAAAAATAACAATAATTAGAATGAAAGTTCTTTGAGAGCTATTTCATTTTTGTATTTTGACCTCAGGGCACAGAACAGTCACTTAACTCAATGCTCACTGAACAACTGATTCCAAGAAAATTTCTTTAAAAAATCAAAATAAAACAATCACGCTTAATTCCTGCATTTAGAACAGGCATTACAGGATAAACAAAATTAGTACCTTTGTCCAGGCTGTGGTTTCTTTATTCCCATTTTCTCAATTTTGGCTTCATAAACTCGATTCATAACATCATTTCCCAACTCACACATAAGCTGGGTGGCAAGAAAACAAAGGAGAGGTGATAGAGTCTTTAAAGCACAACATTAATGCTCAGAACACATGCAGCAAGTATTAGACAGTTTCTGTTTTTGCAAGGGGCTGATTTCCAACCAGAGAGCCAAGCCTGAGAAGAAGGCGTTCTCATTTGAATACCCACAGTGCCCTCTGTTCAGATTATGGCACCTCTCACTCACCCAAACACCCGGTTAAACAAATTACAGCACATGGATATAGTGGATTACTACCGTGCTGTGCTTCGTGAACCAAAAAGCCCAGAGAAATGGGGGAAGCCCAGGGAGACGGTCCCATGAAAACATGAAGACACAGACAGAGCGAGCTATGACCGCCCTCAATGAGACTGAGGGAGCCCCAGCCTCCTCCCTCTGGCAGAACTCTGCTCATGGCACACACTGGTACATTCAGGGATGGTGGAGGTCTCTGATTTGTGGAGTAGATGGGGTGAATAAGACCCCAGAAAAAGGCCACATCCCCACTACCAATGCAGTGTCTGGTGGGCCACAGGGAGGAATTTGGGGGAATTTAAGTGGTCTCTGGTGAAATGGCGCTACCCACTGGAAGTCCCACAGCCACTCTGAGGCAAGCAGAGAGGAGTACTTTGACAGGATTATCTTGTAATTCCTTGGGGAATCCCTCGAATTGACAAGATCATCATGACCCCCCAGTTACTGCAGCCAATCAAAAGGCCAAGTTATGAGGTCAACCGCCCAGGTCATTTTTCTCCAATAAAGGAACTTCCTGGCACCCCACTTCTCTGTGGGGTTCATTAGGAACCACCTGTAGCTAGTTCAGCAGGAACTTCCCCTACCCCATTGAGTCCTCTCTCTTGTTAAGGGCAAATTCCACTAGGGAACACAGCCCTGCATAAATGGCTCCAAGTCCCACATGCAGCGTAATAAGGTCTCTGCCTCTTGAGCTGGAGATGGCCTCGAGCTACAAAATCTTTTGAGACACCTTGCCTCAGATGCACTCTATCTTGGTGGGCTGGACCTGGAGAGTTCTGGGGGCTCAGAGATACTTTCCCCCCTTTTATATGCACTCTGCCAAGGGTGACTCGGCTGGCAGGAAAGAGAGATGGAAATGAAGGGGATGGAAGAACCCCAAAATGTTGGCAAAGTGAAAGCAGCCCCGAGTACCTTGAGAAGCTCCGGCTCCCAGCTGTCCAAAGTTAAAGAGCGCACTTTGGAAAAGTGGACCCCGAGACTCCTGCCCAGAAGGGAAAGGCATCAATAAACAAGCCGCTCCATTCGGAACGCCTTCTCCCTTCGGCGACGTCCCCCGGCCCGGCCCCCCTGCCCCCTCAGAGCCTGCTGACGAGGCCCCGAGCCCCCCACTCCTCCCGAGCACTGGGGCAAGGCTCCGGCCCCGCTCCCGGGGCGGGGGGGAGGGGGAGGAGAGCACCTACCGGTGTATACCTGAGCACTCAATGCACAGGGTGATTCCCAGGTTGATGCTGGCCCACCGGGGGTCAGGCAGGCCGCAGTCACAGCAGCTGGCGTTCCCGGGAATGCACTGCACCCGCTGGAGAGCGCTCTCCCCTTTCAATAATTTCTCTTTTGACTCATTCCCAGATTCCAGGCTTCCCGTCGAGGGAGATGACTTCTTATCCAGCTTCTGGGAGAAGGAAGGGGGAAAAGCAGGAAAAGCAGGGCCTCAGGCACCGCCCCGGCTGCAGCGGGACCTTTCTCCTGGAGAGAAACACTCCAGAGACCAAGAGACACGGCGCAGAAAAGCACGGACCGTCCCTGCCGGCGCCTCATGCTGAACCCAGGCAGGGCTGGCAACGAGCGGGCAGAGCGTGCCTGGGGGAAGCTGGGTCCGACACTCCTGCGCCTGCCCCCGAGCCGCTCCCTGCAGACTCAGTTTCCCCCTCTGTCCAATCCTCTCAAGCCCCTTCCAGCTCTCCCCCCAGGAAAGCCCCCCTCCCCAGCCCTCTGGCAGCACTAGGGCCGGCTGGTCTGAGGGGGAGGCGTCCTCAAGGCGGGCTGCAGAGAAACACGGTGCGGGGAGAGGCGAAGGGGGCTCCGGGCCCTGGGAGACCCCCAGCTAAGGGGCCACGTGTGGATGGAAGCTGCACTAGGAGTAACAGAAGGAACCGGAGGCGCCCACCCTGCTTAACCCTGATCCTCACAAGCCCC
>JAJPUD010002260.1:255421-277746 GCA_023553655.1 Myrmecobius fasciatus
GAACACTTTCAGGCCCCCAGGGGCCAGGTGGCTCCACTCTGATGGGGCTTGGGTGAGTGCCCAGTATGGGCAGAAGGGCTCCCACTGGGCCTCCACCCCCCCCAACTGGTCCAGTCTTTCTTAAGCTCCAGGCTCAAGCTGTGCCCTGCTGCCACATCGTTCGGGGCTTCTCCTGCCCCTCAGATGGTGAGGTCCTAGGGGGGCTCTCATGCCAGGGGCTCCAGGTGCCTCCAGCAGATGGCACGGAATACTCACCTCCGCCTCATCCCCCTTCTCTCTATAGGCAGTGGCAATACTGGTTTGGACGGCCTTAATCCACGCTTGGCGCAGCTTCTCAGAGTCGGCCTGGAGCATGCAGCTTCTGCAACGAGACCAGGGCGTGCGCACAGAGTCAGGCTCCTGGGTGGGCAGAGGGGCCGCCCTGGCACGGACGGCAGGGCTGGGGGATGCTGAGCTCCTCCCTCCACAAGATAACCGACCACTGACTTGGGCACCAATGAAGCTCGGGCTCCTTCTCAGGCCCGGAAAGCCTCAGAGCGCCCAGGGGTGCCACAGTGAGCAGCGGGCCGGGCCTGCGGTCGGCCAGGACGCTTACTAGCCGTGGAAGCCCACGTAAGTCCCTTGGCTCTCCCTGGCAGGGCTGCGGCGAGGGGAAAACAAGCAACTCCCCGCTGTGCTGCACTGCACTGGGAATGCCCCAGACTCACTTTGTGGGTGAGACCACCTCGAAGCAGAACCGTCTCTCGACATCTTCACAGTGCTTCACAGTGCAAAGCCTCAGATCTTCCACCACCACCGTGGGATTGTCCTGGGAGGGAAGCACAGCACAAGCTGGTGGGCGACTGGGGCCAGGCTCGAGGGGCAACGGCCCTCACGGTGGCGTGGGCGAGGGACAAGAAGCCCCCGCTCTGCCCCAGGCCCGGGGAAGAGGGCAGGGCTTAGCCACGGGCTTGTCTGCCACGACCGAGACCCAGACTGGGGGCCTGCCATCCGGCAGGAAAGGCCATTGTCCTGTCGCCCCCCCATTCACTCTCCCTCTTGACTGCCCACGGCCGTGGCCGTGCATCTGGACCCCCCTTTCACGGTGACCTCCTTGAGAAGGCCGCCAAAGGAGGAGTCTCCGCTGCTTCCCCTCGATCCCTTAAAATCCCGCGGCCCAGCTGTGCGGTCCCCCTGAAACCAGCCCTTCCAGAGTTCACTGTGACCCCCCCTTGGCGGATCCTCATTGTCACCGCCTGCCGACAGCCTGGGCCGGGGATCGGCCTCTTCTCCGCTTTCCAGACCCTGCTCCCCTCCCCCCCCCCCAGCTCACTCCTGGGCCATCACTCCAGCTCCCACAGGTTCAATTCTCTTCCCTCTGGCCCTCCCCCCTCTCCACCTGGACGTCCCGTCAACGCCGCAGGCTCAACACGCCCCAGACCGAGCCCGCAGATTTCTCCCTTCTTCCCTGCTGCCGTCCTCCTGGCCCACCTCCTTCCAGCCCCCATCTCCGGTCAGGAGATCCTTGGGATACCTCCCCCAGACGCCCCTCCTCCTCTCAGCCCAGGACAGGCCCTCATGCTTGGGCCACTGCAATGGCTGCTGGGGGTGGGGTCTGCAGGTCTCCAGTCTCTCCCTTTCCATCCTTCCCCAGGTGACCTTCCTAAAGGAAGCCTGATCACACCACACACCCCTCCCTCCCCGCTGGCTTCCTGTCACCTCCAGGAGGAAAGGTAAATCCCTCTTCCGCCTCCTCGCCCCTTTGTTTGCCCACGGGAGAGGCCTGGAGAGTTCTCCCTCCTCTCTGTCAGGTGCACGCAGTCTCCATGTCCCACAGTCCCTGGTCCCCGCTCATGCTAGCGCCTTCCCTGAGCTCAGCCCAACTTATCCTCCTGGTGGCTCCCGTGTGCCCAGCTGTGTCGTGCCCCCATTTCGTTAACAGCCAACGTTTGCGTGGCGCTCCCTACACGCCGAGCGCTCTGCAATGACCGCGCCATTTGGCAGCGGGGCCCCTTATGTGGCGTGCAAGGCCTCCATGCCAGGAAGGGCAGGAGGCCAGCTCTGAGGTCAGCCTTTTCACTTTTTCACGTTTTCACTTTTCTTTGCCTCTGCACATAAGGCTGAGCACAAAGCGGGCACTTCCCGAAGCCCGCTGCTGCTCAGGAAGGCTCACGGCCCGAGCCTTTGGAAATGGCCCGGACTCCCCGGCCAGAGCGGCACCTACCTTGAATTTTTTCTGGTATACCAGCTGATTATTCTGTATTGAGAACCAGCGTCTAAACAAACAGAAAGGAGCCGAGTCATTTGCGAGCCTTTTCTATTTCATTCGCTGATCAAAATAATTTTTTTACTTTTGGAAAACTCATTCAACTTGGCCACAAAATGAAGTTTTTAGAACTAAGTCATGACCATTTTTGTGAGTAGGAGATGCATATGGCAAAACAGAAGGATGAAAAAGGGGGAAAGCCAGCATTTTGAAACTGCAGTGTTTAATTGTGATTAAAGGAAATACAGTTATTGGAATTAGTTCCTCTATGGCACATGAGTCTCTAAGAAATATTATTCTTTAGTATTCCTATATTAGACAGAAAAATTAGCATTGCAAAAAAAATCACCCCATCTTTTGGAAGCAATTCTTCGTAAGGAACCTCAAATAATGGAGTATTTCTTTTTAGCATCTGGATGGAGATGAACAGTGCAGGGGTAGAAAAGGGAGACAGAATGGATGAGAAGGTACTTGTCTAGTCCATGGGACCCCTCCATCACAGCTCTTTTCTAAGGGCTAAGCTTTCCTGCTGGGGGTGGGAGGGGCAGACAACTCATCACAAGCACTTAATTGGAGAAAACCGAAAGCCGGGTCTCTGGGGGGGCCGGGGCTGTGCGTCCATCCAGACCACACCAGCACCCACTTGCGCTCTGAATGCTTTCAAACCGTAAGCCCCAAATTAGGCGGCCCGTACGCCTCGTCATCCAGGCCGATTCCCTGTGCGCCGGCCGTGCAGCAACGGGCGCTGCTCCTGCTCACCAGAGCGCCCGGGATCTCCTTCAGAAAAAAAGATCCGATGAGCTAACATGAACTCCTTCTGAGCTGCAAAAAGCCAAAGCAGAAGGGCCCCGTTCCTGTCACTTCGCCGCCTCCGTCAGGCCGCCCGTTAAAGGAAGCTTCAAGCTGCACCATTCCAGCCACTTTTCGTTAGCCCCACGGAACATGGTCTCAGTTTCAAACGTTAGTAATTAATCTATTAGCAGGTGGAAATTCTGCCTTTTCACTCTAACTACGACACACAAAAGTGTTCCAAGAAACCACTGCGGCTCCTAAGAGCCCTCCAGTTACCACGATGAAAGCCACGTCTTACAGGCAGGGAAAACCTCCATCCCAAGGCAGGGGGTTCAGCCAGCTCCTCCTTTTGCTATTAAGTTCTCTTCCTCTTGTATTGCCTTTGCCATCTAATAAGGCAGCTGGCAGAGCCAAGGACCCAGGTGCCAGCCTGGTACATGTCACTTCTATGGGAAAATCCCCAAAGTGCAGGCTAGGGAAGGAAGACATTCAGGGGTTACTCTTTGCTCCTGGTCACAGTTGGTTAGATGGGTTAAAGATGATGTCTACACACGCAAGAGAGAGAGCCCAGCCCAGCCACCATGGAGAACATGCAATGGAACAGATCTCTGGTAAGGATCAAAGGTCTGCTGCGCTCGCTCAGGGACACAGAGTGACTCTCAATTCCACCTTCATCTGCTGTGTTGTCACGGACAGAGAGAGTAGCCGAGGGCTTCTGCTTATGCACGGCCTCATGGGAAATATGTGACAAGCTGCCAAACTTGTGGCTATTTTAGAACGTTCTTCTCAAAAAGGATCACGGGAAAGATGGCCGCTGAGCTCATCCCCCTGGCCCTGCCACAGGCAACAGGGGATTCTGTCCGCGGACCATCTGCACTCACAGCAATTCTACCCTGACGTCACTCTGGCCTAGTCTGCTGAGATTCTGCTCTTTTCTGTACATTTGAAGAAAGCAGGTTAACTTGGCAAACAAAATTAGGGTAGCCACTGAGGAAAACAAAAATGAAATAACCGATCTTGGAGCCAAACAACAACAAACGGGGGGGTGGGATCATCGCTCCTCCCGGCTCCTCCCGGCTCCTCACCTACTCCCCCTGGCTCGCAGCTGACTGGATTTTTTTTCCCCATGGCAGGTCAGCGTGAATGTGCGAGCAGTGTCTGGGAAGGAGGGGATACGAAGGTCCACTGACTAACAAGGAAATCTATTTTGGACACTATACAATTTCTGATCCCGAATATTGTCAACAAGTGAAGAATTCAACTTCAAATGGCCACATCCAACTGTGCCCCCCAATTTTGGGATGACCGCTACACTGCTATCATGTGAACAGCAGAATTTGCTACCTTTAGTGACCACGATGAAAGCCAAAGGCATATAATACATGAACTTCAGGAACAGAAACAAAGTTTGCTTAAGACAATTATAGAACTAGTTTCAGCTTGATACCATGCACTTCCTATGGAAGAAAAACATAGCCAGGACTGAAGGCCAGAAAGTTAAATCAGCAAAAATGAAATATTCCTGACAATTTTTTTTTAAAAAAGATTAGATTATGGGGACTTTAAAATCAAATTTTCAGAGGGCAGTGTGACCAAATGGTCTGCTGCCCTTCTCCCCACCAGCTTCACCTCTCGGTGTGCACTAGTCTCACAGCTGTGCTTGGAGTCAAGAACAAAGGGCAGCTCCCTGCTTCCCCACTAAGCTCAGTTTCATCCCCAACAGCAAGAGGTGGCCTAAAGGCCTAGTTCACTCATGTTTTCAGCTGAAAAAGGAATACACCTGAACATGGACAGCCTATATAATGCTGATAACGTCAAGTTCCATTTATTTGCTACCCTTTTGTGTTGTTAAAGCAGACTACGGTAACAAAAGGCTCTGGAAGCTGCGTAGAAAAGACTCAATACTTCTTGGTCACAGAACTAGGGGTTCATACTGAAAGCAGCCACACACAATCTTCCCACATGGCCGCTGTGAAGTGGTACAGAGACTGGTCTCTCTATTTCTGTTGGGGAGGGGACATGACAAATGCTCCTCAGCAGATGAAAAACGGGACCCTGATAGACAAGAACTCTTCCATCTTGATGGTTCAGATTTGGTACAAAAAGAGACTTTCTATCCATTGCAAGTAATCCATGTGAAATGTCAACAGAGGTTAATTGTGAGCTTTCTCATGCCAAAAGAGAACACTGGAAAGGGCGGAAAAAGAAAAGAAGCTAATTGGTACCTGATGTGATCTGGCTTTCTCCTGTCATGTGGAAAAAATGGGGCAGGATTAAAACATAAGGGAAAGGTAGAAAAAAAAAAGAATGAAATGCAAATGAGCAAAATAAGCAAAGGCCGAGCATGATGTGAAAACTGAGCAAGAACAAGGTTCTCCTGTAAGGAGAGCACGCTCAACCCAGCCCTGCAGGTCACAGCCAAAAGCCTGCACTCACACGGACCCTCACATGACCCAACATCAGACTGCCCCCAGGGGGGCAGACAGACTCAGGAAAACCTCCCTCCTTAAGAGTCACATTTGTCAAAGAACAAAATAAAATGCAGAGGCATGCAAGGGAAACCATTCTAGTGAAATACAATGATCAAAAGATATTTTTTCTAAAGTTTATGAGTCCCAGGTTTGGCACAGACAAATTCTACTCAGAGAATTCAGTTATTTGGGTCAAACAATTTTTTTTAATCCAAAAAAATGTATGCTACCAATTTTGAGAAGACCTTCTTCCAGGCTCCTTTGTAGTAATGTATGAGACAATCTTGGATCCATGACACAAATGTCCATGCAGTCTTCGACCTGACTCCGTAGTTTTGTCCCACTGCCATCAGAACGAGCCAGCCAACCATTCCCACTCTGTTCTCACTTCTACACCAGGAACTTGTCTTTGTTAAGATCTAAATGATGGGGTTTCTAGAAGACACCGGGGGGCAGAGGATTTGGGAATTTTATCAGGATGCATCTCAGGGATGCTGAGCAGCACTTCTCTGACATGACGTGATGCTCTATCATGTCTGCCATCCCTCTGCCTTAAGCCTCTTCCATCTCTACCTATCCTCCAAAGAATTCCCAAAATGATAAGCACAGAACTAACCCATCACTTCTCTCCTCAAGAATCTCTAGGGGTTCCCTCCTGCCTCTAGGATCAATTTCTATCTCTTCCGTTGTAATATATTTTGTGGTCCTCTCATTTTAGGGAAGCTTTTTTTCTAATCAATAAGTCAATAATCTAAACAATTAAGTCAGTACATTTCCTTTTATACACTCTCTTCCCCTGTGGAAGTGTTCTTTTATGGTACACCTCAATATACAACTGAAAGAAGATCTCCCCTTTTATTCCTCAAACCATCCATGGCTTCCTCAGTCTCAATCCTCTCAGCTGAGCCCTTGTCTCATAATTTATAGGAGAAAGCTGAAGTCTTTCTGGGTTAGCTCTCTTCTTCCCTCTTCCCCATTTCCCATCATTCATACACCTTCTGTCCCTCGTTCCTCCTTTCCCGGTCTCATATGATGAAGTGACCTCACTCCTGACCAAAACCAATCCTCTCCATGCACAAATGATTCCCTTTTATCCCATCTTCCCCAACAAACTGCCGCCTACTTTCATTTATCTTCCATCTCTCCTTCTCTACCGGCTCCTTTCCTAATGCCCACAAAATGTTCTAATCTCCCTTGCCCTGACAAAACCCTCTCTAGGATCTTTCCATCCCTAGTAACTATTGTCCTCTAGTCTCATCTGCTTAGTAAATAAACCCTCTACTCTTCTCCCTCTAGATGCCTTCATTTGGTGAGCTCATCATCTCCCAAAGACTGAATGACCATCTCTATGTAGATGATTCTCAAACCTACTTATCCTGCCCCGGCTTCTCTCCTCACCTCCAGTCTCACATCTCTTAACTGCTTCTCAGACAACTCAAACTAGATGTTCAGCAGATGTCTGAAACTCAAATATCCAAACCAGAACTCATTGTCTTTCCCTTTAAACCTTCCCCCTCCTTCCTACCTTCCTGATTACTGTGGAAAGCAGTGCCCTCCTTCCTCTTCCTCAGACTTACAACCTAACAATCATCCTGAATCCCTTACTCTCTCCCACCTCCCATATCCAAGCTGTAGCCAAAGCCTGTTATTTCCTCTCAGCAGCATCTCTGGTCAACCCCCCCCCCCCCCGCTGCAGCATCTCTCAACACCTGCTCTCTCTTCTGACACTGACCTCACCTCTCTTCACCTCACACCTGGACTACTGTAATAGCCTTTTCAGTGACTGTGCCGGCCTCGAGGCTCTCCCTACTCTAGTCCACCCTCCATTCAGCCACCAAAGTGATTTTCCTAAAGTGCAAGTCTGATCCTCTCACCTCCCTACTCAACCAGCTCCAGCGACTCCTTGCCGCCAGCACATATAAAACCTTCATAACTTAGCCCCTCCTACATCTACCAGCTTGCTTAAACCTTGCTTGCCACCACATACTCTTTGACCCCTGACTCTGGCCTTCTGTCTGTTCCATGAACAAGATCTCCACCTCTTGGTTCTAAGGCATTCTCTCTAGGCCTGCAATGTTCTCACTTCTCCATTCCAACTACTGAACACCCTCATTTTCTTTAAGTCCTAACTAAAGTCCTACCTTTCGGGGCAGCTAGGTGGTGCAGTGGATGGAGCACCAGCCCTGAAGTCAGGAGGACCCGAGTTCAAATCTCATCTCAGACACTTAATACTTCCTAGCTGGGTGACCCTGGGCAAGTCACTTAACCCTAACTGCCTCAGCAAAAAATAAATAAAATCCTACCTTTTCTTCCTTCTGTTAATTATTTCCTACTTATCCTGTAGCTTGTTTTACATAAACTGTTGCCTTCCCCATTAAATGTAAGCTTTTTGAGAGCAGAGACTTTCTTTTTGCATCGTCAGCACTTAGCATAATTGGCACATGTAGTCGTTCAGTTGTATCCAAGTTCTTGTGATCCCACTGGGGGGTTTCTGTGATACACATACTTGAGTGGTTGGTCATTTACTTCTCCAGCTCATTTTGCAGATGAGAAAATTGAGGCAGGTAGGCTAAATGACTTGCCTAGGATCATGCAGCTAGTATCTGAGGCTGGATTTGAACTCATGCCTGCCTGATTCCAGACCTTATACTCTATCCACTGCCCCACCTAGCCAGCCCACTTGACATGTAGTAGGCTCTTAATAAATGTTTATTGATTTTCTTCCTTCTTTTGCCTCCTCACCCAATCTTCTATAAGCTCTCTTCTTCTCAAGACTATGGGAATTATACTTTCTCTTATTCTTTTGACTTAATCCAAAAATCTTCTTTTTCTTCTCCTATTTTTTTTTAATGGGCCCTCTCATCCTGAAATTTAGTCCCATAAAAACAGCGATCTATCTTTAGATGGGATATTAAGAAGTTTAGTCTTTCCTGTTTCAGGTCTGTTTCTTTACTGTCAGTTCTACTTGGTTGCCCTAGGCTGCTCAGTTTGTTTGCCTCTGGTATTTGAGTTGTCCCAACTACACAGTTCAGGTTTGGTTTCTTTCTAAGAAGGCTCTGAGTGTCCCTTTTGTATTAGATAGCCTCCTTTTCTCATTCATGATTAGGAACAGGTTTGCAGGGTGGGTCACCTTGGATTCTATCTAGAACTTTTCTTTTCACAATACACTATGCCATCCTGTTCTAGGGTTTCTAGCAGGGGCTAGAATTTTGCATTATTCGAACGGCTTTTCCTTCATGCTTGATGCTCTTCTTGGGAATATGCAGAACTTGTGGTTTGACACTGAACTTGTACATTTTAACCACCGTGCATCCTGGAGTTTGCCTCATAGGTGGGGTTTTTTCCCCTTTCTGAAAACAATCTATGGAATCTTTCCACAGGTACTTTGGTTTTCTGTGTTCAAGTTCTGGGCAATCTTCTGGTATTGTTTCTTGCATTACAGCATTCAGATTTTTGTACTGTACTCATCTGTGTGACCTACAATCCTTAAGTTGCCTTTGACATCAGTATATTTTACTTGTGGGGAGAGCATATTTTTAAAAACATTATTGCTTTCCCTTCTCTTCTTTCAGACTGTCCTTCATTTCTGTGTATTTGCATTCCCAATCAGTTATTCTCTTTTTTGTTGAAGACTTGCCACCGTGGATTCAAGTTTTTTCTATCCTTCCAATTACATCCGCTCCATTAGCCATAGGCTTTTGTAATTCTTACTCCTCTTTTAAATCATTCAGGTACGCCTGCTATGTTCCACTCTCTCAGAAATCCACAGGGTACCAGAGGACCAATCCATTTTCCTGTGACTTATAATCCTTATTTGCAAATATCTAGACTCATTTTACTGATGGAGGTCATATTCCCTTCTGTTGTTAATATCTTCCCTACTGGTTTATCTGCTTATACTCCAGATTTTTAACTGAATTATTGGCTGATTTCCCTGTTTTTTCTTTACCGTCCCCTATTGTCCCATTCTGACTCCTTCCCCTTTGATTGCTCTTTCCCCTGAGAACTAGAGCTCAAGCTAGATTCATTCTCTTCCCAAGTTGGTCATGTCACCGATCTTAGTCTCTGCCCCAAATGACTTCTGCATGGAGAAATAGGGAGAAGAGAAGACAGAAGGGCCCCAGCTGGTGCTGCTGCTACACTCTTTACTCTGGGCAGGCCTGGTAGATCCATAAGCACTCTGGTGGCCCACACCAAGAAGTTCTTTCTGTTGCTAACTCTCACACCCTGCCATGCTTCCCTATCAGCAAGTTCCTGCCTTTTGATTTTCTGTGGCACTAGGAGCAGGGGAAGAGGGGGAAAGTGGTAAGCGTGGGTGTGGGTAACTAAATTCAGGCATTGGCTTGTACAGGCCTCTTGGGCAGTGGAGGTTGGTGGGGCACAGAGTGCAGAATCAATACTTTGGGGGTGAGGGATTAGTTTTCTCTGCTGTCTATCTGAATTACACATAAGCTTATCCCTCCTTTCCCCCTCAGAGCAGCCCACTTACTACCTCCACAAATCCTCACATGTATAGTCTTCCTCCAGTTTCCTAAACCTGCAATGTCCCAGCCCTCACCAGACTTTCCACTTTGCTTAAATCCCCCAAAGCACCTTCCTCCCTGATCCAGTCCCCTTGAGCCCTGAAAAGTCAGTAAGGATCCTGGCCCTTCCCAACTCATTTTGCACAGAGCACGAATCCTTTCTTTTCTAATGATTTCTCCAGGGGTGCTATCCCACACATGAACACACCTGTGAGCTCCACAAAGCCTGAACTCCTCTCTGACCAAAGCTGGGCCAACAGGATCCCACTGATGGCTGAAAAGACGTGAAGGCACCACGATGACCGGAGAACATCAGGTCTAGTTTTTCAATCACCTTTAACAAGAGACCTCTTAGAAGAGAGCGCTCTACAGAGGAACCGGGCCAATGTTTATATAGAAACAGTAGTTCTCTTGTTCACATGGGTGCTTTTCTTCCAATCAAAGGAATCTGTGGGGCAACAAGTTTCCCCCTAAGTGAAGTGGAGTCCCAGGGCCCTGAATCCAAATTGCTTCCCGGGCAGTCAGAGCACACCTGCCCTGTTCTCCATCTTGCAGCGTGTCACGTCTGATGTCTGCCTTCACGGCGGCTGAAAACTCTTCCGAGAGCCAGTGAGCCCCATGAATTGGGAAACAAAGAGGCCTCGGCTCCTGGCAGCTGACCGGAGCGTGTGAAGCCGGGCCCCCCTCCAACACACCCCCTCCGCTTCAGAAGACAAAAGCCGGGGGCATGGGAAAGAGCCGAACCAGCCGAAGGGCAAGGCAAGATCTGGGACGAGTTACACACGCAAGGTCCGGGGCCAAAAAGCACAAAGCCTGCAGGGGATTCAGGAATGCAGAGAGACAGCTACAGGCAGTGCCGAGAGAGGAAGGGACTACTGCTGCTGCAGCCCCGGGAGGTCCAGGCCTCCTGCTGGAAGGGGGATCACAGCCCGGCAGAGACTCCTCTCTGGGTCTCGTAGCAGCTGCCCGCTAATTCCTCCGTCATCCAGAGAAGACCGTTATGCCCTTCTTCATGAATCCCGTCTGTTTTGATGGAAATGGCCGGTCATTCTGGACCACCGGAGGAGCCCATGAATGTCACACAAACCCAGATGAAGATGCAGAGATTTTCCCAGAAATTGAGAGCTGCCATTTCGAATCCCAAGGTGAAGGCGTTCTAGCCGCGCCCGCCGGTGCTCACTTTAGGGAGGCAGGCAGAGCCTCCCGAGCCCCTAGAAGGGGGCACCTCAAGTCAGGCAGACCCGTGACTTCATCAGGGTGAAACCTGCAGACCCTCAGGCCCTCGGGCCGCTCGAGATGGGGCAGAGGTCCCGCGGGAACCAAGACCTCTCTGATTCTAAAGCTGGCTCCCTCTAAGTGACGAGCCAAGAAATCTCTTCTCAGAAGAGTTTAGTCTTATTGATTCTTCATGTCCGTTCATGGAAATAATAAAAGGACAAGCTTAAGGAAAATGATTTTTCTTTTGGCTCCTTATCCCTTGATTCCCGTTAGCTCCAAGGCTCCACTTGGCAGGTGCGCCACCTTGTCCTGCAGCAGGATGGCTGAGTGGGTGGGACGCACCCTCAACGCCGTCTCTCCTTCCCGGCTCTCTGTGGACAACCCTGGACAACTTGAGACCTTCCTTCCCAGCCCTGTATTGGGCAACAAGACAGGGGAGCTGCCCTCTTCCCAAGAGCACAGTCAAGCTTTTCTGAGCCAAGTCTTAGCCAACTAAAATCATGTGACCCAAGAAGGACCAAGTCAGTGGCTGGCACAGACCCCTGTCCCCAGTCTGAGGTCTTTCACCCAGCAGTCACTGCCATCAGAAAAAACTCCCAAGAGGGGCATGGATCTCTCACAGCATGTAAACCTTCTCCGCCCCCCGCCCCGCTCCGGAAGCCACAATCAGGTGGCAAGGGTCTGTCATGTATTGTGAACACTGGCACGGGGACTGGAATATGTAGTAGGGGCTTAAGAAATGCTTACAGACTAGGAAAAAATCAGTAACAAAAATGATAGCTACGCCCAGGGTTTAGTCTACATCTTAAATTCTACTTCTCCCATGAGGCCCCAAATAAACAAGCGCGTGCGTTTCTCTACTGTCTGTCTTAACCAAATGTAACACTAAAACCTGCAGATACGGTAGAAACCCGCCCCAACATTCTACTCCAAAAGCAGCTTTGGTAAAACACACAAGAGAATCCCGCTCTCGCGGATGCTCAGTAGCCATTTTGTTTCGACTCTTCTCTTTCCAGAGAAAAACGAATCGGGAGCTGGGACAAAACACTAACGCCCTCAGAAGTGGCTCCAAGGGCCTCGGCCGTCAGGTCTCATCCTATCCTCCCTGATCCTTCGATGATGTCCCTGCTGCCTGTTCCCTAAATGATACCAAAGCAGAGAGAGGCTCCATCACCTTTACAGATTTCTGAGAAAGGTCCCCAGGAAACCCGTTCCCCGTGGCGGCCCCTGCCAAACTGAACCTCGCTTGTTGGCGGCTTCCCTGCATGACACTAAGTAAGCCCTGCACGCCGTGTGTAAGGGACTCTTTCACCGAGTTTTGCAGGTCCCATGTATTGGCCATACTGGGCAGAAAGGTCACCTATAAGGACCAGGAGACTGATGTAAAAAAATGGGCTCTTTTCATTTTTAAAACTGAGATTCCTGGTATAAGAACCTCCCCTCCCTGTTCCCTAAAATACAACTTGTGTGATCAAGTGTAAACGCATGACAGCGGGAGAGGGACAGAAAGTGGAGGTTGTACGGGAGTGTGTAGACATGGGTATTTAAAACACATTACCTGTTCCAAGTCTTGAAGGCATTACTGGCTCGCTTGAACAGATAGCCTTCCATGACGATGCCATTGGCCGCATCCACGTTACATTCTAGCTTGGTATCGTCAGTGGAGAAATCCTGGGTCAAACGACAGACAGAATTGTTAGACGGCGCAGTCTGGGCTCTGGGTAATCTGATTATTACACCTGAGGCTCAGGATGACAAGGAGACCAGGGCCGTGGCTGGACAATCCCCAAACTCATGGGAGAATTACCCTTACCATTGCTTAGAGACACTTAAAACGCTGAGCTGGTCACAAAAGCATCAGGCAAATTGTAAAACCCGTGTGCGCGGGATCTGACGGCCACCCGCGGGGGCTGGCCCCTGAGCGAGATGGGAGCTTGGAGGACAAGGCGTGGGGGCGCGGGGAGGGCCCTGACAGGAGAGGCTGGGCTTGTGGCCCCTGACTCTAGGCCTGGGCTGAACCAGCACAGAAATGGCAAGAAGCCGGACTTCGGCTCCTCGAGAGGAGAAGCATCTTTAGTCTAATGAGAGCCAACTGCAGGGCCAAGCGGAGAGCACTTTAAGCAGAGGCTGGACCGCCACCTCTCAGGGTCCCCCAGAGGCAGGAGCTTCTCTGCTACTGGACTTGTCCAAAGACAAAGTGATTCTTTGGTGGTCAGGCCTGTGAGGGGGGCAGAACGGACTAAGGGTGGATCTCCGGAGGGATGGGAGGGGCTTAGCTGGGCACATGCCCCAGAGGCTCCCATCTACCAGCTGACAAACCAAGATGGTGGACAATCTCGAGTGGGACTGTCTCACAGGACAGAGAAGCAGTGACGCTGAGGAGACTTTTGTGGGCTTTTTAAGCTTGCAAGGGACCAACTAAGCCATGTCACCCCAAAGGCATTTAGGGATGAAACTGGAAGACGCAGTCTGCTCCACCAAGGACACAGACCTCATGCCCTCAGGGTGCTCTAGAAGAGATGGGAGACCCAAGAGAGCAGGTCGAAAGAGTCTGGGTGGGATCCGGCATGAGGCGGGGCTGCCAACAGCGCAGCCAGGAGCGCTGAGCAAAGGACACTAAGCCATCGTTCTGGGAGGGGGAGAGTCCAGGGACAAGGACACGCTTCCGGGCCTTCTCGGCATGAATGACAGCAGCCAAAGGACGTCCAGAGTCACCGTGCTGCCCGTCACTGTGACACGGGCGGGGGATCCTCGCAGACATCTAGGAGCGCCCTCTGCTGCTCTGGTCCAGGCGGGGCCCTGAAGGCTTGCAAACTGCGCCTCTATTTCTCCTGGGTCTCTCTGTACCTGTGCGCGAGGTCCATGAGGGCAGCTGCCTTAGAGCGCACGGCACCCACAACTCCGGGAGAGGCCTTGTGGAGGAGGCTGAGAGGAGGCTGGCTTCAGATCTCCTCGGAAGCCTCAGACACCCCCACAAAGGGACATGAGCGAGCGGGCGCAAGCAAAGGCAAAGACTTCAGCTCCAATTCTGCTTCTCAAAGATCCTGGAGATAACAGAGCTGTGCCGCCCGTGTATTTATGCCCAATGACCCAAAAGAAGGGAACCAAGAGAAGAAATGCCAGCTGGGGGCAGCGAGGGGCAAAGGGCAGTTAATTCCATCCCTGGCTGAGCCAGGAACCAGCTGGAAGGGCAGCACCTACGAGGAAGAGGGACCTTCCCAGCCTGCTCAGCTGGGTGCACGTGTGCGTGTGGAGAGGGCACAGGGCGACAGATGCAGCCACAGACATGGAAGCAGGAGGCAGTGCGGGAAGAGGGTCTGGCAAAGGAAGAGCTCGCGCTTCCCGGAGCTGGTCTTCCTCCCTCTGGGTCCACACATCCGGGCTGACCTCCCTCACTCCAGGCCCCACGAGCAACCTCCGCCCCACCTAGCCGCCCCTTTCCACACTCACCAATCTCCATATATGACAAAGGCCCCCCAAGGCTGGCACGGTGCTGTGTTTCTCCAGCAAATACAAGGAATGCACCGCAGAGAACGTTTCCAAGGGATTCTCTGCTTTAGGCTTTTTGCCCACGGTCACCCAGCCAGGAAATGCCCGGGGCTGCATTTGAACTCGGGCCCTCCTCACTGCAGGAGCATGCTCTAGACACGTCCACCCCACCGGCCTCAGCAAAAACCAAGATGCCCCAGAAGCCAGCTACCCCCTTCTCCTAGGAATTATGAAGCAGGGAGGGCACAGGGAGGCTCAGTCAATGGCACGAGGGCTGCCCCAATGCTGCCCCAACGCCTCTCTGAGCCATCTGACCGGACAGGATCCTGCCGACCAACGCAGCTCAATGGCGCCCAATGTTTCCATGACAGAATCGAGCAAAAGCAGCAGGGCCCTAGCCTGCGGAGTTTGGTTCTGCAGCGGTAATTCCCTCCTGAAATCACTCACTCAAGTAACACAGGAAAGGGAACCGATCCACACCTCTGCTGCTTCTCACTTTCCTCCACTTAAAAATCCTGAAAGTACAACTTCCCTGTTTGAAAACTGCTTTTTTAAACAAGACCAACTGAGCACGCTCCAACAGGCTGGACTGAAGCACTGGATGCCATGTGCACACAAGTGGCTCTTCTCTATAGAATGGTCAGGAACTCGGCCTCCATCAGCACCATCTCATAATGAAGGGACATCTGTCCAGTGGGCAAGAGGAGGAGGGAAGAGGGAGCACGGGATCATCAACCAATTGTAGGGGCGCCATGGCAAAAAAGGTGTCATCCAAGAAGGGGGTCCGGCAAGGACAACCTCGTGGAAGGGCAGACGGGCATCCCAGAGGCCGCTCGAGAACTCTTTAGAACTCCAACACATTCACGCAATTTCCTGCAGCAAATGTGTGGGAGACACAGACAAGAGGGACAGAGGACGAGAATTTGAGGACAGAACGCTAAGTGCGCTGGGCCGGGGGTGGGGAGGCGGGTGCCCTGGATCCCTGTCATGGGAAGTAGTGCTCAACATGCACACATTGTGCTTCTTCCCTGGAACTGCTGCATGAAATATGAATGATTTCTTATTCTACCACATTGTCTGGGATCATCAAGAAAGTCTTTTCAATGGAAATCAGGTGTCAGGACATCTCCTTAAGAGTATTTCAAAACAGGTAACACAGCCCACGGCGGTTCCCCCCACCCTTTAACAGATGCTCACCGTGGGAACTGATTTGGAACAGGAGGTGGGCGCTGCCCTTCATGCCCGAGGAGGACCACAAGGAGCTCAGAAGGCTCCACACAGTCGGGCAGCTCATGTCTCTCTTGAGCTTCCCCACAGAGCCCAGTGCCTTCTCTGAGCAGCCATCCCTGGTAGGCGATCCCGGGCCATGGTCTCCCACATCTCACAATCGATCCCAAAGTTCTTCGGAGAGACCTTGAGAGTGTCCTTGTATGGGTTCTGCTGATCTCCAAGTGAGCACCAAGTGGCAATTCTCTGTCAAACTCTCCTTTAGGCAAACCACGTGGCCAGCCCAACGGGATCGGGCCGTCCGCAGTAGCGTGTGGACACTTGGCAGTTCAGCTGGAGAGAGGACCTCAGTGTCCGGCCCCTGATCCTGCCCGGCGATCTTCAGAATCTTCCTAAGACAGTTCAAATGGAAGCGATTCCGTTTCCTGGCCTGGCGCTGGCGGGCCGTCCAGGTGTCACAAAGCCTCTGTGACCCTTCTGGCAGGCCTCAGGAGGTACCTCCACAGCCGGGACACAATGCTCCTGCTGCAAACAGACCGATGCACGCTCACGGGCACCGCCGGCGCCAGAGCATGGGGCAAACAAAGCAGCAGAAACCATGGCCAACAGCTCCACTTCTAGGGACTCGGTGGCCCCTCAGACAGTCTTGGAGGTGTCTCCTGGCTGTCTTTTTAAATTGTCACCCCCTCCCTGCAGCTTTCACTTGTTCCCAAATTTAATTTCGTGGCAACATCTTAAACACAAAGTCTTTTAAAGACCAACAGGTTCTCCTGAATGAGGGGTTCATTTTAAAAAGTCTTCTCAAGATTTCTATATATAATGAGCTTTTGAAAGCCAATGAATCTCTCAGTACAAATGATCAAGACCTCATCATTTTACAAGTTATAACAAGGGAGTTCATCAAACCAGGAAGGAACCAAGGCATAAAATTTAATTAAACCCTTATCTCCAAAGAAATGAACACAGAGAAAATTAAATGACCAGGACATTTTTCAGCCTGCAACAGTCAGCCAACAAGCATTTAAGTGCTTCCTACGTGCCGGGTACTGTGTGAGTGCTGGGGATACAAAGGAAGAGAAAAACAACACAAACCACTCCATGGTATCCACTCTCAAGGACCTTATACAGACAGCCTCCAACACGACTGCTGCTGGGAGGACATGAGTGCAGAATAAGAACAAAAGGCTTCGAATTCTCAACAGGGCACTGACTTTTCATAATGTCAAAAAGTTTATCAGATATGGTTTTCCTAAGTGAATAAAATCCAATATAGAATGCAAAAAATAAATCTTTCTAAAATGACACATAAATTCAAATGCATGACATAAAGAATATGTAAAACTCATTGAAAAGTATACTATCAAAACTTACAATGCTTATGGGGCATAAATAAGTAGAACTATTAGAAACTTTTTCCTTTATAAAATAGCTTTTAAGAATAATTTCTTGGTTAATTGGCGTTTTTTACCTGTAATGCGGCCTTGTGTTAGCATTTAAGAGAAAAGAGTAAAATATACATCATGATCAAGATAAATATTCCTGTGAAAGGAAACCAATTTAAAAAGTAGATTTGAAATTTAGAAGTCATAATTAAAATTACTTTTAGTGGTCTAGGACTCAGCCCGGTGCTCTGATGGTACTCAGTCCAACAACCAAGATTTGCTTCCACCACATGGCCTGTCTACAAGGGGTGAGCCAGGGGAACCAGAGGCAGGCTTGCCTTTGCTTGTTTTAGCTGAGTACCACCTTGTCATGAAGCTTCTCTGTTCTGCCCTTTCTGATCCCAGGAGGATTCTTGGCAGAGAAAACAGAAGCCAAATAAAGACTCTACAGCTCAGCCTTCTCTCCAGGCCCTTGAGCACTGGCCCATCTCTTTGGCAATCCTCCTTTCCTACCCAATATTACTTAAAAATCCTTTTTTGTCTTTAGTTTTCTTCTCTTCTCTTCCATTCAGAGTCTTACTCTAGAAACAAATTTCATTCAGCTCCACAAGCAAAGGTATTGCTCCCGCAGCTGATTAATGAGAAGGAGCAGTCGTCAGAGATGCTGGCCACATCTAGAGGTACAACATATAATGCTGGCTGGAGATATTCTAAATAAACTTCTAAAGACTCTTCAGGGGAATTCGGGGACAATCTTCTCTCCAGTTAAAGGGGATTGGTCAGGGACATTTTGAAGTAAAAATTAAGCCTGTTTTCACATTTCCAAAGTTACTGATCATATAAGTATTTCATATGCAAATTTGATTTGATTTTTGATATTTTATAATGGAAATGGAAACCTTCTGACTGGGGGGGGGGGGGGGGCTTGAGTCTATAGAATGTTCCTGAGGAAAAGACTGAACTTTTCAGTGCTCTTGGGCAAAGCTCTGGTCCCACCCATGGTGACATTCAATGATCACCTCCTCTTTCTCTGTATTCTCTGACTCAGTTTCCCCTTTCTACTCTTGACAAATCAGAACAAATTGAGACCCTTAAACCTCTGCAAGAATGTGTTCTCTATTGCACCCACTGGGGATGCAGTTTCCTGTGGAAACGTCAGATTTCCTTGTGGAAAAATCAGCTTTTAGTACTGCGCCTTTAGGACTATGCGCTGGGTCCTTTCGTTAACTTCAGGTAAATGTGGGTGAATGCAGAAGCACCAAGAGGACGAGGACCCAGAGTCTCATTTAAAAGAACACACTTCCCACCACTGCCTTCCCTCTCTCAAGCAAAGGTAAAAGGGCCTGGGTCCAGGGGCTCTATCCCCCCAAAAGGTCCTCCTTTCAGTTCAGGGTAACTTGGGTAACAGGGGCCCTCAGGCCCAAGACCAAGCTGCCCCCTTGGCTTGCCTCCTCATTAAAACACCAAGCTGGCGTGACCTGTGGGCTCGAGTCTCACCAGAGCACTTCAAAGGGTCAGAGGGAACATTCTCAAGACAAGCTAGCTCATCCCCAAAGATGGTCAGGGTCCCCCCCCACCCTCCGTGGGGGGTCTGACTTGATGCCCACCATATTCCCTGACACCTCACAGCTGGCCAGTACCTTCTGCTGGATGGTGGAATGTTTCTGCTCCATGTCTCTCTTCTCTTTGGCCGCATCCACTACCAGCCGATCCAGCTGTGGGGGAAGAGGAAAGCACATCACGAAACATCAGGGAATTAAAACATCAGAAATGGGATCCGGGGCTTCCTGGAGTCGCGGGGGTTTTAAATTCTGCTTGGTGACGTTCAGAAGTCTATGAGGTCAGTGCCGACGTAGCCAATAGACCAGCGGCAACCAGACGAGCTTCACGAGCTACAGAACGTCAGAAATAAGGAAAGAAAAAATCCTTTCTATGGATATTGTCAAGTGGGAACCCGATTCCAAAGTCCTGTTCCTCAGACAAAAACGGCTGATTGTTGCGAAGGAGGAGTCTTCATCCCTGTTTAATGGGTGCATCTGAAATCTTTGATAAAGTCCATGTTTTCTCCTCTTAACTCATCTGATCCAAGGCCAATACCAACTAAGGACCTCCTATGGGTTAAGCACTGTCCTAGGTCCTGACAACAAACCTGGAGCTCTCTGCCTTCCCATAAACACAGATAAGGGTGATACAAAATACTGCGCTGGGACAAAGTCCGGCTCATGGGCAGCTTGGGAAAGAGGTGGCCCCCAGGCTGCGCCCAGAGCAACCTCAACACCCCCCAGGAGACCGAGGAGGGCCTCCCCGAGGGAAGTGGGCATTACCTGTGCGCCAAGATCCTTCATGTAGGGCCCGAGCTCACTAAAAAGATCGTATCCCTGATGAAAGAAGGCCAGGTGGGCGTACATGAAAGATAACATCTGGAGGGAGAGAAAGAGTTCACCACAGCTGGAACCGATGGTGTGAGATCCAGACTGGATTCAGTAAGAACATTCCTACAAGGTGCTGAGAGAAATGATCTGGAGCATGATGGGAATCACTTCCTCCAGCTGCCACCTCTCAGTGACATTTGTGAACCGATCCCAAGGATCTACAGGGAAGAGCTCCCATTTCTCACAGCAAACTGAGCCGAGGCGGCCCCTTCTGCCCCCACTGAAAACAACCCAAATCGACCAGCTGGTCACAGGCCACGGCAAACTCCTGTGGAAGCGTGTGGATCCCTGACTGGTTTTTACCGGATCTATCTGCTGCAGGCTGGCTGATAAATGCCCACCCCTTTTATTAGACGGAGCCTGGCTCTCCAGCAGACACACACACACACACATACCCTACAAATGGAGAGGTTCTCGATCCTGACTGAACACACCCCCAATGTTCTCAGCCAGGAGTTTTTCCTGAGATTCACTCAGCTGGGCTGGAACCAACTCTGCGCTGAGGATTTTTTCCTTTTAGGCTTTGATTCCAGGGGATCCAGCCCCCCGAAATCTGTAATAGGAAGCCAGCCTCTCCAGAGTTCACACTATTTTTAGCATTTGGGATTGTCCTGAAGAACCCAGAAGGCTGTGGGGGCTGAAGCACTCACAAACACCCCCAAACAAAGCAACAGTTCCATAGCTTACAGGCTGTGGTGCCCATTGCCAAAAGCCCAGGGAGATTCAACTGGCTCTCCTTTCATATAGTGGAATACAGAGGTATCGAGAGGATTCATAACAAGTCTTACTGATTTCAAGATTTCCGATCTTCTTTTTGATTGAAGCACATTGATCTGGGGAGAGAGAGAGGAAGCGGTTAAGAGATTCCTTTCAGGAAAATGACCGATTACACTTGCCAGGAAAACCAGCTCATTCACCCAGGGCCCAAGGGAAGGTCTCCAGGAGGGCCCACCCGGGGCAGCCTCAGGTTCCAAGGGGCTTTTGTCGGATATTTTGTACCCACGGGGAAAGTGGCAAATTAACAACGAAAATTCCCACCTCTCATCCTCCCCCTGACCTCAAATTAAAAAGTCAAGACTTAAATCAGAAAGCTGAACTAAGGAAACTGCAGGTAACACAGGCAGGCTGGGGGGGGGGGGGTTTCTCCCAAGGTACAAGTCAGCTCTTGAGCCAGGCAGGTGGTGGGAGGGCCCTGCCACACGTGTGGGCCGGCCTTCCTGCGTTAACAGGTTTATCAACGGGTCCGATGGGACCTCCTACCACATTTACAAATGACATGGAGCTGGGAGCGGAAGATGCATGAAGGCCTGACCAGGCCAAAAAAAAAAAAAACAAAAAAAAAACACCTCACAAGTATATGATGAAGAGGGCTAGTGAGGGGGGCACCCCAGGCAGAGTGTGGGGTCTGCAGTCGGGAAGACCTGAGATCACTGGCTGTGTGGCTCTGGGCAACTCGCTGCAACCCTTTGTCTGCCTCAGTTTCCCCAACTGCAAAATGAGGATAACAAGAGGGCTGTTGCCAGGCTCGAGTGAGGTCATATTTGAAAAGCCCTTAACCCAGTGCCTGGCACATAAAGGGCATTTAACGAATGACTTTCCCTTTCCTGGACAGAAAACTGAGAGGGAGGGGGAGAGCCTCCCCATCTGCTCTGAGGCTCCAACACTGGGGGCCTCTGGGCCCGGCCTCTGGAGCGGCCTCCTCAGAGGCCCCCCCCACCACAGACAAGGCGTCGTTCGGGGGGCCTGCTGCGGCCTGGGGGCTCAGCTCCCAGCCTACCTGCAGGACGTAGTCCAGGGCGATGTGCCGGAAGCATTTCCTGGTGGCCGTCAGAATGTTGGTGGCTTCTTCTACTTCATGTTGTTTATTCCTCTGAACCTGGGCGTTTTTCACTAGGGCATTTTCCTTTTCTTCACTGACCTTTTCAAACTGTTTCTTGGCATCTTTGAACTTTCTGAGATCCCTAGAAAAGAACAAGGTCGCTGACTCATTCTGCCCACTGCCCTCAGGGTGCCTCTGTCGGTCCCCCATTTCTGTCTCCCCAATTCAGAGACACGAGATCTTCTGGGCTGAGAACGTCCAGACCCTCTGACCCGGTGATTCCATGCTGGGCACGTCCCCCAAGGAGACTACGGACAAAGGCCCCCACAGACACTCATGACTTATAGCAGCTCTTTTTGGCAACAAAAAACTGGAGACCCGGTAGATGCCCACGGGCCAGCCCCAGCTAAAGCAATGGCAGCCATGCGAGCTGGGCTCCAAAATGGCGACCAACACGATGACGACAAGGGAGAAGAACGGGCAGAGCGACAGGAAGAGCAGTGCTCCCTGCCCTGCTGAGCCAGGTACCCAGAAGGGCGACAGACCAAGCCAGCTGTCTCCAACGTCCTGGTGGTCTCATTGGGAAGGGGCAGGCAGGGAGGACAAATGGGGAGATGCGGGCAATATAAAAAACAAGAGCTCTCAATAAAATTCAATTTTTAAAGGAAGGATGAAACACTCCTAACCATCCCTTCACCCCTGACAGAGCCTCTGAGCTGACAATCAC
>JAJPUD010002260.1:281800-313378 GCA_023553655.1 Myrmecobius fasciatus
ACAATGATGTGATTCAAACCAGTTCCTATTGTTCAGCGATGAAGATAGTCATATACATCCAGAGAGAGGCCTGTGGGAACTGAGTATGGACCACAACACAGCATTCTAACGCTTTCTGTGAATATTTCCATGCATTTTGTTTTCCTTCTTAGGTTGTTTTTTTCTTCTCTTTCTAGATCTGATGTTTCTTGTGCAGTAAGATAACTATAGATATGTATACATGTATTGTATTTGTTATATAATTTATCATATTTAGCATGTATTAGATTACCTGTCATCTAGGGGTGGGGGGTGGGGGAAAGGAGGGGAAAAGCTTGGGAAAAAAAAAGTTTTTGCAAAGGTCAATGTAGAAAAATCACTCATATGTTTGGTAAATAAAAAGCTTTTAATAAAAATTTTTAAAAAAGAGGCTTTTGGTTACATTTTTATTTCAATCAATCAAGAAGGATGAATCTTACTTGTCCAGAATGTATGTTATCTTGTTTTTTTGTTTGTTTGTTTTTGTTTTTTAATTTATTTTTTTATTAAAGCTTTTTATTTGCATCACATATGTATGGGTAGTTCCTCAACACTGATCCTTACAAAGCTTTCCATTACAAATTTCGCCCCCTATTCCCCTCCCCTCCCCTAGATGGCAGGAAGTCCACTACATGTTAATTATATTAAAATATTAGACAAGTCGAATATATGTATGCATATTTCCAGAATATGTTATCTTGTTCACCAATTATATTTTATTTTTCAATTCAATTAATTTACCAAAAAGCTGAGTAGTTATGTCTCAGCTCTGACCCTAATCTACCTTGGGAGCACACTCTAATGCAATGGCAGGTAAGCAAATCCTAAATTCTAATTCCTTGCTCTCAAGCCCTACACTGTAAAATTTCTAACAAATGGTCCAAGAAATCGAAATCATTTAAAATTTTTTCCTCTTAAAATTTTATTTTTTGTGTATAGCTTTCATTTTAAAAAATAATCTTATTATAAACTTGGTAAATATCAACAAAATATTATATTTCCTTAAACAAAGAACACACAAGAGGGAGTGAACGTGAAACTAAATCTCCACTACTTACACCTTGACATTTTTTAATTTAATATGGCAGAGCCAAGACTGCCCTGCTTTGTTTAGGACCCCTTTCATTACTTTCTCTTTTACATTCTGTTTATTTTTTTTTTCAGTGATCCGGTGATATTTTCTTTCTTTTGTTTTTTTTTTTTTTTTTAAATATCACTGTCCCTCTCCCCTTGTTGCCCAATTCCTCCTGTTCCTTGTAACACATAAGTAGAATCACACAAAACAACTCTACCCACTGGTGATAGATGTCATTCTGCAACACTATTTCTTCACTTCTCTTTCAAGAGATAGAGAAGCACGATTCATAATCAGTCTTGTGGAATCTAATCAGTTACTGCCCTGATCGTTTTTTGCTGTCTAGTTCTTCCTGTAGTTGACAGCTTCTCTAAGAATTGGGATCCTATATCACTTGGTACATATGTTTAGTATTGCTATTATTTCACTATCTATGGTACCCTTTAGCAAGATGCAGTTTCCTTTCTTATCTCTTTTAGTTAGATCTATTTTTACTTTTGCTTTATCTGCCATTAGGATTGCTTTTTTTTTAAACTTCAGCTGAAGCATAATATATTTTGTTCTAGCCTTTTACCTTTAGTCTGTATCTGTTTCAAATGTGTTTCTTGAAAACAACATCATATAGGATTATTGCTTAATCCATTCTATCTGCTTCCGTTTTATGGGACAGTTCATCCCATTCCCATTCTGCTATATATACTCGTTGTATATTTCCCTCCATCCGTATTCTCCTATTTATATGGTTTTCTTTCTTTCCACCTTGTCCCTCCTCACCAATGTTTTATTTCTGAACAACCCCTCTCAATCTGCCCTCCCTTCTATTACTCCTCCCTCCTCCTATTTCTATTCTCCCTTCTAGCTTGCCCCTCTATTTTCTTTGTCCTGTCTTCTGCTACTTTCCTATAGGATAAGATAAATTTTTATAACCAATTAAGTGTGTATGTTATTCCCTCTTTAAGACAAATCTGTTGAGATTAAGCTCCAAACAATACTCATCCTCCTCCCTTCTTTCCCCCTACTGTAATAGGTTTTTTGTGTTTCTTCAGTTGATCTAATTTACTCCATTTTACCTCGTCTTTCCTCCTAATACAATCTTTTCCCTACCCTTTAAAAACTTTTTAAAAATCATCACATCCCTGACAAAGATAAAAGTTCCCCAGTTGAACGTATCACCTTCCTATGTAAGGATGTAAACAGTTTAACATTTTGTTGTTTTTTTTTTTCTTTCCTGTTTACATTTTTAGGCTTCTCTTGAGTCTTGTAATTGAAGTTTAAATTTTTCTGTTTAATTCTGGACTTTTCATCAGAAATGACTGAAAGTCCCCTCCCCTCCATTGATGATCCATCTCTTTCCCTGAAAGATTATGTTCAATCTTGTTGGGTAGTTGATTCTTAGTTGTAATCCAAGCTCCTTTGCCCTCCAGAATATTGTATTCTGGGTCCTCCAATCCTTTAATGTAGAAACTGCTAAATCTTGGGAAATCCTGACTGTGGCTCCTCGATACTTGATTTTTTTTTTTTTTTGGCAATTTGCAGTATATTCTCCTTAACTTAATAATTCTGGACTTTAGTGACAATATTTCTTGGAATTCCCCTTGTGGGATTTCTTTCTGGAAGTGATCAATCATTATTTTACCCTCTGATTTTCTTTAATGATTTCTTAAAAGATACTGTCTAGGTTTTTTTTGATCACGGCTTTCAGGTAATCCAGTAATTCTTAAATTGCTCTCCAGTATCTATTTTTGAGGTTTTTCCAGTGAGAGGGTTTTTTTCTGTTTTTTCATTTTTTTTAGTTTGCTTGACTGATTCTTGATGTCTCATAGTATCACTGGCTTCCAATTGCCCAATTTCAGTTTTTAATGTATGATTTTCCTCAGTTAGCTTATTTCCTTTTCCATTTAGCTATTTTTAAAGATGCTCTTGTCCTTCCTTTTCCAAGCTGTTGATTCTCTCTTGCATACCTTTCATTTCTTTTCCCTCTCTATTTGACTTGTAAAATTCCTTATGAGTTCTTACAAGAAGGCTCTTTGGGTTTGAGACCAATTCATATCTCCCCTGGAGGTTTCACATGGAGGCATTTTGTTCTTCCTTATCATCAAAGCAGCTTTCTAAGGTCAAGGTTCTTTATTGTTTCTTTCTCATTTCCTTTTTTTTCTCCCCCTGTTTCAAGACTTTTAAAACCAAGCTCTGGTCCTGCAGTACAGGGGGCTCTGTCCCAAGCTTCTTGTGTGACTTTGAGCCTTGGCTTTGAGCACATGGACTTCTGGTATTTGCTGATTTGTTCACACCACTGGAAAGTGCTCTGCTGTGCTACTGTCCTATTCAGCCAGAGCCAAGAGGTCTCAGTTGCTGATCTGGGGTCTCACGATGGCCACCATCTGAGCTGGGCTGTACTTCCCCTTCACCTTTCCTTAAGTCCTTCCAGGCTATCTTGAGCTGGAAAATTGTTAGAAGCTAGGTTTCAGGTTGATTCCAAAGCAAACAGGAGACTTCAAGCAACTTCCCAGCTTATCTTCATCATCTTGGCTCTGTTCCCACCCATCCTTGCCTTGGTAATTTCTTGAGGAACAATGACATTTGTGACACTGGCAAGTGATCACTTGTTCAGTCCTTACTTAATGAAGAACACCCACTTAGTTTCCAGTTCTTTTCCACTATTAAAAAAAAATAGTGCTACAAATATTTTTGTCGGGCAAAGCCAAGACAGCGGAGAATAGACTGGTCTCTGTCTAAATTCTTCTGGTTTTCCTCAGACTCAACACCAGATTGAGCCTCTGAACAGGTTTTGGAATGACAAACCCACAAATATTTGGAGTGTAATAAATTACCAGCAGAAGATATTTTCAAGAACTTCAGGAAAAATCTGTCTCAATCGAACAGAGGACATAGCCCAGTGGAGGTGCAGTGTAGGGAGGCCCAGGGCAGAGAGGCTTCTGCACATCAGGGCAATCTACTGGGAGGCTCTTGGCCAAAATACAGCAGTGTTGGATCAGCAGATCCAACACAACTACAACAGTGAGCTCCTGAACCCCAACATAACCTGTGGGACTTGGCCATACCCCCCAGCATGGGAAGGAAGCTAGCAGCCCTGAGCCCAGGACAGCGTGAAGCTTGGAACAAACTCTCCTTTGCTCTAAGAGCAGACCTCAACCTTTACAAACTGAGCAAAAAAGAGCTCTGACCACAGATAGCTGCTATGGAGACCTCAAACCTTGAGGACACTAAAGGAAAAATGTCAACAGATGAAGCCCAAAGGGTGATATGAGCTGCTCTCCAATTCCAAAAGATTTCTTGGAAGAATTCCAAAAGTATCTTATACAAGAGTTAGAAGAAAAATGAGGAAAGGAATTGAGAGCTCTGGAAAAGGAAAAAGAAATTATCTGAAGAAAATCACTACTTAAAAAACAGATTCAGCAAAATGGAAAAAAAAAATCCAATTCTTTGAAATGGAAACAAAACAACTCCCTGAAAAAAAAGAAAAAGAAAAAATAGAAGAAAATGTAAAATATCTCATTGGAAAAACAATCAAACTGAAAAATAGATTCAGGAGAGACAACCTAAGAATTACTGGACTACCTGAAACCACAAAGAAAAAGAGCCTAGACCAAATCTTTCAAGAAATCATCAAGGAAAACTGCCCCGATCTCCTAGAACCAGAGGGTAAAATAGCCATTGAAAGATTCACCAATCACTTCCTGAAAGAGACCCCAAAATGAAAACTCCAAGGAATATCATAGCTAAATTCCAGAATTATCAGATCAAGGAGAAAATACCACAAACAGCCAGAAAGAAACAATTCAAATATGGAGGAACTTCAATCAGAATTACCCAGGGCCTAGCAGCTTCCACCAGAAGGATTGAAGGACCTGGATATGATGTTCTGGAGGTCAAAGGAGCTTGGACTGCAGCCAAGAATCAACTATCCAGCAAAACTAAACATTATTTTTCAGGGGAAAAGATAAACATTCAATAGGGGATTTTCATTTATTTTTGATGAAAAGACCAGAGCTGAACAGAAAATTTGATCTTCAAATACAGGACTCAAGAGAACCATAAACAGATAAAAAGGGATGGGGGAAAAAAAAAAAAAAAAACTATGTTTTTTTAAAGGTTAAAATGTTTACATTCCTATATTGAGAAGATGTTATGTTTAACTCTTGAAAACTATATTTTTGTTAGAAATATACTTAGAGGGTCAGCTAGATGGTGCAGTGGATAGCGTGCCAGCCCTGAAATCAGAAGGGTCTGAGCTCAAATTTGACGTCAGACAGTTTAATACTTCCTAGCTGTGTGATCCTGGCAACTCACTTAACCTCAATTGCTTCAGAGGAAAAAAAAAAAGGCATACTTAGAGGGTATAGGTATAATTTGACTTTATTGTGATAAAAAAGAAACTAGAGATGGATAAGGGATTGTACGGGAAGGAGAGGAAAAGGGAGGTAAAATGGGGTAAATTACATCACGTGAAGATGCAAAAAACACCTATTACAATTGAGGGAAAGAAGGGAAGAGGATGAGCACTGTGTGAACCTCAATCTCATAGGATTTGGCTCAAAGAGAGAATACCATATTTAGTTTGATAGAGAAACTTGTATCATCCTATAGAGAAGTAAAAGGGGAAATGGGAAAGGAAAGGTGAGGGGCTAATAGAAGGAAAAACAGAAATAGAAGGGGAAAGGGATAGGAAGGGGGAGGAGCCATAAAAGGGGAGAGCAGCTTAAGAGAGGTGCTGGTCAGAAGCAAAACACTGGGGAGGGGAAGGGGAAAAGGAAAGAGAAAAGTAAAATGAGGGGAAAATAAGACAGCAGGAAATAGTAATTTTAACTGTGAATGTGAATGGGATGAACTCCCCCATAAAATAGAAGTAGAGAGCAGACTGGATTAAAAGCCAAAATCTTACAATATGTTGTTTACAAGAAACACATTAAAAGCAGAGTAAAGGTGAGAGGCTGGAGCAAAATCTATTATGCTTCATCTGAAGTAATAAAAAGCAGGGGTAACAATCCTGATCTCAGATCATGCAAAAGCAAAAATAGATCTAATTAAAAGAGATAAGGAAGGAAACTACATCTTGCTAAAGAGTATCATAGATAATGAAGTAACATCAATAGTAAACATATGCACCAAGTGGTATAGCATCCAAATTCCTAGAGAAGTTTAGAGAGCTGCAAGAAGAAACAGACAGCAAAACTACAGTAGTGGGACGGATCTCAACCTTGCTCTCTCAGAACTAGACAAGTTGAACCACAAAATAAAGAAGTTAAGGAGGTAAATAGGATTTCAGAAAAGTTAGGTATGATAGCCCTTTGGAGAAAATTGAAGGATGACAGAAAGGAATATACTTTTTTCTCCATGGTACATGGAACCTACACAAAAATTGATTATTATAGCACAAAACCCTCAAAATCAAATGCAGAAAGACAGAAATAGTAAATGCATTTTTTTTCAGCTCATGAAACAGTAAAACTTAAATGTAATAAAGGAACAGGGAAAAATACACCAAAAATTAATTGGAAACTAAATAATCTAATCCTAAAAAATGAGTGGATGAAACAAGAAATCACAAGCACAGTTGCTAATTTCATGCCAGAGAATGACAATAATGAAACAACATACCAAAATTTATGGGATTCAGCCAAAGCAGTTCCTAGGGGGAAACGTACAAATATTTTTGTACTCAAGGGCCATTTTCTGTCTCCAATTAATCTGTGATACAAACCCAGAAGTAATATCAACTATGGGTCACAGTTACAATCTTTTGTTTATAGTTACCAAAATGTTTTCCAAAATGATTGGATCAATTTACACATTCAATAAGAAGGCAACAGTGGTTTCATCTTTCTATAGTACTGCCTCTAACTGTCATTTTCAATTTCTGTAATCTTTGGTGGAATCACAGAGTTGTTCTAATTTACATTTGCTTTATTTCTTGTGAGGTGCATTTTTTCCCACAGGAATGTTTATAGTTTGCCTTTTTTTCTTTTGAGATCTGTCTGTTTACACCCTTATTAGACAATGGCTCGTGTTCTTAATTTATTTATTTCAATTACACACACACACACATACACACACACACACATCTCAAAGATATAAGACTTTTATCAGATAAATCTGTTGCAATTATTTCTCCCAGTTACATTCTCTTTTAATTCTAACTGCACTGATTTTGTTTGTGCTAAAACTTTTAATTTTATGCAATGAAAATTTATTTTTCATGATCTTCTATATCCTTTCTTTAGTCAAAAAGTCTTAGCCAGAGGGCTGATTCAATGTTATGTAAAATTAAAAAGGTTTTGAACAAACAAAACCAATGCAACCAAAATTATAAGGAAAACTGAAAACAGGGGAAAATGTTTACAACAAGTATTTCTAATAAAGGTCTCATTTCTCAAATATATAGAGAACTGAATTGAATTTATTAAAATCCAAGGCATTTCCCAATTGATAAATGGTCAAAGGATATAAGCAGGCAGTTTTTGGACAAAGAAATCAAGGCTACCTATAGTCATATGAAAAAATGCTCAAAATCACTCAGAGAAATGTTAATTACAACAACTCTGAGGTGCTACCTCACACCTATCAGAGTGACTACTATGACAAAAAAGGAAAATGTTGGATGTTAGAAGTGATGTGAGAAAACTGGGACACTAAGGCATTGCCAGTAGAGTTGTGAACTGATCAAATTCTGATCTCCATCCTGGAGAGCAATCTGGAACTATGCCCAAAGGGCTATCAAACTGTGCATTCCCTTTGATCCAGCAATACCACTACTAGGTCGGTTTCTCAAAGACATTCAAAAAAAGGAAAAGGGCCGATTTGCACAAAATATTTATAGCAGCTCTTTTTGTGGTACCTAAGAATTGGAAATCGAAAGGAGGTCCATCAATTGGGGAATGGCTAAACCAAGTTGGGGTACATGATTGTAATGGAATATCATTGTGCTAATAAGAAAGGACAAGCAGAATGATTTCAGAAAAAACTAGAAAAACTTTTATGAAATGATGCATAATGAAGTCAACAGAATCAGGAGAATCTCATATACAGTAACAGCAACACTAATTGATGAAGAACTGGGAATGACTTAGCTTTTCTCAGCAATGATCTAAGACAATCCCAAAGAACTAACAATGAAGCAGACTATCTGCCTTCAGAAAAAGAACTGATTGTTTGAACAGAGATGGAAGCACATGATTTTTCACTTTCTTTCTTTCTTTTATTCAGGAATTCCTGTACAAATGACTATACCTAACTGTACATGTATAATCTATATCAGATTGTTTCTGTCTCAGGGAGGGGAAAGAGAAAGGAATAGAATTTGGAACTCAAAATTTTAAATTAAAAAACCAAAATTGTTAACCATATCCCATAATTAAAAAAATATCACCTTTCCTGCTCCTTTATGATGTGATCTTTCATATTTAGGTCTTCAATCCATTTGGATCCTATTACAGCATATGGTGTGAGACATTGGTCTAACCCTAAAATTTCTGACATAACTTTCCAACTTTGTCAGGACTTTTTGTTGAGTGGTGAATCCTTGGGTTTATCTAACACCATACTACTCTTTTCAGTTGCTTCCGGAGCTCATATACCTAATTTTTCCCCACTGGTCAACTTTTCTATTTTTCAACCAGCATCAAACAGTTTTGAAGATTTAAAATGGCTGACTCATTTTCAGATCTGTCTGGCCTCTTTAAAAGAGATTTTAAAAAAAAAAAAGTTCTTTTAATGTCAAATTTTTTTTTTTTGGAGGAACAGAAGGCAGTTTAGTGACCTACAACCCAACTTCCTAAAATAGAAGGGAAAAAAGGCTGTTACTTGAGTTCTTCCAACTTGACTATAGTCATTTAAAAGCCAAAATTCGATGCCAAGTTACAGCATCTTATGGAAACAAAGAGCTCTCCAATACTCTTAAATCCTAACAACTCTCACGACATCTTTTACATTAAAACATTTATCTCAACCTAATATGCTTAATATATGTCCGGGTCACTTTGTTTTAAGTAGTAATGTGTTGTTGCACTTGGAAAAAAGATTAAATAACCAAACTCACACAGTCCCAGAGAACCAGGCCTGTGGCAGATCTGCTCGGATCACAAAACCCATTTTCTCTTTTCCAGGGAAAGACATGCATTACAAGTGTGTGGAAAACCAGAGCGGGCTGAGTTTGACTGCTTCCAGAAGAACTTACCAAATTATGTCAGGCATTTTCCAGATGCCTTATCCAAGAATCCATTATGAAACCTCATCCAACTGACAAAGATATAACTGGACCGTAGTACAAAGGAGCTTAGAACTTGAGGCTGCTCAGAACCTAACGTCACTCACGACGTCACAGAAACCTCGAAGTTCCAGCAAATAAGTTGCCTGTTCCAAATGTGCTCCAAGTCTATTCGAGGTCACTGGGCACACAACCTCCTCTGGAAACAGCCTAGGGTCCTCGGTTCTACCGTACTGTTCTAGTAGCCAAAATTCTTATTTTTGGCTATATACATATATAGCCAAAACATAACCCAGAAGGATTTAACCCTCGCAGGGTTAAGAAGTCTGAGATGGGGAGTGACCCCCTGGCCCTTGGTCCTTCCAACACAGTTCCCAAGTAGGGCCAAGATGCCCCGATGGCTGTCGCTGCTTCTAAAGCTTGTCAAAGCTAACTCAAGCACCGTCCAGCACTCCTCAATTTGGAAATGGCTCGGCTCGTTTTGTAGAACAAGGTACAATGGGAGCTGCAAAGGGGTGACTTCAGGCTTTATGCTGGGAAAGTTCTCTCTAATTGGGACGGGCTGTAGGTGAAGAGGGAGGGTGGGTCAGGGGAAGCATCCCAGCACAGTGGGCCTGCTCAGGTTAATCAAGCAATAAGCACTTCTTGACAAGGAAGTGCTATAAGGTATCAACAATCCCGGCCAAGATGGCGATCTGCGGACAGCTTTCTCTGTGAACTCCTGGGATCTTCCCTCAAACCCAGACAAAGTGAGCCTTCGAACTGGTTTTTGAGTGAGGGTTCCGCCAAACATTTGGACTACAACGCACTTCTATCAAAAATCTACCTTGAAAGAACTCCAGAGAAGGTTAGCCTCAGGGGAAATCGGCCACTGGTCGAAATCAGACTCCAGCCGGGGCGGAAGCCAGGGCTGCGATAGAGGGGCGGATTTTGGGCACCCAGGAAGCCCCTGGGAGACGCCTGGACCACTTTGCTCTGCTTGCGGGCAGGTGCTTTGGCAGATCTGCCTTTGGTAAAGGGTAGATCGAGAGCAGCTGAAAACGTGGTCATAGTGTGAATCTAGCCCGACCAGCCTCAGACCGGAAGACAACTCGGCAAACTGCCCCAGGGCAAATACGAATTGTTGCAGTTTTCTCTGCTTTTGACCAATATCCCAACTTTAAATCATGAGCAAGAAGCAGAAGAGAGCTCTCACCATAGAAAGCTTTTACGGAGAAAAAATAGAACAGTCCCCAGATCCTGACATTATGAAAACAATCCCAGATGAAGCCACAAAGGCAGACTTAAGTTGGTCTCCCTTTCAGAAGGCTTACCTGGATGATTGCATTAAGAATCTCAAAAGAGAGCTAGAAGAAGAATGGGGAAATAAATTGAGAGCAGGGCAACAGAAATATCAAAAACTGAAAAATAGGACTGGTGAATTGGAAAAAGAAAACAGTTCATTGAAAAACAAAATTGGTGAATTGGAAAAAATCACCAATTCACTGGAAAATAAAAATGGTGAACTGAAAAACAAAATTGGTGAATTCGAAAAAGACAACAATTCACTGAAAAATAAAACTGGCAAAATGGAAAAAGAATGCATTGAATCAAGAAATTCAATTGGCCAGCTACAAAAGGAGCTAAAAAAGATAACTGAAGGAAATAATACTTTAAAAATTAAAATTGAACAAATAGAAGTAAATGACTCAATAAGACTTCAAGAATCAGTTAAACAAAAACAAAAAAATGAAAAAATAGAAGAAAATATGAAATATCTCCTAAGGTATCAACAATCCCTGCCCAAAAAGAACTTATTTTCTAACGTGGAAGCAGCATGCAAATAAATAGGTAGATACAAGATCTATATAGAGTAAATGCAAGATAATCTTGATAACAGCAGCTGGGAAAATGGGGAAAGTTCTCCTCCAGAAAGCAGCACCTGAGCCTTGGGGAAGCCAGGGACTCCAGGAGGGGAAGATAAGGAGGGAGGAGGAATGAGCAACTTCTAAGTATGGGGGACAAGCGAGTACTAAAGCATAAAGACAGGAAACAGGCAGGTGTATACAAGGAACAGCATGCAGGTCAGTACGGCTGGATCACGGAGGGCAAGACTACGGGAAAGGCAAGAAGGGGACCAACTATGGAGCTCTTTAAAGGTGGGAGTACTTCATATTCAATGCAAGAATTATTTTGAATCACTGGGGTTTACTGAGGGGAGAGAGGTGGCAATTAGACCCAAGTGTTAGGAAAATCCCTTCTGCTGATGAGGGAAGGCTGGAATGGAGGCTCACATCTCTAATTTCTGTGATTCTGATTCTACTGTTTTAAACAAAAGCCAAGGGCCGGCTTGTTTCACAATTAACCCGGCAAACTCGGTGTTTTTCCAGAATCTGATCCTGTCTGAAACAGTTCACTTAGCCAAGAGCAGACTGCTCTGAAAGGCAATCACATGGGCTAGGACACCATGCAGGGTGAATGACCTCCTGTTTGCTTCTTTTAATCAACAAGGTTTCGTTAGCTGACTTTCCCTTACAGACTAGCCTGTGCTACACTCAAAAGAGCCGTGGCGGTCCGGCCAGATCTGGAAGCCCCATTTCCTTTTTCTGTAAAATTCAACTTCTCAGGAAAACGGTGCTAATTTCGGCCCCGAGGGCCCAGGCAGGGAAAGCCCTGGGAGAGCTAGCTTAATTACCTACAACAGACACACACATCCTTGTGTCTGTGTCTCCGTGCACGGAAGCATGCAACCACCATGCAGATAAGAGATGATGCACATTCTGCACGTGTATATCCAGTCTCTATTACATAGTGGAGAGAGTCTCTATGACTTTTGTTCCAAAATCTCCTCGGGGCTCTCACTGCAGCAATCAATACTTCTCCGGCTCCTAATCAACAGCCCCAGAGGCTTCCCAAAGCCTTCCCTGAGCCTCTCTCTATCTGGCTCCCTATCTCCCCACTCCCTCAGGAGTTCACACAGAAGACACCCCCTTGCCTCCTGTTGCCCATCTCACACCTTTCAGGCACCTTCCCTCACCAGCTCCCCCAGCATCCATGTCCCTCTCGAAGAGGTCTTTAGCCAGATCCATGTGCATCTGAGATCCATCTTCTCCATCTGTGTGTCCCCTCTCACCCTTGTTCTCCCTCTAAGCTTCCAGTTCCTCCCTAGGGGCTAGCTCTTCCTTGCTCACCACAAACACTCAGAAGCCAGCCCCGCGAAGCTAACGTCCTAGCCATCACCTCTGCTCTTGGGCTGAGTGCTTTCTGCACCCGGCACCCGTTTCCTATCCTCTTGCTTTGTTCTAAGTTCTCAGAAATCGAGCTTTGACTCTCCCCCAGACCTAAAACTCTCCCTCCACAGTTCCCAAATCTGTCTTTTCCTGGCCTTGGTCCTTCTTGATTGCTCTGTGGCGTTTCACAGTTGAGCTTCCTTCTCTCTTGATTTCCAGGGCATGGCTCTCCCCCAGCTCTCCTGCTCCCTTCTCAATCTCCTTTGCTGGTCTTGGTCCAGCTCCCTCATAGGAGAGATGGCCAAGGCTCCCTCCTGAGCCCCTTGGGCTTCCCCTTCTCTGTGATGTCCACAGCTCAGCTCATCAGCTCCCATGAGCTCTTCCAGGCCCCAGTCCCACATCTCTGACATCTCAAGGCAGAAGTCCCATAGGTGAATTCCCCGTCAAAAGCAGAAATGCTCATCTCGCCCCCCAAATCTCCTCTTCCTCTGTTCCCTGCACCTGCTGAGGGCAGTGTCCACAACTCATCCCACGCAGACAATCTGTTGCCAAGCTTTGCCCTCTAGATCCCGGCAGCCATGGGTCTGCTTAGCACCTCTCCCTGCTCTGGCACTGAGAGGATTTTCCCAAAGTGCAGGTAGGCCGTTGTCACCCCCGCCACTCCCTAGGACTTCCAGGGTCAACCAGTAGCTCACCAGTGTTTAACCCATCCTGGTCCTTCCCTCCCCACTTTCTGGTTCATGTACTTTACACCCAGCAAGCCCGGCCTCCTAGCTGCTCTCAGAGGACAGCCCATCTCCTTACTAACTGACGGATGCTTTAAGAAGTTTTTAAAAGTTATTATGCCCTTGAAAAATACAACCATGCATTTCCATATAAAAAGGACAGGAAAGAGGCAGCTGGATGGCACAGTGGTTAGAGCACCAGCCCTGAGGTCAATTCTGGCCTCAGACACTTAACACTTCCTAGCTGTGTGACCCTGGACAAGTCATTTAACCCCAATTGCCTCACAAAAAAAGAAAGAAAGAAAAAGGACAGGAAAACCCCACAGAGGCTCACTGAAGTCCCACCTAAGACGTTCTCTGTGTACCCCAGAAAACTGAGGCTCAGGGCAGATGCCCAGAGTCACGGAGCTCATGATTGGCTGAGGTGGAAATCTAGCACTTAACCTCTGGGTCCTCATCAGCTGTGCACAGGGAGCCAACGAGGTCACCAAGAACTAGGCCAGAGGATGAAGAAGGGCCGGGATGAGGCCTGAAGGGACAATTCCCCAGTGAGAGAAAGAAAGCAGGAGACATGAATTGGATAGAAATGACTCCCCCAAAAGTCAGTCTTAGCAAGCAGTTTATTTCCTGAGACTGACTAAAAAGAGCTAAGAAAGTAAAAAGAAAGAAATTAACAATCAGAAGTTTTAGGAGGAAAAAAATCAAAATTACTATTTATCATTTGTCAAAATACAAGTTGTTTATACTCACTGAATTTACTAGGAATAAACATAGAAACAAAAATATATTTAAATGAGACACAGTAATTTAATATTTAAGTAAAGATTTTTTTTAAATGACTAATGTGTAAGGTGCATTCTAAAAAACCTGGGTGTTAACTTTGACAACTAAACATTAAGTAAAATTTTCTTTAACATTCAGATAACAGGAGACATTACTTCTGAGTCAATGCAGTCCTTTCATCCTAAAGCAATACAGAGATTTTATGGCAAAAATCATAAAACGCTCTTTTTTAAAAGAGAAACTCTTCAAAGCTAGCGAATTAAATGGAATTATTTCAAGAGTCTGACCCCACCCCCAAGGCCTCAATCCACTCCATTGCAAAGTAACCCCATTAGATCCAAAATTCCAAAAGTAAGAAAAGCAAAGGAGGCCCATGAGCAGAGCAGCCATGCGGGCTCTGGCCAGTCAGTGAATGGTACTGGGAGAATTCCAACTCTGTGCTCCCAAACAACGGCCCCCTCCCTTCCCAACTGCAGAACTTGGACACCACGAAGGAATTTTTAGGAAAACACTGCTCCTAGTTCTTCACGTCCTTGTTAATGGCAGCACTTACTGTGTGAAAGTTGATCATTTCCTGAAGACTTTCCGAAAATTTGGTCAAGCTTGTCTGCAAAAGAAAGAAATTAAGAGCAGATCTAAGCAAAGGGAAAAGGCATTTATAAAGCACCTCCTATGTGTCAGGAGCTAAGCACTTTTGTTTTAATAAATATTATTCTGTTTTTATCATTAAAAGTTAAAATAGAGGCCACAGAGATTTGTGGTTCAGCTGGGCAAAGATCTGTGGGAGCAAGTACTTCTCCCGATCACCAAAGAGATGATCTCCCAATGACTCACCAGACATGGACTGCGCGGTCTAAGCCAATAAGGCTGTGAAGGCAGGAATACACTGGAATCAAGGTGCCTGTAACCTTCTGAATCCCCTAAAACAAGGAACGGGCTGCCCGGCTTTGCTCTCACCCTTTCATGCCTATGAATGACGCCTGACTGAGTATTCCCAGGGATTTAAAGTGAAACATTGCAAAATCTGAGCTCCAGGTCCTGTAGAAGAAAGCCCTTAACCTCCCAATACTCTGAAATTAAAATGAAGCCCCAGTGTGGGCACATCTCACTGGGAAGGATGGTCATCTATGATGGCATCAGCATCTCCCACCAGTGAAAAAGCCACCGCAATGACCCCCGGACTTGCCAGGGAGTTGGAGACTCGGATGCTAAGTCCCATCTCTCTCTGGGCCTCAGCGGAGGGGAAGAAGGGTGGAGGGACAAGGTCTCTAGGGCTGACAGAACTGCTTGGGGACAGGGAGGGTCACTGCCCGTTACTAAAATCTGGGTTTCCTCACTGTCTTTATTTTCACACTCACCTCCACCACAGCATCTCTACTAGAATACTGAGCCAAGTCTCGAATTCCATTCACAAACTGCTTATTTGCGACACAAAAGGCTTTTCCAGTATCAATCATGGCAATACAAAGCTTTACGAGCTGAAAGAAAAGAAATCTCTGTGTTACAAATCTCAGTTTTACAAATCCTTTACATAACAGAGTTTTAACATCTTATGGGCAAGACAGATGAAAGATCATAGGATTTCAACATTAAGGAAACAAAATGACCAGAAACAGCTCCAGTTTCTCCAACTTGCCTCTTGCCCTAAGCCCAGCGGCCCCATCAGAGCCCTTCCAAACCCACTTCAGACTCTTATCTACTGAGAACAAAACCCACAAGGGCTCAGAGGAGCAGCGCAGCTGAGCCCCAGAGACTGATCCTAAGCAGGCCTGCCAGAAAACCTGCTCCCCACCACCCGCCTCCTTGTAATCCTCACAGATATGAGGAAGAACTGCTGGAGGCCAGGGCTTCAGAACAGAAAACTGGAAAGAAAGCAGTCTCCCAGAAAGCAAGGTTAGATCAGCATCACACTTACACTTCAAGAAGCTCCAAATGGAAATAAGACTGAGACAGGAAAGGTCAGATCCCCAGTAAGTCGGAGAAGATGCCTTCATAACTACATTTGGGGGAAGAAGGCTTGACCCACCAAGGGGAAGGGAGAAAATGGGCAATTTTAACCTTATAAAATCGAAGCTTTAGCACACAGCCAATGAAGGCAAAAACAGCAGGGAAATAGTTAATTTGGGGATTGGGAGAATCTTTGGAGCAAGTAAAGTCTAACAGCCAATCAGATGTAGGGAATTCTACAAATAAAAAAGAGCAAGAACCATTGCCAAATAGATAAAAGGTCAAAGGCTGTAAACAGGCAATTCTCAAGGGAAAAAAGCCAAACAATCAATGGCTACATGGGGGGAAACCACCTCTCCAAAGGACTAATAATGCAGTGAATACCAACAAAAATAATTGAGGTTCCACCTGAAGTCCATCAAATACAGAGGATAAGGCCTGGAGTCGGGAGAACCTGACCCCTGTGAGCTGTGTGACCCTGGTCACTTCATTGCTACTTGCTTCAGGGTCCTCATCTGGACAAGGAGGATCAGATCAGCCCCTCCCTCCCAGGGCTGATGTGGGGGTCTCAGAGGAGATCGTAACCCTGGTGCACAATAGGTGCCCTAGAAATGCTGGCCACCACCACCACCATCATCATCATCGTTATTCCCTTGTCCTTGAGCTGATACCATTTTCAGCATTCAATCCAAAAAGGTAAAAAATAGGGAAAAGATGCACATAACCCTAAACTGCTTTTGCTGTAGCAAAGAACTAGGAACGAGTGCCCATCAACTGGGAATGACTGAAGAACTTATGTTATGTGAATATAATGTCTGATTTTATTGTTTTGTGAAGTTTTTTACAATTCAATAATGCAGTTTTTGAAAGAAGAAAAGGATGTTTGGCTGGTATCTGATACTTCCAATCAAAAGTGAGAGAGAGGGAGCAAACTGCCTATTTATTATATACCCCCTAAGATGGAAACAAATTAAAAATAGTTACAACACAGTGGGAATAGTAGTAGTCAAGTCACCCAGAAATTCATGTGACAAAAAGTCTAAGAAAGGAGCAAACCACTTCACTCCCGAGCCTCTGAAGTCTCCATAATGCACCGAGTATGGGCAACAAGTCACGTGAATCTGAGATCATGATGAAAGGAGCGGGTTTCACAGGGATCACTGAATCAGGGCACAACGGAACCCCTGAAGGGCACAGAACTCTGGAAAAGCACATCGAAGTCCAGAGGAAGGGGACTGGTCAAAGGTGGAACAGGGAGCAAAGTGAGAGTGGGAGAAGGAGCAGAGCAGCCTTGGGTTCAAAGAACATACACTCCCAAGGAAATCCAGGAACCCAGAGGGAGGCATGGTGGAAGAGATGGAGTGTGTGAAGGGCAACCCAGGCAAGAACAGAGAAGGAAATAGGGGACTGGGAGTCACGGGAACACCAGAAGTCTGGCAAAGAAGCATAATCTGGCAAAGGGGACTTCATGTAGTTAGACTTGGTGACAGAGCTCTTTCTTACTCAATCCAAAACAGGACGGCCAATAATGTCCAAAGGGCACAGAAACCATGAAAGGGAATGGATCTCACTCCCAAGGAAAAGCTGGGTATAATCTGACTTGCTCTCTAGATTTAGGAAGATCAGATTTCAAAGGACTAGAGAAAAGATATAAAGCGCTCAAAAGCAAATTCTGAAGATACAAAAAGAAATAATTCAGATGAGGGAAAAAAAAAAAGTTTCCTAAAGAGACCAATGCTGACCCGTTGGAAACTAATCAATCACCTTAGTTTTTAAAGCCACCGAGAATATGGAAGGATAATATCAACAATGACAATAACTTTCAGAGAGCACTTTGAGGGGGACCCACTAAGAAAGGTTTGACTTTAGAGTCAACAAAAACGCCAGATATTTAGGGTCCAAAGAGTGAAGGAACAAAACCCACCAGAGCTTAGGAGCCAATTGGAGGGCAGATGCTGGGAAGTACATCTTAGACCCAAGGACTGGACTTCAGCTCAGGAAAGAGTAGGGATGAGTGGGTCAACATTCAGACCTGGGAAATGGGAAGGCCCAGTAAAGATAGGGTTTCCTGAGGTGTCCACTTGAGGCAGCAGGTGGCTGGTGGAGGCACGGCAAAGGAAGCCAGGTCTCTGGCTCCCTGTGTTGCTCCTGCATCTTGCAGTAAGTTTCTAGCACTCTTGGTGTTCCCGGACTATACCCAGAGGACAGAAGTTGTGTCTTAGCGAATGTTTTTATTTGGAGCCAGAGCCCTGTGTAGCACTCTTGTTCCAGCTGGTACTTAATAAGCATTTTTTGACATGAACCATATCACTGGTATGCTATTAACCCCAGGAATATTCTGACTCTCTATACGATAATTAAAAAGGAAATTCAAAGGTAAGATCAGAGAAAACACCAGCAACACAGGGATCAGGAATCAGCAAACTGATTCCCTGAGGCTTCTTTATGGCCGTGACCATTTCTGGAAAAGTTTCTAAAAATGAAAAGCCACAGACAGGAAACAATTTTTTTCCTACTATACATTGGTGTGAAACTGGGTGGAGCCAAATCTGTACCCTCATATTACTAATGTAATGATTTCACTATCAGATTATTAAGTAACAGAGATTAATAGCTGCCATTTTGTGGATCAATATCAATATCCCCCAGCCTCCTTTCATGGGTCTATGAAAACAATGGAAGACAAGGGTGCCTCTGATCTTCGCTTACAGTCTGAGGATTGTGTGGGGAAGTCCGACTGGACTTACCTTATCGAGTTTGAGTTCCAATTCGGCCACATCTCCTTCCACCTCTTCCAAAGCAGCCCTGCAAGAATTACCATAAAGCACTCAGTTAAGATGCCTTTGCTCCCCGACCTACATCGGTCCCGTGCCCAGGACTTGCCCACCTTCTTCCCAACCTAGTCAGGGTAGTAGGAAGCTGAAGAGCAAGCTTTGGGCCGCAAAGTTCCCTGGAATACTGAAAGGCTCATGTCTGTGCCATGCCAGAAGGTCAGGTGGGTGCTCTGACAAATGAGACAGTGAAGTCTGTGCCACCAAATCCCTTCTAAAAAGGGGCACGGAAGGACGCTGCAGTCAGATGCTGAGCCTGACTCGGCCATTCTTGGCACATTCTCCTTCTGTTCCTTTTCTGGTTAGACCAGATCTATAATCCCATAAGCTCCCGGGGAGGAAACTCCATGCACCAATGAGACTCAATTTAATAGTCATAAAACAGAAATGTGAGGAATCCAATCTCTTAAACAACAATTAAATCCTGGCCAACAAAAGCATCACTGGCAAAAAAAAAAAAAAAAGGCCTCCTTTTGGCTGCTTTTTAACAGAGCAGGGTAAGTTTTCTTTTAGGGCCCTCCCATGACATCAAAGGCCAAGTCATCCCCTCTCCTGACCACCTCTTAGTGGAGGGACAGGGAAAAAGGAAACAAGGGGAAGTGGAAATAGAGGAGGAAGGTGAACTTGAGGGAGAAAATCTTTCCTCAAGGTAGAAACAGGACAAAGAACCTCTGAACAAAAACTGGAGAGTACTTGATCACCTAATAATATAAAGATCGCTATTGGAACTCAGGATAGTCAGGACAAACTTTCTACCAGAAAACTAAAATCTCTACTAGGAAAAATGCATAGAAAAATTCTTACTACAGCAAGTTCCCCCAGATGCCATAGTGAGCATGTAGGAGATCCAGAAAGCGAGGAGAATTTCTATTCCTTCTGTTGTCATAGAAAACATCTTCAGAGGTTTAACAGAAGACCTTGAAGAACCAAAAACAATCATGGATTTGATGGAATCTGGAGTTTTAACGGAGGGATTTTGACTGTACAAAAAATATATATACATTTTTATTCTTGGAAATTTTTTGTGACATGTTAAATATTTGTAAATTGTGTTTTTAATGAGGAACAATCAATTTAATGTTCCAGAGAGAGAACATGTATTAAAGTAATAAATCTGAACCCTGGAAAAAATTTCATACTATCCACTTATTTTGCCATAACAGAAAAAGATCTTTTTTCGTATGTACGAAAAGCATTTGTCATTTTGCAAGAAGCTTCGACTCCAAATTTCCTTTGATGTGAATCATACCTAACAGTCAGGGAAGGCAGAGCTGCAGATTTAGGCTCTACTTCCTTACTTATTCACAACAATCTGACAACGGCTCATTAAATCCTTTACTCTGAAACAACCTAAAAGAACTGGAGATCAATGCATGACAAACTACTTTCCTTCTCACAGTCTCTGTTTAAGAGCTAGAAGGATAAAACCCAGGCCGGGGACATGGCTCCAGATGCTGCAGCTTATTCCAAAGAAAAGAGGGTGGTGGGGACATTAATCTGCAGGGATACTCCAGTAAGGAAATTTGGGAAACAGAGCAGGAAAAGCCCAATGGATGATAATCAAAAGAGGGGGAAAGAGAAGCATTTTGGTGGTCAGAGCATATTAGAACCTGCTTGGATATGAGCATCCCAGAGACACCTTAAATCTGGAAGCCTTCCAATTCCAACAGACTTGGGATGGAAAGTGCCATCCACATCCACAGAGAGAGAGCCCTGGAGCCTGAGTGTGGAGCAGAGCATAATATCTTCAGCTTTATATTGTTGTTTATTTGCTTGGGTTTTTTTTTTTTTCCTTTCTCATAGTTTTTCCCCTTTTGATCTGATCTTTGTTGCCCAGCATGATGAATATGGAAATCCGTTTAGAAGAACTGCACCTATTTATAACCTATATCAGATTGCTTCCTGTCTAGAGGAGGGAGAAAAAGTTTGGAAGACATGATTTTGCAAAGGTGAGTGTTGAAAAATAAATAAATAAAAATTTAAAAAAAAAAAGGCGAATGCTAAAAACTATCTTTGCACGTATTTAGGGGAGGGAATTCTGTTGCAATAAAAAAGTCTGGAAGCCTTCTAAAGATGGAGGGAAAAAATGGTACATTTTACTCTGCATAAATAATAATAATTTGGCCCAGAGTTAACTATCCAGGCTGGAGATTATACCGTCACTATAAAAGCACAGAGAGGAGGAACAGGGAGTGAGACTAAGCCAAAGTCTTACACTTGGCCTCCCAACTGGAGAAGGCTCAGTGATTTGGTGGCCAAAGAAGCAAATGCACAACTTTCATGATGGGGCTGGCAATCCTGCTGTGCTCTTCTGGAGATTGGTCAGCACGGGGAGCCCGATTCAGAAGGCTTTGGACACTAGACAGCATCCTGAGGAGGGCAATCGGGGACGGGCCTCAAGTGCCCAGCATACAAGCAGCAGCTGAAGTTTAGTGAGTCCATTCACCTGGAGGGAGGATGGGGGTCTGGGGTTATGGAGATCACGGCCAGAGCCTGGCAAGAAGGAGAGGCCCTCTGAGATGAGCTGTTTCTGCTGCTTACCTGAGGAGAAGGGTGTGGATGTAAAGGATGCTATGGAGGGGAGGGGAGGGAGCCCAGGACCAAAGAAAGGCAGGGTCCTGTGGGACTGGGAAATCAGGGCCAGGCAAGGAACATCCCCAGTCCTTTGGCCAGGGCCTTTCTGCCCCGGCTGAGGACAATCTATATGGAAGACCAGCACTTTCCTCCATCTCAGTGTGGACAGGGAGGGTCACGGAGTGCCCCCTGAGCAGCATCAGCGGTATTGGTGGGGGCAGCAACACTCATGCACAGGCTCGGCAGGGATCCAGCTGTGGTGCAAGCCAAGGATCTGCTGCCCTGCCGCTCCAGAGCAAGGCCACCGGCCCCCAAAGAAAACACTTTGGAAAGAACGTCAGAGGAGGAGTACAATGGAGAAGTGTTTTCAAATCCAGATGTTCTGTGCTTTAGCGCTCAGACTTAATCCTGAGAATCTGTGTATAATATGGCCTTCCTTAAGCCAAATCATGTTTTACATGCACAAGTAAGTCTGCCTTTTAACAAAATCCCTTTTATAAGGTGATCAGCCACTAATTTATTCAGTAAATCTGGGAACCAAACAAGCCGTCACGAAAAATAATCTCAGTCCAAGGGCACAGAAAGCTGGCCTCAGAGCCAGAAGTCCAGCAGGAATCCTAATTCTTCCTCAGTCACAAACTACGTTCTTCACTCTCTGAATTTAAAAAGAAGCATCAGAGATCAAAGGCGGGGAAGAAATATCACCCATCACAAATCTGCACAGCCAACAGGAGTCCACTTTCTTACTGCAGGGGAAAAAGGGCCTTTTCTGTCCTAAAAATACTGCATGTACACTTACCCAACGGCCGCTCTGTGCAGTGGCCACCTTTGGGCCTTCCCAAGGGGCACTTCTGCGGCCAATGGCATAGAGCATAAGCAGGAGACTCACTCATGCCTAGTCTGGTAGCAGTAACCCCAACTTCATGCAGGCCACTTTTAAAATCAGCCCAGGAGACAGAAGAGAAAACCTTCATCCCCTTCAGAGTCCCAGTTGCAGAACCAACTGATTTTAGTTAAAATGACTAAAAGTCTCTCTTTAAGATTGCCCCCTCCATTCTCAGCAGTCTTTAAGGAACAAAGTGTCTATCCCCTTTAATAATAATCATAATAATGATAATAATAAAGGGGCAGAGACACCCAGAATAACTAATGCTAGCTAGCTGTGCAGCCCGAGGCAGCAGGCTGGATAAGACAGGAGGCTGTGGGTCAGAAGAGCTTTCAGTCTCCTCCAGCCCTCAAATCCTGGAATTGGAAGCCCTGGAGTCACCGTCATGTGCCACGGGGCAGCAGACAGCATGGGGATGAGATTTTCCAAAAGCAGGATTCTCCCAGCTCCTGTGTCTGTCCCTCTGCCAGATCTTGCTCAGCTGCCAATCTAGACAGGGAAACACTGCTTTAAGAGTTCTCCAACTCATTTCATTGCCTGGAGAAAGCTTCACCCAGGCCTTTCAGGGAGGGAACTGGGGGCCCCGGCTGCTGGGGGATGGAGTTTCCATAATCACCCTGTCCTCGTCAGCCCTTTCAAACATGGGGGGGGTTGTGACTTTTCCATTAACCACAGATACGCTCTGAGTCCTGTAGAAGACCCCTACTCCTCCCCTCTCCCGGCTCCCCTATCACAATGCAAACTCCCTCGGGATGGGCGCTTTCCAGCAACTAGCAGAGTGCTTGGCCCACAGGACGCACCCAACACCCACTATCATAGAATGCAATGGTAACAATAACGCTGAGAGCGGCACCATTTGGCACCTCACAAATGTTATTTCATTTGACCCTTACACAATCCGGGGAGATTCGGGAAAATCCGTGTCCTCATTTTACATAGGGAGAAATCGAGGCTACGAGAAGTTACATGACTTGCCCAGCTTACCACTGCTACTCTGAAGCTGGACTTGAATTCAGGTCTCCCCACCTCCAAGTCCAGGCCTTGCCCCCACCCCCAACCTTCCCCTAAGCTGCCTGGATTACAAAACCATCTGAAACAGCCAAAAATCCACTTAATAATCCCCCAACTCTCACTTCTGACAATTCTAACCCTAAAATGGAGCTACTAAAACAGGGAGCAGAAACATTATTTGCGGCCCACCAAAGCAAAGTTTTCCGCTCTTTGGGTCACAGGCCCCAGAGCACAGACCAAATGGCACCCAGGCTCCTCCCTCCCCTTTCCTACTGACTGCACATATGAGTCTAGGGCCTTTTTAGGAAGGAGCAGTTTTCACTTACTAATGGGACTCGCCTGCTAAGGAAATAAAGTTTATGAGAAAGAGAGAGAAAGCTGCACTGACATCCTCTCTCCTTGTCCCCCCCTCCTCTCCATGTCTGTGTATGATATACACACATGCACACAAAACCAATAATAAATACGTACAGGAAAAGGAGAAGTCAAGCCAGCAATCATTTATGACGTGCCAGGCCCTGTGCCGAGGCCTGCGGGTACAAAGAAGGCAAAAGACAGGCCCTGACCTCAAAGAGCCCCCAGTCTAGTGAGGGAGACCACAAGCAAAACAAAAAGTACAGAAAAGCCTCAGCCAGAGACAGTGGAGATAATTAACAAAGGATGGCACTGGCATGAAGGGGACCGGGAAAGGCTTCTTCTACAAGGCAGGATGTGCGCTGGGGAGCCTTGATGCAGGGAGGGCATGGAGCAACCCTAAGAGGCTGAAGCGCCTCTGAGAAATTTGTTCTCATCATGACCCAAAGCCTCCTCTTGAAACAAGACCCAATATCTAAAATCTGTCCGGGAAAAGGGAGGCCAAGTATCAAAAACCAGCAATGGATGATGGACACTTTCTATAAACCACGAGTACACGAACAAGGTCAAGAGAATCCCCCAGTGGCTGATGGGCAACAATCCCACAGGACATGTGGGCACTGACAGCTTAAGGGCCATCTGCCCTGTTGGGATGAGTACCCACACAGCCTTTATCAGTGGAACAGTCTCACTCATCACTACCTCAATTCCACTTTCTTGAGGGACTTTTTTTTCCTAAGGTTATTAAAAGTATTACTATCCAGAAAGCCAGTGAAAGGATGCATTAACAAGGTCTGAGTAGCTGCCACAGCTACTCAGGTTCTTCTTTCATTTACATTTCCTCTGACTAGAATAAAATTTAAGAAAGGAGGGCAGAGGGAGCAGAAAACCAGCCTCACTGGCTGAGAAAGGCCTGGGTCCCTGGTCTCCTCGGCTGCCCACTGGGTCTGCTGCTCATGGACAACTCCTTGATAGGAGCAGAGCAGGTACCCAACTTCCTTGGGAAAGAGAACTTTCTTCCATACCAATAAAAACACAGGGCTAGCCCAAAGGAAAAAAGCCAAATAAATATTCATAATGATCGTACACCCGAAAGCCATTCTTGAAGTCAAGCTCCCCAGGAACCTTGCAAGGAAGGGGATAAAGGTCTCCTCCTCTTCCTCACTTGGCCCTGGTCCCAGACTTAATAGGCCTCACCAGCAGAATTCAAGGCTCTAGGCTCCATTCTAGTGCCTGTCTGACCCTCAAAATCCTAGAACACAAATTGAGAGATTTTGTTAACCCCATTTTAAAGAGCAAGAAACTGAGGTTCAGAGAGTTAAGTGGCCTAGAACGGAAGCATTTAAAAGCAGCATGTCTCAAGTCCAACACTGCCTTTCTCCAGTTACAATAATTAGCAAACACACAGAGCCATAAATGTTTATTGTCAAAGCGCAAAGGCAGAGAAGAAGTCAGGAACTTTAACGACACTGAAATAAAATGATGGTGGGAAGGGCCGATGAAGCAAAAGAAAACAGAGAAATCCTACAACGTCAGAGCTGGAAGGAAAACGAGACAGCAAGGCTTTCCAACAAATGTCGGGGCTGGGCGAACCTGGGCCGGGCAGCTGTGTTTGCAGAAGCCTGGCCAGACGCGTCCCCAACCTGGGGACTTTCCAAGGTTTAGAAACAGGACGGGAAGGAGCACCAATGAGAGTGTTTACATATGGGACTGGAGCACTGAAGACCTCTATGTCCACGAGAGCACGAGTTTGTAGAAGCACACGAGTATGTGAAACTTTTATTCAATCAACTACTTCACAGCCTTGGATAAGATTAAACAATGCAGCACATTGTAGCCGTCTCCTGAGTTGTGCCAGGCACCGTCCCACGAAATCCTACCGGCTGCCAGGCTTTCTCCATGGGCAAGAAGCGGCCTGGTGCGGTGGGTGAAAAGGCTGCCGTGGGAGTCAGGAAACCCAGGGCTCGATCTTCCCTCTGGAGTCCCCCAGAGGCTCAGAGCCAGATATGGAAGGAGCCCACGGCCCCCAGGCCATCTACTTCACCCCTACTTTACAGAGTAGGACACTAGGTACCAAAAGCTGAAGTGAGCTGTCCAGAGCCACAAAGGTAATAATCAGCGTAAGAAAATAGACAAGAAACATAAGAAAAGAGTAACTTGCAGCCCCTGGAACACTCCTGGTGAGCAGACAAAATTCCCAAGAGTCAGCTCAAGCTCCTCCAATACAGCTTTCTCTCTTCTCATAAACGTCTTTTCAATCCTATCAAGGCTGCTCCGATGGGGCAAGAGGGTGGTCACATGTCCAGGTTTATTTTGCAAGTTACTGGGAAAACAGGATGACTTTCACCCATTTCCCTTCTCAGCTGGCTTGGTGAGCACTGCTTTGGGATGGGAGGGGCAAAAGTCAACTGGTTTCCCTGGGAGCAAACACTAGCTGATGAGGATGGAGACAGCCCAGCATTCACAAGGCAGAACCGAGAGGCGTCTTCCATATGAGAGACTTGGCGATCTTCACTGAAAACCAACCGAGGTTCTCGTGAAATCCTATGGGATCCCAAAGAGCCCCAGTGCCGCCAGAAGGAAAGAGAAACTCGTCTCACGTGGATGGAAGCAAGTCCAGTCTCCTCAGGTTCTTCCCTTCTCTCACCTCCTATGGGTTTGGCTCATTGAAAGTCCCTCTCCCCCAGTGACCATCACAGGCTTACACACACACACACACACACACACACACACACACATACTTAAAGTAGCCATTTTCATTTGAAAAAAAATGTTCATTATCATTTAGTAATTAAAAAAAACACACACATACACACACACAAAAAAACCTCACCAATTAAAATGCTGGAAATACCAAGACCTAACAGTAAAGCAACCCAAATCTCTGTTCACATGGGAACAGAAAGCCACTCGTTGACTCTTGACTTTTGGCAATTCTTAAAAGTCTCCATTTGGTTTTTTTGCTTGTTTTTTAATTTTTTTAAGCTTTTTATTTTCAAAACACATGAACAGATAATTTTTCAATATTGAGCCCTGCACAGCCTTGTGTTTCTTCCTTCCCCCCACTTTCTTCCATAGATGGCAAGCAATCCAATAGATGTTAAACATGTTAAAATACATGTTATATCCAATATGCACAAACATTTTTAGACAATTCTCTTTCTGCACAAGAAAAATCTGATCAAAAAAAGAAAATAAAATGCAAGCAAACAACAACAAAAAGAGTGAAGATGCTGTGTTGTGGTCCACCCTCAGTTCCCACAAGCCTCTCCGAGTGTATATGACTCTCTTCATCTCTGAACAATAAAAACTAGTTTGAATCATCTCATTGTTGCAGAGAGCCACATCCATCAGGATTGATCAGCATATAGTATTGTTGTTGCCGTGTATAATGTTCTCCTGGTTCTGCTTGTTTCACTGAGCCTTGCTGCACAAGAAAAATCAGATCAAAAAGGGAAAGAAATGAGAAAGAAAACAAAATGCAAACAACAACAAAAAGAGTGAAAATACTATGTTCTGAGCCACCTTCAGTCCCACAGACCTCTCTCTGGGTGCAGATGGCTCTCTCCATTACAAGACCATTGAAACTGGCCTGAGTCACCTTGATGCTGAAAAGAGCAGATCATTGTTTGATCTTGCTGTGGCCATGTAACCATGATCTCCTGGTTCTGTTGATTTCACTCAGCATCAGTTCATGCAAGTCTCACCAGGCCTCTCTGAAATCGTCCTACTGGTCGTTTCTTACAGAACAATAATATTCCATAATATTCATATACCATATTTTATTCAGCCACTCTCCCACTGATGGGCAGCCACTCAGCTTCCAGTTTCTTGCCAAAAAGGGCAGCCACAAACATTTTTGCACAGGAGGGTCCTTTTCCTTTAAAAGTCTCCACTTGTTAATGGTTGCACGGGTACAGTTATTTCCCTGAGAAATGATGCGGCCCCCCCAGTGGGGCCCTGATGTGGTGAATAAGCAACTACAAACACTCTTGTTTCTGTGCAGAAGTGCTTGTTTCCCAGAATCAGGAAACAACTAGATTCGGATGCCGTTCCCAGAGTTAGGGCAAGATCAATGCACCTTTTTAAGGATCCCCTTCCTACCACTGCATTCTTCTCAATCAAGTTTATCTAAAAAAAAAAAAAAAAAAGTTCCTTTTCCTCCAGTCACTTTTTTCCAACCTGAAACATAAACAATTACCACTGACTGCAGCCCAGGAGGAGCACTGAGTAGATGGGCCCTCGCCCCTGGCCCAGGCAAGCTCGTGTGCTGACCATTTGTCGTTTCTATTTCCTGTGGCAGCCCCAATTTCCTGTTTTCTGAGGCCAAGTTTCCTAACAAGCAGCCGCAGCAAAAACTCGGGGGGGCGGAGCCCGGGGAGGAGTCCCCCTCATCACAAAACTGGGTCCCTCTCTGGCTCTAGCTCTGAAAAGTGTGAGTCAGCACAAAGCGACGGCCTCCCCTTGAAGTTCCTGGGAAAAGAGGCTGCCCGAGGGACTGAGGAGGGCCCCACATGGGCACAGTCACTCACGGTCCCAAGGCAAGCCTGGCACAGCTCTGGGCACGGCTCTGGGTAGGGCTTTTCTGAGCAGGATGGCATGGAAGCGGGGAGCATCCCATCTGTCCCAGAGACACTTCTGGAAGAAGAAGCCCTTTCTAGAAGGGCAGTGAGGGTCAAATGGAGGAGCAGGGGACAGTCACAGTCAGTCGTACTTATCGGCCCCCATCAATGTCACCTGTCCTAGGATACACCGAAAATGGGCTCAGGGAGCCACAGGTGCCAAGTACGAGCTCCTTCTCCTAATGGCACTGGTTACAGCATGATCCTGTAGAGGCAGCCGGGGTCTGAGTCAGGTATGCCCCTTCCCCACCCCCCAGCCACTTGTGAGCACCCAGGTAAGCCCCTCACCCTCATTGCCTCCATTTCCTCGGCTGTAAAATGGGGGCCCTAACAGCATTTGGATCCCAGCACTTCAGCCGGGGGTGGGGGCCCACATAATTCTCCCATCACAAGTGTCTCTGCCTGGTGAAGTGGGCAGGCAGAGACGGGGCAGAGCAGCCTCTTAGTCAGACTGGCCTTCCTAGCTCATAAATAACTGTGGCAGGAAGCCGATCACCAGCCCTCCTTGCCCTGCCCAGCCCCCAGGCCTCAAGGCCACAACCTCCCCACCTCACAGTGCCAGGAGACTTCGGCTTCCTCCCAAGGTCTCAGCAAGCACCCTGGGGCCCATTGCTCACTCTTCCCAAGGGACCCCGTCGACATCCAAATACCAGATGACATCATTCCTAGCCAATCAGTCACACAGTCTATGGCAAACCCTGTGTGAGGTCCTGTGAGTACAAGGACAAAGAAATAATCCTGATCCATGAAGAGCTGACATCCTACTGGGAGAGGTAGCAAGCACACCGGCAAACACGGAGTGGAAAGTGAATAAATATAAACATATGTACATAATAGTAAAAAACAAAAAATTAGTTGACTGGGTGGGGAGGATTAGATTGGCTAACATGACAGAAAAGGAAAATGATAAATGATAAATGCTGGAAGGGATACAAAAAAAATAGGAACACTAATGTATTGTTGGTGGAGTTGAAGCCAGTTCCACCATTCTGGAGAAAATTTGCAATTAGGCTCAAAGGGCCACAAACTTTCAACCAGCAGTCTGTATCCCAAAGAGATCAAAGAAAAAGGAAAAGGACCTATCTGGTCACAAATATTTCTAGCCACTCTTTCTGTGGTAGCAAAGAATTGCAAACAGAGGCAATGCCCATCCACTGGGAAATGGCTGAACAAATTTTGGCACGTGATTGTGATGGAATATTGCTGTGTTGTAAGAGATACTGAAGGGGAGGCTTTCTGGACTTGCATAACGGATGCAAGCAAAGCCAACAGAAGCAGGAGAGTATTGTACACAGTATCAGCAATAACGTAACCATCGGTTGCAAAAGACTTAGCTACTCAGACCAAGGCAATGATCCAAGACAGTTCCAAAGGATGCATGATCAAAACTGCTACCCACCTCCAGAGAAGGATGGGCTGAGTGGAGACTAAAGCATATTATTTTTTACTTTACTTGAAGCTTGATGAGAGGAAGGCTCCACAAGCATCCTTAGCCCATTTCACTGGCTAGTTGCAATGAACAATACTGATTTCATACAACAGGGGGTATATTGTACACCATTTCTATTAAAGAGGATTATGGACTGAGGAATATAGCCCACATGATCACATATGGTCACTTTTTCCTTCTGCCCATTATGTTTCACTTTGGGTGAGGGAAACAGATCGAGAAATGGCAGATGTAAAAAAAAATTTGAAAAAAAAATGGCATGAATTCTTAAGTGCAATAGGGATCACTTGAGTTCCAAGTACTGGATGACTAATAATTTGCTCTCAAGGGCATCTTAGTCCAAATGATTTCTGAGTTCTATAACTTTTCGAGATGGCCATTTTCTAAGCTGTACAACACTGCCTACCTCTGCCACATCCACTGCATGTGTTATTCTAAAAATCACTGCATATGATGGAGTTTGAAAGCACCCAACTGAATGAGAACATCCAGGAACAGTAGGAGACAAAATGCCCCATTCAAAGAAATTTTATGTAGAAAGATTAGGAAATATTTTATAAAGACGACCATCTAAAAGTTCCTAGAAACACAAGCAGTTTAACAGTGTGCTTCCAGAGAATCAGAATAAACCCCAAAAGAGGAGGGCTTAGATAAGAGGAAGGTGTTCTGGCTAGGAGCAAATGCTTATCATCACAAGCAAGTACCTTGAGGAAAAGGTGAGGAAACTCACCTAACTAGAACTGAGATTTTCCAATGAAAGAAGTAGGAAAACAGGTTGTCCAGGAAGACTAGGAGGTTCCCAGACCAGGAAGAACTTTGAATACTGAGCTCAACAAACAACACTGTCAGGCAAGGGGAAACCAAAGGGTTGGTGGTTAGTTGGTTTTTAGCCAGCAAACAAGAGGCTAACAAGGAAGCTGTGGCAGACCACCAAGAAAGCACTGTATGGACAGTCAAATGGCAAAAAAGCCTGGAGGTGGGCTCCTCTTGTGGGGCCCTCAGATTCTTCTCCACCTGGCCCCTTTCTACCTTTCCAATTTTTTTATGCTCAACCACTTGCCATTCTCTGAGCTAAAGTCAGTGGTGTATTTGTTCTTCCTCAAACCCACCACTCCATCTCCATCTCTCTTATGCCTAGAACTCTCTGCCTCTCCATCTTCTCTGCTTCTTTCAAGATTTCCAATCTTTCCAAATCCAACTCCTGCAGATAACCTCCCATCTCACCTCCATCTCTCCCTTCATCTCCTCATTAACCTCCTCCAACCCCCATGCTTCTTTCCTTCTACTCCATATGTACATTGTATGAACCTATTCAATTATATGTCAGCTCCCACCCAGGACAAAGAGGGTTTTCTTCTTATACCCAGTGCTTAACACAGTACCTATCATATAAAAAACAATAAATGCTTGCTGATTAAGTGTTCATTTTAGATGCTGTCAGATCATCTTGGGGCCAATTTAAAGGCATTAATTTTCCCCATTTAATTATGGTGGTTTGCTCAAGTGGCTTTATTTAATCAAATAAGCAATTACTGTGAAATTTCTAAAATTATGAATCCTACCATACTTAGATCTGAAATGATGAAAAATTAAAGTGACAACAAAATAACCTCTGTAAGAAAGAGACTGAATTGTGCAACACCAGCTAGAAAAGCAGTAACATCATCGATGTGACAAAAATCTGCTTTCCTCAGTGTCATCATTTTACTTCAGTAAAGCCTCTGTGGTCGGGCCACAGCTGCTAGATTCCAATCATGAGAAAAGCTATTGTTGACTCAAGAGATGCGATCATACTAGAGTCCAACTGTCACATAAAAACACCAAGTCTCTCTCTCTCTCTCTCTCTCTCTCTCTCTCTCTCTCTCTCTCTCT
>JAJPUD010002260.1:313388-337740 GCA_023553655.1 Myrmecobius fasciatus
CTCTCTCTCTCTCTCTCTCTCTCTCTCTCTCTCTCTCTCTCTCTCTCCACACACACACACACACGACAGAAAAAAAACAAAAAAAGCTTGAATGCAGAAAGTTATTATGGTGATAGGAAAGATCAAGGTATAAACAATAGTGTCAAAATATGTGAACCCTCAAAAAAAATGTAATTTAATCTCAAGCCCAAAAAGAATTTCTAGAAGAGCTTTAAAAAGGATTCTAAAAAACACATTAGAGAAGCAGAAGAAAAACTGGGAAAAAATGAGAGTAATGCATTTAAAAAGAGTCAATAGCATAGGAAAAGACATCCAAAAATTTACTGAGTCAAATAACTCTCTAAAAAATGGAATTGGCCATATGGAAAAGAAAATACAAAAGCTCATTGAAGAAAATAATTCCTTAAAAGTAACAACTGAACAAGTGGAAACTAATGACTTTACATCAAGATATGATAAAATCAAAAAAGTTTAAAAAAAAAGGATATGAAAATGTGAAATATTTTATTGGAAAAACAACTGACCAAGAGAATAGATCCAGGAAAGATAAGGTGAGAATTACTGAACTACCCAAAAGCATTGCCCTGATATTAGAACCAGCAAGCAAAACAGAATTAACGATCGTGGCCTGAAAGAGATCCCAACATGAACACTTCCAGAAACAAAATGGTCAAATTCCATAGCTCAGAGATCAAGAAAGTATTGCAAGTAGTCACAAAGAAACAATTTACCTATCATGAATTTATAGTCAAGATGAGGCTAGTTTTAAGACTAGCGGGCTTGGAACATGATACACTAGAAGGCAAAGGATTAGGATAAAACCAAGAATCATTACCCAGAAAAACTGAATATAGTTTTTCAGGAGGAAAAAATGGACATTTAACAAAATAGAGGACTTTCAACTATTTCTGAAGATCAAAGCTGAAAAAAAAAAGTGAACGCCAAATACAAGATTCAAGAGAAATATTAAAACATTAAAAAAGAAGCAAGCAAGGAAAAAACATAAGAAATTCTGATCAAACTTCATATTTCTATATGGCAAAATATTATTTGTAACTCTTAATTTTATCACTATAAAAGCAATTAGAAGGAGTATATGTACACAGAGGGTGTGGCTATAAGATGACTTTGATGGGATAGGTATCCCAAAAAAAACAAAGGGGTAAGAAAGAAAATTGCTCTGAAAGAAGGCTGGAGGAGATTGAGTGGGGTAAATTATCCTACACAAGAGAGTCAAAAGAGAACTGTTATAATGAAGGGGGAGAAGGGATTGAGGTGGAGGGGGATCTTAAACCTTATTCTTATCTAAATTGACTCAAAAAAATTAGCACACATTCAGTAGGATACAGAAATCTATCTTATCCTATAAAAAAGGATGGGGATAACAGAATGGGGGGAAACTGATAAAAGAGAGAGCATACTGAACAAAGGGGTGATCAGAAGTAAAATACTTGTGAAAAGTGAAAGAGTGGGGTGCAAGGGAAAAGGATAAAAAACCCCAAAAGTGCATGGACAGAAGCACAGTTAGTTATCATAACTATAAATATTAATGCAATGAACTCACCCATAAAATGGAACAGTAAAGCAGAATGGATTAAAAACCAGAATCCTACAATATACTATTTACAAGAAACACATTTGAAGCAAAGAGATATACACAGAGTAAATGTTAGGGGCTGGAGCAGTTGTACTTCATCTGAAACAAAGAAAACGGGTAGAAATTAGGATCTCAGACAAAGCAAAAGCAAAAGTAGATCTAATGAAAAGAGATAAAGAAGAAAACTTTTTCTTGCTGAAAGATTATCATACACAATGAAATATCAATAATAAATATAATGCATCAAATGCTAAAGCATCTAAATTTTTGAAGTTGATTGAGTTATAGGAGGAAATAGACAATAAAACAAAACTAGTGGGGTACCTCAACTTTCCCCTCTCAGAACTAGATCAATCTAAACAAAAAATAAAGAGAGAAGTTAAAAAGGTGAATAAAATTCTGTAAAACTTAAATATTAACAGAAGAAATAAAACTCTTAAATAATCCAATCTTAAAAAAAATAAATTGAACAAGTCATCAATGAATATCCAGAGAAACAATCTCCAGGACCAGAGGGATTCACAAGTGAATTCTACCAAACATTTAAAACAATTCCAATACTATATAAATTATTTGTAAAAATAGGCCAAGAAGGAGTTCTACTAAATTCCTTTCACAGCACAAATATGGTACTGATACCCAAACCAAGAAGAGCCAAAACAGAGAAAAAAATTATAGACCAATTGCCTTAATGAATAGTCATGCAAAAATTTTAAATAAAATACTAGCAAAGAGATTACAGCAATATATCACAAGGACACTAGAAAACTAAGTGGCTTCATCCCAGCAGTGGTCCCAGTCTGCCTTAGGAGAATATTCTAACAAGATGCAATGGTTGGTGAGCAAATTCTAACATCTAATTCCTTGCTCTAGGGCTTTAAAAAAAAGTCTTTTATTGTGAACTTGGTAAATATTTAAAAAACTAATATGTCCTTAAACAAAGAACAGACAAGAGGGACTGCATGTAAAACAATCTCCACGATTTACAACTTGGCTCTTCTTTAATATTTCAAAATTTATATGGCAGAGCCAAGACTTCCCTGCTTGGGACCCTTTTCTGAATTTTCTCTACTATCTTCTGCTTATTTTTTCAGTGATTCACTGATGCTCTTTTTCTTTTGTTCTCCCTGCCCCCTTTTTTTTGGCATCACTATCACTCTCCAATTCCTCCTGCTCCCTTGTAAAACTTAAGTAGGAGCACACAAAACAACTCTATCCATTCGTAGTAAATGAATGGAAACATCTCATTCTGCAACACTATTCCATCACTTCTCTTTCCAAGAAATGGAATCTTCTGGAATCTTAATTGGTTATTGTCCTGGTCATCATTTTTTAAATTAAATTTTCTTCAAGTAACTCAAATCTAATTTCTTTCTCTCCAACTTGGCTCTCCATGCAATGAAGCCCTTGTGATGAGTAAGCACAATCAAGCAAAACAAATTGCTTCTCTAGCACTGTCCAAAAAGCATGATCAGTCATATTTTTTAAAGGATTACCAGCTGTTTCCCTTTCCAAATGCTTTAGTCATTATATAAATTGTCTTCCTGATGCTCACTTCACTTTGCATCAGTTCATACAAGTCCTCCCATTTTCTTGGAGCCTAGCCCTTTGGTAATTTCTGGAGGAAGAATTATTTTCTGTGACCCTGACATGCCATCATTTGTTTAGCCCGTCCCCTAAGGAGGGGCACCCACTTAGTTTCCAGTTTTTTTCCACTACAAAATATTTTTGTACGCAAGGGCCATTTTCTGTCTGATCAATCTGTGCTATTTATCTAGAAGTGATATCACTGTGGGTCACAGTAATAGCCTTTTGGTTATAGTTTCAAAATGTTTCCCAGAATGAATAAACCAATTCACAGTTTCATCATAAAGATACCAGTGAATCTTTGTCTGTAGGAGCCCCTCCAACAACTGTCATTTTCATTTTTGGTAATCTTTGCAAATATGGTGGGTCTAAGGTAGAACTTTGGAGTTATTTTTAATTTCCATTTCTTTTATTACTGGTGAGGTGCATTTTTTCACAGGATTATTTATAGTTAGTCTTTTTTTTTTTCTTTTGAAATCTGCCTGTTTCTACCCCATTATTAAACAATGGCTAGTGTTTTTTAAATATTTATTTCAATTCCATATATATGTATATATAAAATATACATTTGTGTGTATATATATACACACACATGCATATAATGGATATCAGACTTTTATCAGAGAAATCTGACATAAATAATTCCCGTTACTTTCTTTTAATTTAACTGCACTGATTTTCTTTGTGCTAAAACTTTTGATTTTATGTAATGAAAATTATTTTTCATGATTCTCTCTATCCCTTGTTTAATCAAGAACTCCTAACCAGGTAGAATTATACCAGGAATGCAGAGCTGGTTCAATATGAGGAAAATTATCAGCATAACTGATCATATCAATAACAAAACCAACAAAAATCACATAAATATCACACAGACCGGATAATTTTGGTTACATAAAATTGAAAAATGTTGCGCAAACAAAATCATTGCAACCAAATCTATAAAGAAAACAGAATAGTAGAGGGAAAATGATTGCAACAAATATCTACGACAAAGACCTTATTTCTCAAATACATAAAGAACTGAATCAAATTTATAAAAATGCAAGTCATTCCCCCAACTGATAAATGGTCAAATGATATGAACAAGCAGTTTTCAGACAAAGAATACTATCTATAGTCATATGAAAAAATGCTCTAAATCACTACTGATCAGAAAAACGCATATTAAAACAACTCTGAAGTATCACTTCACATCTATCCGAATGGATAATATGACAAAAAAGGAAAATGTTGGATGCTGGAGGGAATGTGGGAAAACTGGGACTGTTTGGTGGAGTTGTAAACTGATGGAACCATTCTGGAGAACAATTTGGAACTATGCCCCAAAGGCTATCAAACTGTACAATACCACTGCTAAGTCTTTCCTAAAGACATCCTCCCCCCCCCAAAAAAAAAGGAAAAGGACCTATTTGTATAAACATATTTATAGCAGCTCTTCCTTTGTGAAGCCTGAGAATTGGAAATCAAATGGATGCCCATCAACTGGGGAAGCTGGGATATATGATTTTGGTGGAATATTATTGTACCATATATAAGAAATGACAAGCAGATGATTACAGAAAAACCTGGAAAGATTAACATGAACTGATGTATAGTGAACCGAACAGAACCAGGGGCACGTTGTCCACAGTAACAGCATAGTATTTTTATGAAGAACTATGAATGACTAAACTATTCTCAGTAATACATGATATAAGAATCTCAAAGGACTCATGATGAAGCATACTATCTGTCTACTGAAGGAACTGATTTTGATTGAATACAGGCTGAATCATGCTGTTTTTCATTTGATTTCATTTTTTTCTTTTATTTCAGTCTTCTTGTACAAAATGACTAATATGGAAAGCTTTTACATAATTGCACATGTATAACCATAATGTTTGCTGACAGGATCCCAAAACACCCACCGACGTGCCCCCAACTTCTGATCATCCTTCAGCCCTCATTCTTCACCCTCCTCTCTGAGATCCAGTCTCCTGTAAGATGTTGGTCCCCCCGTAGACTCTGGGACAGACCCCCTCACCTGATATCTGGACTACGCCCCAGCATCTTCCGCTCCCCTGTCAAAGTGACTTTCCTACCCACCCGCCCCCCAAACTCCCCATCCTCTATGATCCAAATGCATCCAGCTGTTGCTCACACACAATACTACATCTCCCAGCTTCAGGCCCTGACACCGGTGGCCCTCATCCTCTCCTCAGCTCCAGGTCACCTTCTGCAGGAGATCATTCTTGGTCCTCTCTCCCTCCCCCACTAGGGCCCTCCCTTTGGGGTGACCGTCCAGGTGCACTGCCTGTATTCTGAGTTCCATGACTACTTACATGTAGCCTCTCCCCATTAAAACAGGAGCTGCTGGGAGGTCAGAAGGACTTTGTTGCCTTTTCTGGCATCCTCAGAGGTTAGCACTCACTTGGCGCATAGTCAGCTCTTAATAAATGCTTGATTGACTGACTATATCAACAGATGCCGGGAGCACCATTTGCTTTATTGAATGAGCCTTTTTGTACTTAATTATTTGGCAAAAAACATTATATTATGCAAGCAATCCTTTGTGTTAAGCATTTGCCAATATATTCTACAAACAGACTTCAAGGTTGTAATTTCAATTTGTTCCATGTTATCTATAGTTCAGATGTTTACAGAAGACAGTAGACTATGCTCTCCATCAACAACATACTTGTGAATTCCAAAGATAAAGCAAGTTGCTGTTTTATTAAGTTGCCTTAAATTTCCTGTTGCTTCTGTATTCCCTTCAGCATCTCAAGGAACCTTCTGTTCAAGAGGTGTGTTAATCTACTTCAAAAAAAATAGTCTATTAATAAACAAAAATCTAAGAAAATTTAAATTTTATCATTGAAAATTTCTAACATTTGTTTATAACGTCTCAGTAATGTGTTCATTATATTTTTTAATTGAATTTGTTTTGGAAACCAGTTTTCTTATTCCACATCTATCAAAGTGAATGATGCTGAGAAATATAAACAGTTGTTACGGTACTTTCAACTTTCCCACAAAGGGATCTAACTTTGAATTTGCAGCTTTTTTTTAAAATAAATCTTCAAAATAGCATTTTGGTGGGGCAGCTAGGTGGCACAGTGGATAGAACACCAGCCCTGAAGTCAAGAGGACCTGAGTTCAAATCTGATCTTTGACACTTAACACTTCCTAGTTGTGTGATTCTGAGGAAGTCACTTAATCCCAATTGCCTCAGCAAAAATAATAATAATTCATTAATAAATATATGTATATATTGTTTTTTTTACATCAACAGAAGCCCATTCCCATAATAGAATATTTTAAAGGGAAAAAAAAGAAAAAAAAAACCTGCAAAACCAATCAATTCATCAAAAAAGTCTGAAAATATATGCAATGTTCCCCACCCACAGATCTCCTAGCTCTGTAAAGGAAGGGGCAGTGTTATTCTTTTGAATTTTGCAGTATCTGGGCTTTATATTTTATTTATTTATTTATTTATTTTACTGTTTTGAAGTGGTTCCTTCCATTTCTATGGTTGTGTTCATCAAGCAGAGGTTTCACTCTGCTGCTTAGAGGATATTCTAACATAGTTGGATCTATGGAGCATAAAATGAAAACCCACCACAATAAGAGCTTCTAAATGTGAAAAACATACCATTTAAGTCTGAAATTGTGAAACAATCATGGAATATATGTGAGACGGTCTTTTTTTTAATTGCAGGCATAAGGTGGAGAAGGGACCTTAGGGAAAGTGTAGTAACTTATAGTCCCTTGTCACCTACAAAAAAAAAAAAAAAAGGAAAGAAAGTAAAGTGCACAGAAGGAAGGCTGGAAACAATGGCATACACAGATCCATTCTGTATTTAAAAAGAGAAGCCAGTTGGACATAAGAGAATTGGGGGATTCACATACAATTCTTTTTATTTTCTCCTACAGATCTAGAAATAATCGCTTTATTTGGAATTTATGTTCAAGATATTTTTAAAAATATAAATACAAATGATTAAATCAGCAAAAGAGCAAGATACATAAATCCATAAAATCATCAGCCTTTGTATAATATTACTAATGAAACCTAGCAAGAAGTGAAAAAAAGGAATTTCATTCAAAATAACTTTTAAAGAGTGAACAAAATATAGGAGAGCCCATCTACCACATTTATATGATGTGTGGATAGAACTAAACACTCTACCCAAGTAAAGGAAGAAGTATAATTAGCTGGCTTAATTATTCATTATCTGGCTGTATACTAATATGAAAATAATGGTAATGACTAAATAACTAAAATAAACTAATTTGCAGATTCACTATCACACTAACTACCAAGGGATTATTTTGTAGAAGTAGACAAAAGAATAAAATTAATTTAGAGCAACAAAAGGTTAAGTACCTCAAGGCTAAGAAATAAAGGAAAGCTGTGATGAGAAGCCTAAACGTACCAATCTCAAACTACATTATAAATCTACCAATTTATACCATCACTGAATCTCAAAGACAAGGGGAGAAGGGAGTGGCAAAAAACAGTAAGTAAAGATTGCAAATTAGGGCAGTGAGATGGCATGGGGGACATAATTCCAGCTCTGGAGTCAGGAGGACCTGAGTTCAAATTTGATGTCATACATTTCACACTTCCTAGCTATATATCCCTCACTAAAAATGGATTTTCCACAAGGATTACATGAGTAGTGTTGTAGGAGAAAAGAAGCAAGATACAGATTTGGAAAAGAAAACAAATAGCTTAGAACAGAGATATTAAAATGTAATCCAACTAAATTAAAATGTAATTGGAAAATATGTAACAAAATAAATAAAACTACAAAAACATGGATGGCATTACATTTTTAAAACTAAGTCAATCCGTGGCCAGCAGGGATCCTTATGTAAGAACTCCTGGCCTCTACTTCTATATGAGTTAGAAATCCCTGATTTCATAAAAAAATGGAAAAGGACCCACATGTGCAAAAATGTTTGTGGCGGCCCCTTTTTTAGTGGCTAGAAACTGGAAATTGAAAGGATGCCCATCAACTGGAGAGTGGCTGAATAAATTATGGTATATGAATGTCATGGAATATTATTGTTCTGTAAGAAACGACAAGATTTTCAGAGAGGCCTGGAGAGACTTGCATGAACTGATGCTGAGTGAAACAAGCAGAACCAGGATATCATTATACACATCAACAACAGTACTATATGATGATCAATTCTGTTAGACATGGCTCTTTTCAATAATGAGGTGACTTAGGCCAATTCCAGTGGTCTTGTGATAGAGAGAACTATCTGCACCAAGAGAGAGGACTATGGGAAATGAATGTGGATCACATTTTTTGTGGTTCTTTGCTTGCTTTTTGTTTTCTTTCTCATTTTTTTTTCCTTTTTGACCTAATTTTTCTTGTGCAGTCTGGTAATTGTGGAAATATGGACTGAAGAATTGCACATTACCTATATTGGATTATATGCCATCTGGGGGAGGGGATGGGGAGGGAAAAAATTTAGAATACAAGGTTTTGCAAAGGTGAATTGAAAATTATCTTTGCATCATTTCTATTGGGCTTATATCCCAAAGAAATCATAAAGAAAGGAAAGGGCCCCACATGTGCAAGAATGTTTGTGGCAGTCCTTTTTGTAGTGGCTAGAAACTGGAAATTGAATAGATGCCCTTCAATTGGAGAATGGCTGAATAAATTATGGTATATGAATATTATGGAATATTATCGTTCTGTAAGAAATGACCAGCAGGACGATTTCAGAGAGGCCTGGAGAGACTTGCATGAACTGATGCTGAGTGAAGTGAGCAGAACCAGGAGATCATTATACACAGCAACAACAATACTATATGACGATCAATTCTGATGGACATGGCTCTCTTCAACAATGAAATGTTTCAAACCACCTCCAGTTGTTCACTGAAGAAAGCCATCTATACCCAGAGAAAGGGATGTGAAATGTGGACCACAACATAACATTTTCATACTCCTTGATGTTTGCTTACATTGTGTTTCCTTTATCTGATATATTTTTTGTGTAGATAAGATTTTTCTTGCACAACAATGCTAAGTTTGGAAATATGTATACATATATTCGATTTGTCAAGTATTTTAACATAATTAACATGTAGTGGATATCCTGCCATCTAGGGGAGGGGTGGGGAGTTGGGGGGAAAAATTTGTAACAGAAAGCTATGTAAGGGTTATTGTTGAAGAATTACCCACACATATGTTATGCAAATAAAAGAAAAGAAAAGAAAAGAAAAAGAAAATTATCTTTGCATGTATTTTGAAAATAAAAAGCTATTATTAAAAAAAATGAAAAGAAATTACTGATTTAGAAGAAAGTAGTAAATCACACCCAAGAAACTTAAAACTAAACTGGACGAAAGAGGAATATAAATAACTCCATGAGATAGCAAGAAATATTAAAATAAAATCAAAAGACTGAAAAAAAAGAAGCATAAGATTTTATGTCAAAAATAACTGACAAAAAAGTCAAGAGATCATTTAAAAATCACCAAATTCCCTGAAAACCACTAAAGTGGGGGAGGGGAAAAGAGATCCCTGGAAGAAATCATAAAGAAAACTACCCAGTTTTATTAGGATACTAATAATATCAAACACAAACATTTAGATGGAAGCAAAATGAAGATAGAAAGACATCTTCCTGAAAGGAAAGCCAGAAGAAAAAGTCCCAGGACCATCAAAGTCAAGATCTGGAGCTCATAAGTCAAAGAAAAAAATACTGCAGGAATCCAAAGGAAGCAGTTAAAGTACCAATTGCTGTCAAGATTACACAAGACCTGGCACCTTTATTTTAAAGAGGAGATCATGGAATACAATGTTCCAAAGGCAAAAATGGGATTACAACCAATAAAAACTCACCCTGCAAAATGGATAAAATGACCTTTAATGGAAGACTTTCATGCATTTCTGCTAAAAAGACCAGGAACTCTGAAATATAAACAAAAGAGTACAAGGAAAGCGGGAAACAAATTTATTCTGACAATTGGAAAGAGCTATCTGATAATGTGGGGCTGATAATTTAATGCTGGAAGAAGTAAATACTAGCCCCTCAGAGGCCTTCTTCTCTCTCAATAGCTCCCATGGATTCCTGTATCATCTTTAGGCTACTGGCTCTTAGAAGTACTTATTATTCCAGCCCCAATCTCTCCACTAACCTCTAATCTCCCATTTCCAGCTGTTTTTTTGGCAGACATCTCAAACTGGATGTCCAGTAGATATCTGAAACTCAACATGTCCAAACCTGAACTCATTCTCTTACTCCTCAAATTCTCCACCTTCCAAACTTCTCCGCAACTGTAGTGGATAATACCATCCTCTTGCTCTCTGAGGCTCCAATCTAAATGTCATTCTCGATCTATCAATTCGCACACCCACTAACAGGTTGCCAAACTTCCTAATATCTCTCCAACACATCCTTTCTGTTCTCCAACACTTGCTACCACCTCAGGGCAACCCTTTATTCACCTCACACCAGGATTCAGGGTCTCTCTCCATTTCAGTCTTGCACTCACACGTCCAAGAGATCTGCCCATTGCACAAGACTGACCATGTCCCCTCCCACTCAATAAACTATTCCTATCACCTCAAATACAAATCCTATTTGACATTCAAAATCCTTCATTGCTCAGCTTCCTCCTAGATTTCCAATCTCCTCATACTCCAGTGACACTAGCCTCCCGGCTGTTCCTTCCACAAGACTCTCCCATTTCCTCTGGCTGTCCCCCATACATAAAATCCTCTTCCTTCTTCTCTCTGCCTCCTGGATGCCAGCTAAAATCTCTCTGACAAGAAGCCTTTCCTAACCCCTCCTAACCCTAGGAGGTACCAATTAGTGCAAATATTGAAACCCTTGAAGTGGAAGCACTATTCAAATACACGATGCAAATTTCTATTTGGCTGAAACCAATACTGATATTTTATATAATTAGCTTTGAATAGTACAGATTTGAACATATGAGGCCAAATTGAGGTTCTTATTTACCTTAATTGAGACCTTATAGGTAGAAATAGGCAAGTTATACAAGGAAGCAAGCAGGGACAAGGAGGTCAAGAAGGAAGATAATGCCCAGGAGCAAATCAGCACAAGCAAAACAAATTTTCAGATCCAGAAGGAAGAATTAAAAGGAGGAATGAAAAAGAAACAAAAACAAGAGCACTTTCAAACACAGCTAGCATTTATACAGCACTTCAAATTTTACAAAGCTCTTTACAAATTGTTATCTGGTTTCGTTTGTCTGGACAAGCAGGCCACGGATGTCATGGAACACTGTGTCATGAAATATGACAAGAGAATCCTGGGCAGGATGCAAGAGCAAAGTGAGCAGAACCAAAAGAACAATTTTCTCAACAACAGCAACATTATAACAAAAACAACTTGGAAAAACTCAAGGATCCTGCTATCTCCAGGGGACCCATCTCCAGGCAGAGGTAAGGTGACAGATACAATGAGCAGAGGTGTACATTTTGGGAGATGTCAGTCATGTGGCTCTGTTTTGTAATGAGGCTTATTTATTATGAGGGATTTTTATCTCCAAGATTACAAGAGTAGCAAGTAGAAGAGCTGAGCCTCAAGTGGAGCTGAGGTCAAATCCATCGCACACTTCTAAATCAGGAATGGAGGACTGGTCCGTAAGCACTATCTGGGCAGTAACTTAATTTGAAAACCTTCCTGGCTAGATACAACTAAACATCTGTATATCACCCCTGAATCCTCACTGCTAACATATAGATGGAATACATATTTATATTATTAATATACACATATAGAGATATATGCATTTTGTAATTATGTCTTATGTAACACATACACAGTGCCCCCAAAGACTTACTTCAACTTTCATCTAGCTATTAAAGCTATTAAAGACTCTGGGGATGCCTGGTTTTATATAATAGCAATTTTTGATAAGAGTTCCCAGTAAAATAGAGGTTCTCAGCTCCAGAGGAGCCACGCTACAAAGCATGAAGGAGATCCTTTCTTCAGGTGCTCAGGCAGAAATGGCACCCTATAACAGCAGAGACAACGATGCTAGAATTTCTTGACAAGTCAGTTTGCTAATGAATGGGAAGTAGGTTACTGGAGCTCTCTGGAGCTCAGGACAGCTGAAGTCAGGATAAGCAGAAGACTGAGAAACTGGTGGGAGGCTCAGGGCTCACTGGGCTAAAAGCCTATCTATTAATTAGACAGAAGACTGAGACCATGAGGAATCAGAAAAGCAGACCTCTTTCCCAGGGCTTTTTGTCTTCTTCTGCCTTATCCTCTTAGAATCCCTTTCTCTTTTCCATCTCTCTCCTATTCCCTCCCATTCTTTTCTCACAATTAAGTGGCCAGAATATGGAACCGAGGCATATCTTGCTCATTTTTTATACTGAATAGCTGTATATCTCTCTGTTTCCTGCTTTGGGAACAAAGGGCATAAAGAACAACCTGGTCCAACAGCAAAGAGGAGGGAAAAAACAATAGGATGGAGGGAAATACACAATTAACAATCCATAAAACCATGAATTCATCCATAAAACAGAAGAGAAAAGCAAAATGGATTAAAAAGCAAAATCTAATATGGTCTTTGCAAGCAATTAATTTACTTGAAATATAAAGACTCGCATAGAGTAAAGATAAGAGATTGACGCAAAACATAGTATTTTCCCAGCTGAACTCAAAAAAACTCAGGGAATCATGAGCTTAAATAAATTGCAAAAATGGACTTACTTAAAAAAGAAATAGAAAAATTACATATAGCTGAAATGTATTATAAACAATGAATTAATTTTAATATTTAACATATGCAACAAATAGCAAAGCATCTAAATGCTTATTAGGAAAAGCTAAACGAGTTACAGGGTGGCATTAAAGCTAGGCTACTGAGGGAACCTTAAGTTACCACCTTTCAGAGCTAGGAATAAACAAACAAAACCTAGCCAATAACTAAATAAATAAACAAGAGGGAAGAGAGGCTATCTGAATAGAATTTTAGAAAAATTAGATATAATACTTTGGGAATTATTGAATGGAATAGAAAGGATACATATTTCTCAACTTTGCTTGACACCTTTACCCAAAAAAAAAAAAACTTCACAAATGAAGAAAAGCAATAATATTAAGCACATGCTTCACTAAGTAAAATGCAATAAAACACATACAATAAAGAGCCAATGAAGAAAAAGCCTAAAAATTTTTTTTTTTTTTAATTTTTTTTTTTAATTTTTATTTTATTTGAATAACATATGTGTGGGTAATTCCTCAACAATAACCCTTACATAGTTTTCCGCCACAAATTTTTCCCCCCAACTCCCCACCCCTCCCCCTAGATGGCAGGATATCCACTACATGTTAATCACGTTAAAATATTGGCAAATCGAATATATGTATACATACTTCCAAACTTATCATTGGTGTGCAAGAAAAATCTTATCCACACGAACGATATATCAGATAAAGGAAACACAATGTAAGCAAACATCAATCAAGGAGTATGAGAATGTTATGTTGTGGTCCACATTTCGCATCCCTCTCTCTGGGTGTATATGGCTCTCTTCAGTGAACAATTGGAGGTGGTTTGAAACATTTCATTGTTGAAGAGAGCCATGTCCATCAGAATTGATCGTCATATAGTACTGTTGTTGCTGTGTATAATGATCTCCTGGTTCTGCTCATTTCACTCAGCATCAGTTCATGTAAGTCTCTCCAGGCCTCTCTGAAATCGTCTTGCTGGTCATTTCTTACAGAACAATAATATTCCATAACATTCATATACCATAATTTATTCAGCCATTCTCCAATTGAAGGGCATCTATTCAATTTCCAGTTTCTAGCCACTACAAAAAGGGCTGCCACAAACATTCTTGCACATGTGGGGCCGAAAAAGCCTAAAAATTAACTACAGACTAAAGAATTCAAAAGAACTGGTTGATCAAAGAACAAATTACAGAAATATCAGATAATTTCATTAAAGTTATAACAAAACAACTTTTTGGAACATGCAGACAAAACAGTCTATAAAGGAAACATTCTAAGCGCATTCGTTAACAGAAGAAAGTTCAATGAACTTGGCATGCAGCTAAGAAAGCTTAAAACAAACAAACAAACAAAAAAAAAAACCCTAATGTTTAAAACTCCAATTAGGCACCAAAATAGAAATACTGAAAAAAGTTGATCCACAAAATTGAAAACAAACAAAAAAAAAAAAAAAAAAAACTTAGTTAATAGATAAAAGGAGCAAGTAAAACAAAATAAGTCATTAACTGATTGTATTAAAAAGGAAACCAAATTACCAGTGGCAAAAAGGAAAAAAACAGTTCACAACAAATGAAAAAAATCAAGGATATTAGAAAATATTTTTTCCACTTATATGTTAAGAAAAAACTTAAATGTAATAGATGAATATAAGTGGCACTGCAGTAGAAAGAGTTCAAATTCAACCTTAGTCACTTGCCTCTTACTAGTTGTTGTGCTCTGAATAAGCCACTTAACCCCAACAGCCTCACAAAAAAAAAAAAAAAAAAAAAGGATAAATGGCTACAAAAATACAAACTATTCAGATTAAGAAAACAGGAAATAGAAAATGAAGTAATCAAATTCCAAGGAAAAAGAAGGGCTAAAGAGGCTCTAAATGAACTCTCAAAGGGAAAAAAAAAAAAAAACCAGGACCAGATGGATTCATAAAGAAATTCTATCAAACTCAGGGAACATTTAATTCCAATGTTACATGTACTCTGTGCAAAAACAACCAAAGAAGAGATCCTACCAAATTCCTTCTATGACACAATTATAATCTTGATAATCTACAGAGAGAGTCAAAGCAAAAGAGAACTATAGATCAATATTCCTAATCAATATCATGACTGACATTATATTTTAAAACTCTGCAAAAACTGTGCAGCAACATATGACAAAGATGAAATACTCTGAGTTTGGATAGATACCAGGAATTCAGAATTAGTTTAATATTAGGGAAACTATAAATATAATTGGCCATATTAATAACAAGAACCAAAATCACATGATCACATCAATCGAGATAGAAAACATAGAAGTTAAAGGACTTTTCCTTAATGTGATAAACAGAATACATCTGAAACACAGAGGCAGCATTCTATACAAGGGCAATAAACTTGAGTCTCATCAGACTCATGATACAGCAACGATGTCCACTGGAACACTCCAATTTGATCCAGTGCTAGAAATGCTAGTTACAGAAATAAGAAAAAGACAACACAATCATGGGCAAAAAAAGAAATCAAATAACCTCTTTTGCAAACAATCTGATGATATGTTTAAAGGAACCCTAGAGAGTCAACCCCAAAAATAAATGAAATAACTTCAGCAAAGCTGAAGAATATAAAATAAAGCCCCATAAATCACTAACATCTTGGTATAATACAATAAAAGCCAACAGGAAAAGGCACAAAGAGAAATTCCATTTAAGATAACTGAAAAATATATAAAATACTCAGTCTACACCCAAGATATACACAGGAATATATGAATACAACTACAAAACCTTGTTTGCAGAAACAGAGACAGATTTAAACAACTGGCAATCTCCATCGCTCACAAATGTGCCAAGCCAAGGCAATAAAAACGGCCAATACTAGCTAAATTAATTTACCTGTTCAGTGCCACACTAACCTTTACAACAGGCTTGTAGGAATGGTTGCAAAGTGAAATGAATAGAACCAGGAAAACACTGTACATACTTTATAGTACTACAAAAAAATTACATTATCTGGAGAAACAAAAGGGAAATAAGGAAAAATAAGGAAGATGACCAGCATCAGATCTCGAATTCTACTGCAAAGCAAAAATCATAAAGAACAATGTGATACTGTTTAATATTGGTCTTTTGTTTCTTTCTTTCTTTTTTTTTTTTTTTTTTTTTTTTGAGGCAGTAGGGGTTAAGTGACTTGCCCAGGGTCACACTAAGTGTTAAGTGTCTGAGGTCAGATTTGAACTCAGGTGCTCCTGACTTCACGACTGATGTTCTATCCACTGTACCACCTAGCTGCCCCTGGAAATCAGTTTTAAAACAGCATCTTACCCTATAGACCAATGTTACCAATGTTTAGAGCTAAACATCTACAAGATCTATATATTAAAGGTCACACCACAAACACGTTAGAAGTACAGGAAGAAATTACTCACAAATCTATGAATAGGGAAGAATTAAAACCCAAGCATGGGATGGGGGAAATCACCAAAGAAAAAATGGTCATTTTTTAAAAGTTTTTGCAAACAAATTGAATGCAGCTAAGATTTTAAGGGGAATCATTAGCTATCTGGACATCCAGGGGGCATTGCAGTGAATAAAGTCCCAGACCTAGACACAGGAAAACTCATCTTCCCAAGTTCAAATCCGACCTCAGACACTGGCTGGGTGACCCTGGACAAGTCCCTTCACCCTCTTTGCCTGTTTTCTCATCTGTAAAATGAGCTTGAGCAGGCAAACCATTCCAGGAAGTCTGCCAAGAACCCAAATGGGTTCATGAACCGTCAGGCACAACTATAAAGACTGAACTATGTGAACTGGGAGGAAAAATCATTACAGCAAGCTTCTCTAATAAAGGTCTCATTTCCAAGATACACAAAGAATTGATTTAAATGTATAAAAATAAGATTCACTACTTGATAAATTCGCTGCTTGATTTTACTAAAATGCTTTCTTTTTTCTTCATCCTTTTCCACTTGTTTATTTTAAAGAACGGTGCACTGGATAGAAGGGAAAGGAAGAGGACATTCAAAAGTGAAGATGATGTAAAAAAAAAAAAAGATAGCAATGAAAGTTGAGCATTTTTTAAAGTCAAAAGTGTTTACTGTATTCTACTATTTACAGAAACAGTCAAGTCAATATGGAAAATCATCTCAGTAGAGGAACAGTCAGGTCAGTATAGAAAATCATTTAGTTGTCTTGAACTGGATGTCCAGCAGACATCTAAACTCACATCCAAAAGGGAATTTGTTCTTTTCCCCCCAAACTCTCCCACTCCTGCCTTTGCTATTACAGTTCGGGGCAGCACCAGCCTCTCAGGCCCTCTGGCAACCAAGAGACATCCTGGACCCCATAACCCTCTCCCTTCACTGGCAGACTGCCAAAGCCTATGGATTTCACCTTTGCATCCTATCTCCAATCTGCCCTTCTCTCCTCTCATGTGGCCCCTACCCTGGTACAGACTCTTATTGCCTCAAGCCTGGATCACTACAATAATCTCCTTGAAGCATCTCCTTTAAGTCTGTCTCCCCATGACCCTCCAGCCCATCCACTATTCAGCCACTGAACTGATTTTCCTAGAGCACAGTCTGATCGAGTCACACACACTCCCGACTGCCCCCAGGACCAAATACAAAATGTTCTACTCTACTCCCTACTCTCACTCCCAGTCTCTTTACACCTTAGTCCCTCTCCCTTCTTTCATTCCCTTCCAGCCAGTAAGCCCGGCCTCCAATCTGTTCCATGAACAAACTCTTCCATCTCCCTGCTCCCAGCATTCTCTCTGCCCCCCATCCCCTTCTCTGCTCTGATCACTGATCTCCCAAGCTCCAACTAAAATCCCACCTTCTACTTTCCCAACAACTCCCCTTAATCCCAGGGCCTTCCCTCTGTTAATTATAGAGTTTGCTGGGTATGTTTTTGTTTATTTATTAGATGGGGAGCTCCTGGAGTGCAGGGTCTGCACACAGTAGGTACTTCATAAACACCTGACTGACTAGTTTTATTTCTTTAATTTTTACTAGAATAAAATCTGTAGTCTCAAGCTGTTTACCACTATCATAAAACAGACTCGTCTTCTAGTTTTCACTATCTCTGCTTGACATTGTTTGAAGGTGGACTTTTTTTAAAGGATCAAATGAATAGCATGATGCAAAGGAATAGTTTGAGCCCCAATTCTGTTTCTCAAATCAATTAAATGTAATCTACATAGGAAATAGAGTCGGCTTTTTTATATTCTCTCAGACACTTCCTAAAGATAAATTCTAGTTCTATTTCGCCCATACCATGCAAGTTTATAGACGATACTGTCTCTGATCTCATGGAACTTTAATCTCATACGGGAACATGATTCAGTGCCTAGAGCATTGGATTTAAGACAGAGTAGAATCCTGGCTGTGCGTTCATTACGTAAGCCCCCTGCGTCTCACTTTCCATATCTGGAAAATGGGAATAATAATTCACTACCTACCTTGTCAAATTGGTTTTTTGTGAGGGAGATATGTGCAAGTTTTAAAGCAATATAAACATGAGTTATCTTATTCCATTACGTTCCATTATGTTCATCACCATTAAATTAGAGGCCAAGATGGACAATAAAAGATCCCACGATCCAGACCTGAAAGGATCGCCAGGGAAGCCTCATTTCACAGTCAGGAAGCCAAACGCCTAAGCCAGGACTCCCGACAACATCACAACATCACCAACACCAACTGCAGCCTGCCTGATGTGCCAGGAAGCCTCCCCAGCCTGTCCAACTCGGGTTCCTGCCTGGTCCTGTTCTCCTTCCTCTGGTCTCCGACATCTCCTTGCCACCACCCAAGAACTGGTATTCCAGGCTTTACCACCAAGCCTTGCTTCCCTCCCTGGAAAGAAGCCTCCCCACTTAGAGCTCCCCAAGCCTCCAGCTCCCACGATTTGCTCAAATCAAATGGTTTCAAGATCACAACATTATTCTGAATCAACTGGAAATCTGACCTGAAAGATTCTGAAATTTGAGACTTTCACAAAAGGCTCCATGACACCAGCCAGGTGAAGCCAGGCTTCCCAATTCTAACTGGGCTTTAGAAGATGGGGAAGAACAGGACAGGAAAAGAGGAAGAAAGAATCATCCTTGTGATGAAAAAGAAGAAAAGCATATGTAAGGAACAGAGGAGAATGGGCTGGTAAAAACATCAAGTCTGAGGAGAATAATGAGGGCCCAAAAGACAGGAGGACAACCAACTGTGAAGGGCCTGAACTACAGACTGGACACTGAGAAGAAAGCCAACAGATCCTATAGCAATAGAGGTGTGACAAAAACAGGCTCTATACAAGACAAGCTTAGCAAAGAAACCAAAGCTGTCCATAGTCACGGGAAGAAATGCTCGGAATCGCTATTAATCAAAGAAATAAAAATTAAAACAACTCTGAGGTAGGACCTCACACCTCTCTGAATAGATAATATGACAGAAAAGGAAAATGACTAATGCTAGAGAAGCCGTGGAAAAAACTGGCACACTAATGCATTGTGGGTAAGTTCCGAATGGATCCAAACCATTCTACAGAAAAATTTGGAACTGTGCCCAAAGGGCCAGAAAACTGTTATACCCTTTGACCCAGCAATACACTACTAGGTCTGTAACCCAAAGAGATTTTTTTAAAGGGGGGAAAGGACCTATTTGTACAAAAATACTTAAAACAGTTCTTTTTAAAAAAATAAAAAAAATAAAAAATAAAAAATAAAATAAATAAAATTTAAAAAAAACAGTTCTTTTTGTGGTACCTAAGAACTGGAAATCAAAGGGATGTCATCAATCGGGGAATGACTAAAAAGCTGGGGCATATGATTGTAATGGAATATCATTATGCTGTAAGAAATAACAAGCAGGATGATTTCCAAAAAACCTGGAAAGACTTATATGAACTGATGCATGACAAAGTGAGCAGAACCAGGACAGTGTTATTATCTATGATAGCAGAATACTGTCTGATGAAGAACTATGAACGACTTAGCTATTCTCAGCGACACAATGACCCAAGACAAGCCCAAAGGATTATCTGTCTCCAGAGGAAGAACCCATGGGGACTGAATAGACTGCAACATGCAATTTTTCACTTTTTCATTTTTTTCTTTTATTCAAGTCTCTCAATGTAGGCCTGCACTAAGGGGCCGGGGTGGGGTGAGAGGGATGGGGAGAGATGGGGTGACTGGGAGGAAGATGGAAGGGAATGCCGGAGCTATTGCTGCTTCAGGTTCAGCCAGGTCTCCAACACTCCGCTGCAGTTGCAACGCTCTCGTTCTGATGCAGTCTGGGGAATCCCGAAGCCGGTGAAAAGCTGCACTCCAAGACTCAGAGAGCCCGGAAGCCCCAGCAGGACGCTCCAGGAGTCTAGCCTTAGCGCTGAATAGTTTAACATTTCAATCAATCGCTTAGAAAAGGCCAGGGAGGCATTCTCACCAAGTCTGCAGGGACCCTAAAGCTGGGAGAGCAAGGAAACTCCCGATGCTATACAAGGAAGCTCCACAGAGCCATCTGCAAAACCCTGCACGTGAGCCTGCCGGGCCTACACGGGCTGAGGGGGGATCAGACGGCTCACGAAAGGCCAATGAATGGCAAGTTCAATTGCTGCTCGAGGAGGACCACGACCTCCGGGATGTGACGCCATGACTGGCAAGTGAGCTGGGCTGAAGTGGGGGAGGCTGCCTCACTTTCCCCTCGGGAGCCATTTGGGGGCCAGATAGAGACCAGGACGACTGCAGATGGCCCTGGAGGAAAGGGCAAACCCGATGAGCTAAGAGCCTAAGGGGCAAGAAAGCCAGCGGGCTTCAGGCAGCTTCCCCACCAGCAAAGGCCTATGCCCTGGCACACCGAGAACGCTTCTTCAGAAGCTGCTGTGAAGCAGAAAATGCCCAGGAAGGGCAACCCAGATAAGGCAGGAGCCCGGAGCTCCAGAGCCAGGAAAGTCTCGAGGGCAGGAGACGCAGGGGCCATCTTTTAATCCGGGAAAGCCAGGCTCTGCTAGGCCTTGAGGGAAGTGTTGAAGGCAGGCAGATGTAGCCCAGACCACAAAAACTCCTCGCTAATGGCTCTGTCTCTCCAAAGGAAAGGAGGCACTGGAGTCACCTCCTCCAATAAAAACTCAAGGGCAAACCTCAGCAGAGGAGCCAGACCAGGGGAGGCTAAGTGGCCCTCTCCCTTCCAGTCCTGAGGCTAAAAAATGTCATGGGAAAAAAGGGCCCAACCAAGTGGTTTGGAGCAGACTGGGAAATGGCTCTGGCTGGGACTTTACGAGCAGACACACATGTTTTTTAAATTAATTTTAGGGACCGAGCAAGCAGTCAAGCTCTCCACACTACACCGTCTCCAAACCCACTTAGGGGGAGCACACAGGCTCAAGGCTCCCCTCTGTGACGCCCCCGCCCCCTTTGGCCAGAACACCTCCCCTCCCTTGAAAGCCACATCTTTGTGGTACCATGAAGAAAGGCAGGGCACCGAAGGCAGGCCCTTTGGCGCGAGCTCTCCTCAGCAGTTCCCACTCAACTCTAGGTCAGCTCTTCCCGGGCAGCCTCAAGAGCCCCACCCTCCCCCGGGTTCCTTCTTGTTCTGAGGCTCTTCCTCCCTCACTTTCCATGATGCCCATAGTTCTGTGCCTAAATCTAGTTTATGTTTTCTCTGATGCTTGAACCCCATCCTTCCCGTGCTCTCCCTCACATGACCTTCACATCTCCTGGCGGAATCTCATCTCTCTCGTTGCCTACGAGATATTTCCAAATATCTGGCTTCCACGTGGCCAGAACAGAGCTCACATCTCCTCTAAGACAAACTCTTTAAGGAGAAACAAATTCATCGCGGAAAGAGTAATTGAATTGATACAACAGGAAAGGAGCAGACCCAGAAGAGCAAGGTCGCCCCATCTCTAGCGCGTGCCTGTAGGAGCCACGTGTTTCTACGGGTGCTCTTCCATTCTTCCTTCTCGCCTAATGTAGAGGCATTTAGGGCTCAATCAACAAGTACTGATGAAGTACCTACTATGTGCCAGGAGGACTCAAAAGGCAAGAAAGGAAACCAGTCCAGCCCTCAGGAAGCCCAACAACGGTCTCTCCACATGGCTGGGAGGGCCTGAGAGGCAGCAGGGTGGGGAATCGGGAATCAGGCTCCCCTCTTACATCACTTCAGGGCCCGTCCTCCCTGCACGCACTCCCCATCTCTCTCAGCAGGATTCACAGCTTCAGAGCAGGTGCTGACCTGCATGACTAGCTTGCATTTCTTCATCAGGAGCTCCCAAGTCACTCCCCTCTGTCCCAAAGAGGGTGCACCCAGGGCAGTAGCACAAGGGAAAGTATTTCAAGTGAATACTGAGCATTAGGTACAGAACTTTTTTCCAACCAGTGAATTCGGCTTTTGGTTTCCAAAGGAAGATGGGTTTAACAACTAGAGAGACGTAGCACTTCCACGGAGTATTTGTAAACTTTGAAAGCTCCAATGCAAACACAAAATCCAGTCCTAAATCAGGGAAATATTCTCCAACCAATGCTGGCCCAAATATACATCCGGCATTATGGGAAGAGTATGAAAACCTGATTTTGTAGATATGTTTTAAGCTGAAGGCTGACATTTACACTGATGTTATAAACTTCAAACGCTTTGACTTTAAAATGAACTGAAAGCACACATTCCTACAATTAAAATGTGGCCATTAAAATTTAAATGATGTTTGGCAGTAAATTAAATTAATCATTAACTTGATTTGAGTTAGAGGGAAGAGACTGTTACAACTGTGGCTTTTTATCAGCCTCTTATTCTTCCCTGTGAAAGATTCCTTCCTCCCCTTCTGGGGTAATTCATCCCAACAGGAAGTGGGCTGGGATTTGGAAGGGGGAAGACATGGGTGGGAATCCTGGCCTGGTCACTTGCTTCTGGTATATCCTCAAGGAGGCGTCTGAACTTTCCTGGCCTCAGTTTCCACGACAGTCAAGTAGGAAGGAGCCCACACTAGAAGGCTCTAAATCTGCGATCCAGTTTCCACAGTGGCCAATGCATGTCTCACAGGCCTGCCATGTCTTAGAGACAGCAGGGCGATCTCCATGCCCAGAAGTTTAGAAGAAGGGCTCGCACACTCCTCCACCCTGGCCGCTGGCTGGCAGGGCCCTCAGGATCTCCGTGGTCCCGTCTGGCTCCCAGTGACTTCTCACCCCAGTTTTCTCAAGTGCTGAATGAGATAATAATGCTCGGACACTTGACAGCACCTCGGAATCAAACGCGGCCATCGCCGTGAAGCCGGGCCGCAGCTAACGTGCACAATACCGTCAGACAGACGGCGGCTACACCGGGACAGACTGAGGCCACGGTTGCTCCTCGGGGCTCCCTGGGCCTGCCCAATAAGGGGCATTTCAGGACTGAGTGGAAAAAACCAATCAGTGTTCTCAAGAATTAAAGTGTTGCCTCCCTAGTTCCCCATTTACAGTGGCCGAGTTCAGGAAGTCCAGCCCGTGCCCGTGATCATTTTCTATGGATAAGTCTGCCCGAAGCAGCAACCAAACCACACGGACTCCCAACGGTCGGCCACAAAGATGCGCTCTGACTGCCCCGTGACTCTCCCGATCCCAGCTCTCAGTTTCTCCCCTCCGGCTCTTAGACTCCAAAGAGCTTCCAGGGGTTTCCTCTATTTCCAAAGTCCCGAGCTCTCACATGACCTATGACTGGCACTGGCGGCTGGAATTTCTTCCTAATATTCATGTGGATCTCCAAAATGAAGGGGTGGAACAAACCCTGCACAAGCACATCTTCTAAAGGGAAACTGGCTTCCCTCTTCCCCTAAGTAAGTTGCTGAGTCACAGCAATTCGAACTTCCCGAGCCCGACTTGGCTGCCCCAAGGAGAGGGGCTCCATTTTAAACCAGCCCGGCCCCCGAGGCTCCAAGCTGGGCACGAGAGGCAGCTCGACGCCGGCCCACAGAGAGGGACCCAGGGGAAAACGGCAAAAACTTCTCCTCAGACCACGGCCTGTTTCCCACCTCCTCATACGATTAAGCCCCCCAGAAGTCAAGGGCTCGATGCAGCCCTCCTAAAACGTGATTCCCCAAGTTTGAACGCGTGAGTGTGGAAAGCTCTCCCTCATTCTCTGAAAGGAAGAGCGGCCACAGGGGCCGGCAAGTCTGCTGCCGCCTGGGGACAGATGTGCTCCAGCCCCACCCACCCCAGGCCCCCTCCCCAGAAAGTGCCAGGCCCATCTCGGGGTGGCAGGGGCAGGACTTCGAGCCTGGCAGAACCCACTGACTGTGAGTCTCCCTCAGAGAGATTAGGTGACCCCAACCCCTCAGCCAGATGCCGAAGCAAGGTCTAAGAGTGACCCCAACTCTCAACAGAGGACACCTAGGAAGAATTGAAACCCTAATCTTACAAAAATACCTAGGAAGTACTTAAGGGGTGACCCCAATTCTACAGAGAGAAGCCCAACAGTATCTAAGGGGTCCCCAGTTCTATAGAGAAGCCC
>JAJPUD010002261.1:0-75535 GCA_023553655.1 Myrmecobius fasciatus
TTTATTTTATATCTCTCCCCTTGTCCTTATATCAAGAATAAGCAGTAAATAGGGGGAAATAGCAGTTCAAATAAACTAACCAACTGATCAATCAAGTTTAATTTTATATGTAGTGTTCTACACCTTTAATCCTTCCCCCTCTACATGGAAGGGAGGAAGGCAATGCCCTATTATACATCCCTGTCCATGAAACAACTGAACAACCCTCTTCTGAAAGGAAATCTTTCACTGAATCTTAGAATTTTAGGATTGGAAGGCACTCCAGAGATCATTAATTACAACCTGTACACCGAAGGAAGCTCAACATAATGTTCAAGACAAAATAGTCATTCATCTCTGCTTGATGATCTCCAAAGAGGAGGAATCTATCCACTACCTCGAATGGCAGCATATTTCATTTTAATGGGCTCTCATTATTAGAAAATACTTCCTAAAGTCAATTCTAACCAGCAGCCAAATCAACAGCCAATAAAGCTAACATGGTTTCAGGCTATCTTAAGAAATATATAGGTTTCAAGACTAAGGAGGTGATAGCCCTGTGCTATCAAATGTGCAGTCAAACCACACTTGGAGTATTGTGTTCTAGCCTAGATGCAACAATTAAAAAACACATTGATCAGGGTATTTCTGCGTATTTGCTCATATTTCTGCTCTCTGGATCCATACAGAATGAGTCTAATTTGTCTTCCATGTAACAATTCTTCAAATTCCTGAGGTCAACTCTTGTGCCCACTGAGTCTTCTCCAGACTAAACATGGCCAGTTCCTTTAGCTGATCCTTATGCAACATGATCTTGAGGCCCTTGACTATTCTGGCCCTAGACACTCACCAGCTAACCAATATCCTTTTTAAATTGTAGCATCCACAATGGAACACAGTAATCCACCTCCATCCCCGATAATTTTTTTTAATCTTCTTCCCCTCCTACTTCTTGGTAAGATGAGATAGATTACTATACCCATTTGAATATGTATGTTACTCCTTCTTTAAGCTAATTCTAATGAGAGTTGGTCTTAAGCTCTCCTGTCCAGTTCCCCCAGCTTCCCTCCACTGTAAAGACTCATATCTCTTTTATGTGAAATAACTTACTGCATTCTATCTCTTCTTTCTACCTTCTCCCAATGCATCTTTCTTTTGCATTTCTTATTTTTATTTTTTTTAGATTATTATCTCATCAGAGTCAATTCACATTCATACCCTTTCTGTTTGTGTATATTTCTTTTAACTTCTCTAATAATGATAAAGTTCTTAGGAGTTACAAGTATCATCTTCCCATGTAGTAATATAAACAATTTAACTTTATTGAATTCCTTTTAATTTCTCTTTCTTGTTGATCTTTTTATGCTTCTCTTGAATCTTGTATTTAAAAGTAAAATTTTCTATTCCAGTCTAGTCTTATTATCAAGAATACTTGAAAATGAGGCAGCTAGGTGGCGCAGTGGTTAGAGCACCAGCCCTGAAGTCAGGAGGACCTGAGTTCAAATATGGTCTCAGACACTTAACACTTCCTAGCTGTGTGACCCTGGGCAAGTCACTTAACCCCAATTGCCTCAGCAAAAAAGCAAAAAAAAAAAAAAAAAGAATACTTGAAAATTCTCTATTTCATTAAATATCTACATTTTCCCCTGAAGGAGTATAATCAGTTTTGATAGCTTGTAATGCTAGCTCCTTTGCCATTTGGAATATCATATTCCAACCCTTCTGTCTTTAACATGATAAATCTTATGTTATCCTGACTTTGACTCTACAATATTTGAGTAGTTTCTTTCTGGCTTCTTGCAATATTTTCTCCTTCAATTGGGAGCTATGGAACTGGGCTACAATATTCCTAGGAATTTTCATCTTGCGATTTCTTTCAAGAAGTAATAAGTAGATTCTTTCAATTTGATTCTAAAATATCAGAGTAGTTTTCCTTGATAATTTCTTGAAAGATGATATAGAGAATCTTTTTTTTTTATCATGGCTTTCAGGTAGTCCAATAATTTTTAAATTACCTCTACTTGATTTATTCTCCAGGCCAATTCACTTCTAATGGGATCCTTCAGTTTCTTCTATTTTTTTTTTCATTCTTTTAAAGAAAATTATTCATTTTGAAATTAAATGCAAAAAGACAAAAAAGAACGTTTGTATGTATATAGCATAACATTAAAATGGGATTAAATATAAAACTATAAATTTCCATTCCACTGTTTATTTTGTTTTTGAAAAACTATATAATAAAAACTATACATTATTTTCAAAGCTACCCTGCTTTTCTATGCTTCCTTCTAAGTTTTATTTTGTTCTCTGCTGCGCATTTTTTTTCTCCCTTTCTCTCCACTCTAGAGAAGGGTAGCATTAGAAACACACACACACACACACACACACTCACTTTTATTTATGAGCTCTTTTTCTGGATGTAGCTACCAGCTTCCTTTATAGGTTCTTTTTAGTTTATTTGAGTATTTATAATCCTTAAAATAACTTAGTCATTCAAAGTTGTTCTTGGAAAAATATTGTAGTTACTATATAAAATGTTCTTTTGGCTCTTCTCATTTCACCCTTTGTTGTTTCATGCAAGTCTTTCTATGTTTTTTAAAAATCATCCCATATATCATTTCTTATAGCAAAATAGTATTTCATCACAATCATATACCACAACTTGTTTAGTCATTTCCCTAATTTTTGATTTTGTTTTATTTATTTTTTCTTGATGTCTTATGGAATCATTAATTTCCACTTCCCCAATTCTAATTTTTAAGAAATTTCTTCTAAACTGAGTTTTTGCATCTCCTTTTCCATTTTGTCCAATTCTACTCTTTAATTGGGTCTTTTCTTCAGTGAACATTTGCATTCTGCTTTTTTTTAAAGTGACTTGCCCAGGGTCACACAGCCAGGAGGTATTAAGTGTCTGAAGTCAGATTTGAACTCAGGTCCTCCTGACTTCAGGGCTGGTGCTTTAGCCACTGCACAACCTAGCTGTACCAGTCCATTCTGCTTTTTACGAAGTTCTGTTCATTGGATTTTTGTGGGGTTTTTTTTTTTTACTGTTTTGTCTGTTCTGTTTTTTAAGGCATTGTTTTCTTCAGTATTTTTGTGCTGCCTTTACATGCTGTTGACTCTTTTTTTTCCATGATTTTCTTGCATCATTCTCATTTCTTTTCACAATCTTTCTTCTACCTCTCTTATTTGATTTTTAAATTCCTTTTTTGAATTCTTCCAGGATTTCTTTTTGGATTTGAGATTGATTCACATTTTCTCTGGGGCTTTGAATATAGCCATTTTGACTTTACTGTCTTCTTCTGAGTTAATGTTTTGGTCTTCCTTGTTACCATATTAACATTTCACAGTCACATTCTTTTTTTGTTGTTTGCTCATTTTCCCAGTCTATTTCTTAACTTTTAACTTGATGTTAAACTTGATGCTCCTGGAATGAAGAGGGCATTGTACCAAACTTATGGGCTTTTTATATCCTTCTTTTAAGAGCTAGCTCAGGGAGGTTTGTAAGTTTTCAGTTCTTCTAAGGGGACAAGAACTAAAAGGTGTGGTTACTGCTCTCCTAGTCTTTGTTCTCATCTTTGAGAGACTATTTATTTTTACCCTGGAACTGTGATTAAGGTTCTTGCTCCCTTGAAAACTTGGGTTATATTTTTCTATCTCTCCTCCTCATTCTGGAACTGTGACCCAACATCAATGAAATGGGTCTTGCACCTAGTCTCAGCAAAGGGTATTTTGTAATCTCCTGATCAACTGATCCCTTTAGTGTCTTTGGCTTGAGATCTTTAGAATACTCTGCTGCAGATTCAGTTGCCTGTCCCCAAGGTTGCTTGTGGCTTGTTTAATTCTCACCTCAGTAAGACAGACCTTTCCTGACAGCAGCTATGTTTGTCCTGGGATAAAAAATTATTTCACCCCATCCTTTTGTTGGTTCTGCCACTACAGAATTTGTTTTAATGCATTATTTTTAAAGTTTTTTGGAGGGGAATTTCATGTGAGCCCACGCCTATACTCTGCCCCAGCTGTATCTTTCTTAAGTCAGCCCCAAAACATATTAGCTTTTTTGGTATTGGATTCACTGAGTTTTTAAGTCCACCAAAATCTTCTGATTTTTTCCCCTAGACAAAATGCTGTCTAGCCATGCTTTTTCTCATCCTGTAGTTGTGAGGTTGACTTTTTGAATCCAGCTACAAGATTTTATATTCACCCCGACTGGATTTCATTTTATTCAATTCTGCCCAATACTTTAACCTTTCAAGATCTTTTTTGGATCCTTACTCTGTCATCTGGTACATTGGCTACCTCCTCAAAGCTTTGTACCAGTTGCAGGTTTGATGATTGTAGCATCTCGGGGTTTATCCAAATCCATGAGAAAAGTGTTAAGTAGCATAGAGTCAAGCTCAGATCCCCAAGGTCTTCCATTGGAGACCTCTGCCAAGTTAACATTGAACCATTAATAACTATTCTCTGAATCTGGCCAATAAGCCAGTTCCAAATTCACCTAATTGTACGCTGAATCACTCATCTTCTCCACAAGAATAGAAAAATTATGAAATTTTTTTTGGTAAAGTCTACATAAACTATGTCTACGGCATTCCCCTGATGAACTAGCTTAGTAACCCCAGCAAAAACAGAAAGAAGGCCAACCTCACATAACCAGTTCTCAGTAAAGCCAAATGCTCTTACTTTGCAACCCTACTTCCTTTTCTAGATGGTCATTCATTAGCCACATATCTAATGATCCATTATAGAAGTTCTCGTAGAATTCAAGTCAACTCATTAGTTCAGTTTGCCTACTTTTTTTTTGTATCTTTTTTGTTCTCCATAATTTTTCCCCCTAAGGCAATTGGGGTTAAGTGACTTGCTCAGGGTCACACAGCTAGGAAGTGTTAAATGTCTCAGGCCAGATTTGAACTAAGGTCCTCCTGACTTCAGGACTGGTGATCTGTCCACTGCACCACCTAGCTGCCCCCTCTATGATCTTTCAAATATCACTGATTGTGATTTAATGATCCTTTAGTTCTTTTAGTACCTAAGTTCATCTGGGCTACTGACAGGAATTTATCAAGAACAAAATAGATGTTCTTTCTTTTTAAAAAAAATTGTCAATAGTATTTTATTTTCCAAATGTATGGAAAGTTGATTTTCAACATTCATTTTTGTAAGACTTTTGTGTTCCAAATTTTTCTCCCTGCCTCCTTTACTTTCCTCCTTCTTCTTCTTCCTTTTTTTTTTTTTTTTTTTTGCTAAGGCAATTAGGGTTAAGTGACTTGCCCACAGTCACACAGCTAGGGAATGTTAAGTGTCTGAGATTAGATTTGAACTCAGGTCCTCCTGACCTCGGGGCTGGTGCTCTATCCACTGCACCACCTAATTGCCCCCCTTTCCTTCTTCTTAAGATAGCAAGTATCTGATATAGGTTAAATTTGTACAATTCTTTTAAGCATATTTCCATTTTGTCAAGTTATACAAGAAAAATCAGACGAAAAGGGAAAAAACCATGAGAAGGAAAACAAATAAACAAAAGGTGAAAATATTATGCTTCAATCCATATTGTTTTCATAGTTCTCTCTGGGATGTCGATGGCATTTTCCATCCCACATCTATTGGAATTGCTTTGAATTATCACATTATTGAGAAGAGCCAAATCCATCACATTTGATTGATATGTTCTCTTATTATCTCTTTAGCTATATTGGATTAATTAGTTCTTTGTAAGTTATTTTTGTCTATCATTTGTAAGGCAAAGGTCATTTTCCTTGCACACATAGTCCTGGCTTAATGTTGTCTGGTAACTGCTAGGATTTCCTCCCTGCTACTAGATTGTGGGCTCATCTCTTTAAAGCCTTCCAAGCCATGTGAAGTCCAGGCTGCTAGAATATGGTAGCTAGAATCTTTCCCTGGTTAGGGAAGGTGTCCCCAGCTGCTCTTTAGTCATAGCCATTAACTAGATCCAGATAACAAAAGCCAAGTAGAGGGCCCCTGGGCTAAAAATTAAGTTTTTCTGTCACCTGTGTCTGAATGAGGACCAAAGCCCTCATATTTTTAAGACTCTAGGGGGTCTTGATATTTAAAAAAAAATCTTCCCATTTTCCATCCTCATAAGAAACATTTATATTTGTTTTGGTAGAGCTTTGAGCTTTGTTCTTGAAAATTTCTCATCCTTCTTGGGACAGTTTCTACAGAATCTTAGGCCATGGATTATACTTAATCATTGTCTGAACTGTAATACCCAATCCTAAAGTCTAAGAGATGTATTATTCTTTGCCCATTATTCCCCTTCCTCATCCATCAGACTTAAGATGGCATAATGATCATTTCAGTAATTTCTTCTTTGGCAAATGGATCCTCATATGTAACAATCATGGTCAGAATGGTCATTGCTCTGTTGCTTTTTATACTTTTTGAAGAATGATTTTAACAAGTCAAGTCAACAAACATTAATTATTTACTATTATGAGAAGTATTGCATTATGATCTGGGAATATCAAGAGAAAGGAAGGAACTAAGCATTTAATCAGTGCCTACTGATCTGTACAACAACCCTATGAGTTAGATATTAACCTTTTTTTTTAGTTGAGGAAACTGAAGCATACAGATTAAATAATTTGTCGACAGACACATAGCTAATAAGTATCTGAGGCTAGACTTGAACTCAGGTTTTCCTAACTGTAAGCTTAGTGCCCCACTTAGTGACCTAGTTGTAAAAAGAAATCAGTCTCTGCTTTCTAATGGGGGAAGATAATAATAAAAAGGTGGGAGAACAAGAGACAGTGTTACTTGGCACAGGGCATTGTTTAGAAAGTCTGAGGCAGTCAGATGTGCTGTCAAGAGAGGAATGAAGATGTGGCTGATCCCTGGCTTTTCCCTTAAATTTTAGGTACTAGAAGGAACCAGCCAATTAGAAGGAGAGGCTATAGGGTCTGGAGTGTATTTCTATTATATAAAGGCCATGGGGTAGGGTATGGGGTGGAGGGAGCTTTTAGGGAGAAAAAGGTTTCTGAGGGTATTGTAGAGAAGGGCCAGGAGAGTACAACCTGGAAAACAGTGAAGATCTATCCAGTCTGAGCCTCTCCCTTAAAATGGATCAAGGGGAATGAAGAATGAGGAATAAATATTACTACTATGTTCATGTGAACTTTGTGAACTGCCTCTGGAACTCATCATCTAGTTCCTCCTTCTGGTTGGATGGTCTGTGATACAGTTCTCATCAAAATATTTTCTTCATTTAGCCTCATTGATTTTTGTATTTTCATAGAAATATATGTCCTTAATAATACTATGCTATTTTTGCCTCCTTTTATAACTGGTTCCTTTTAAGTAAAGTATGCTTTTCCATTGTCATATATTAATTAAAGATTATATATCACCAAGTTCCAGTAATATTTATCTCCTTGCATTAAAATCCCTCATTTACTTTAGGAAAACAGGAGGGTGATCCAGGAAGTCTTTGATTAAGTAGATGAGTTCCCCAGTCCTGATGAAATTATGGGACTAAGGCATACTTCTCCCCTGAATATCAACTTGCTCACTGGCATCATACTTCCTGGATTATGGACACAGGGAAACCTCCTGATGACTTACTAAGAATCATGACCTATAAAAATGCTAGTTGTTCTCTCTTGCTCTGGTCAGGATTTTGTCTTCTCTTTTTCATTTATGCCTTTTTATGGGGTGCATCAAGGGCAGGAGGAGGGGATTTCCCCTCTCCCCCAAGGAGCAGTTAACAATGATTTGCAGTCGAAGCATATGGTAAGAGTCATATACTTGCATGAGGCTTGAGAGAGGAGTTCAAAGGCAGTTTCTGAATTTTAATCTTCTGTGTTGAGAAAGAAGGATTTTTGAATTCCCTAAGCAGAAAGATCTTGGATTCTAGCATTCTAATCCGAGAATTTTCCCAGGCAGGACTAGTCATGGAGTAATCTTGTGGATAACCCCAAGTTAGAGAGTTTGGGGAATGAAACCTCTAAAGAGAGATTTCTTAACTTCTGTTATTAGAGAAAGAGGGCTGTCCTATTATTGTTGTGCTGTGTCCCATTTGGAGAGTGAAGGTTTGACAGGTGATTGATTGTTCAGTAAACCCCCAAATAGATTTACCTTTGGAGGAAGCTAAACCACATGGTGTCACCAGGAGTCTGAAAGGGATTATGTGTGATCTTAAGGAAAAAGGGATTTCATTAGAATGTCATCATATTCTTCCAATAGTAAGCCCCAAAGAATTGATGGGATATTTGGGTGCTTCATGCATTTCTGTATCTGTTTATGAACTTCTGTGAGTCTTGTGTACTCTGGGGTAAAATTCAAGATCTATGTCCCATAATAGATATGCATTTAATACCTTCAGTGCCTGTATAGGAGTTGAATAGCCTTTTATTTATGCTTAACTCATGTTTACTTCATGTATCCTGAGGATATTAGATTTTCCTGCAGCAACTCCAGGTGGGGACAACGAGGCTCCCAGGATTGGACCCGGTTCTTTGTGAGCCCCGAGCTAGGGACTGTCATGGATTCCCTGTGTGTAGACATTTAAGGACATTGTCTCCTATGAATGACCAAGCACCTCCATATCCATCGATGTCTGCAAAAGTGGTGTTCGAGTGTTCAGTGTTATTATTAACTTAATGTGTTTGTCTAAAAGGGGGAGGCTTTCTTGTGAGCTGACAGCCAGCCAGGTCTGATGGGAAATCCTGTAGATTGTTTCCACATGGGAGTTTACAACACAAATAATTTGTGGCAATGGTAGGAGGCCTTGGAGGCAAACGATGATAGAGTTTGATGATGGATTTTCCAGCTCTCCATATGAAATACAGAGGTATTTCCTGGGCGGGGGGGAGGCCAGAGGCAGATTTGGTGTGGCAGGGGGCTGCCCTGAGCTTGTACATGTACAGGCCAAGCTCCCTCCTCCTTTTTGCCCCAAAGACCATGCGTGCACAAAGCACAGACACCCCTAAGCTCACTGCCCAACCGGCTTTGAACAGATAGCCCACAGGGCTCCTGCAGCTGCATGTGCTGCTTATGCCCAGGAGACAATGCACATAGGTAAGTGTCCACCCTTAGACACACCTTCTATTTCACTTCTATTTCACACAGGTAGGCGACGGGGAACCAAAGCACCATTTTACCTGAACCTGTTTAAGAGGCAGCTGTAAAATCAGGATCCGGGTTTCCGGGAAACTAATGTTGAATTTGAAACCTGATTTCATGGCAGTGTCAGCAGAAAGCTAGCTCCCCACTATTCTCAATTTCTATTAGAGAAGGACTGTTGTCTCTTTCCTCCCTCCCTCCACCACCCTCACCCTTCACAAGACAGCAAGAAACTCAGCATGGGTTAAACATGTGCAATTCTTCTAAACATTTTTTCATTTGTCATGCTGTATTGCACCAACTTTTTCACCATCTTACTGCCAAGTACTGGGAACAGAGGGTGGGGACCATAATAAAAGGCCGAGGATATCTACTCAGAAAAGCCTAGTGGAATGGTGGATTCTTTCTTTTTTTATTAAAGCTTTTTATTTTCAAAACATATGCATAGATAAATTTTCAACATTGACCCTTGCAAAGCCTTAAGTTCCAAATTTTTACTCCCCTTCCTCCCACCCCCTCCACTAGATGGCAATTAATCCATTATATGTTAATCCTGTTAAAAATATATGTTGATGAAGGGATGCCCATCAATTGGAGAGTGGCTGAATAAATTATGGTATATGAATGTTATGGAATATTATTGCTCTGTAAGAAACGACCAGCAGGATGATTTCAGAGAGGCCTGGAGGGACTTGCATGAACTGATGCTGAGTGAAACGAGCAGAACCAGGAGATCATCATACACAGCAACAACAGTATTTACATGATGATCAATTCTGATGGACATGGCTCTCCGCAACAAAGAATTGTCTCAAACCAGTTCCAATTGTTCACTGAAGAAAACCATATACACCCTGAGAGAGGGATATGAAATATGGACCACAACGTAATATTTTCATGATCTCTATTGACATTTGCTTGCATTGTGTTGCCTTTCTCTGATTCTTTTTTTTTTTCTTGTAGATAGGATTTTTCTTGCATAACTTCTCAAGCATTTCAACATTATTAACATGTAGTGGACTTCCTGCCATCTAGGGGAGGGGAGGGGGCTGGGGGTAAAATTTGTAATGGAAAGCTTTGTAAAGATCAATGTTGGGGAACTACCCATACATATGTTATACAAATAAAAAGCTTTAATAAAAAATATAATTTATCACAAAAAATATATGTTGAGTTCAATATATGTATATACATATTTATAAAATAATTATCATGCTGCACAAGAAAAATCAGATCAAAAAGGAAAAAAGTGAGAAAACAAAATGCAAGCAAACAACAACAAAAAACGTGAAAATGTTATGTTGTGATACACACTCAGTCTCCGCAGTCCTCTCCCTGAGTGTAGATTATTGGAATTGGCCTCAATCATCTCATTGTTGAAAAGAGTCATGTCCATCAGAATTGATCATCATATAGTCTTGTTGCTCCTGGTTCTGCTCATTTCACTCAGCTTTAGTTCATGCAAGTCTTTCCAGGCTTCTCTGAAATTATCTTGCTGGTCATTTCTTATAAAACAATAAAGTGGCATGGTGGACTTTGATGAAGGGTAGAGTTACCTTCATGAGAGGTGGAGAGCAACTCTACCTTGACTTGTTAATAGAGTACCAGTGAGGGCAGTATTAGGGGTTGCTGAGAATATATAACTCTTTTTGGGGAGCAGAAGTGGTGGTTCATTGAGAGAAGGAGGGGTTAATTCTCTAGATGTAAGTCATTCTTGCTTCCATTACATTGGAAATAAAACTTTATTTTATATAATTAAATCTATAATCTTGAATACTTTATAAAGAAGATCATACATATAGATGGAAGACACTTTAGGTGGAGGGTCTAACTAACCCTTTATTTTACCCCTTTATTTACTTTATTTCACTGATAAGAAAACTGAAACCTGAAGGGTTATGTGATTTGTTTAAAGTAGTAAGTAGCAAGGGCAAGATTTGAATCCAAGTTATCTGGCTTCAGATTCAGGACCCCTTCACATTGCCAGTCCAGGGCAGTAAGGCTAAATGTTGAAATTTTCAGCCTCTCTTTTGGTTCAAAAATGTAGATGTTGTTCATCCTTTGTTTTTGAAGAGGACCGATGACATCATGATGCTGGGGTTAGGGTACAGTGTGTTTGCCTGTGGCTGCTCAGTCCAATCTGAGCTTGGAAGACACAGGTTGGGCACAAATGGTCTGTTAGGACATTTGGGATGGAGATGCTGGATTTGCACAGCTCTTTGAGCTGCTGGGGCTTTGCTCATGGAATAGAGTACCTTTTTGGATCTGAGGATCCCATTCTGGGCAGTCCTGTGCCAGTGGCTCCCATGCCTCATGATTTACTCAAAGTTCTTCAGAGAGACCTTGAGAGTGTCCTTATGCCACTTGGTGTGCTTGTGTGAGTTATCCATAAAGTAGTCTTTTAGGTAAGTAGGCATTTGCCATTCTGGCAATATGGGAACTGTGCTTTTTGTAGTAGGCTGAATACTCAGCAGTTGAGCTTGAGAAAGGACATCAGTGCCCAGTACCTTATCTTGCCAGGTGATCTTCAGAATCTTCTTAAGACAATTCCCATGAAAGCAGTTCAGTTTTCTGGCGTAGTGCTGACAGTGAAGTCAGTACAATGTCTCTATGGACTTTCATTCTGGTAACCAGTCTAATACCTCTTTTCTCCTGCCGTTTCTTTTCAAGCTAGCTCAGGCAATGTGTACATTAACCACTTCATCTGCGTGTGCATCTCTGGAAAGCATAAAGCCAAGGTAAGCAAACTTATGCACAACATTCAAAGTTTCTCCATTTACTGTGACCCATGGTTGCACAGATGAACAACAGTGCTTGTTGGTGGAGGACTCTGGTTTCTGGTGTTGGCTGTCGAACCAAAATTAGCCCAAATGGCAGAGAATTCATCTATATTCGGCTGCATTTCAGCCTCAGAGGCCGCATTCAGTGCACAATCATCTGCAAACAATGCCGACTCCCTCCACTTTGGTCTTGGCTTGTGGTCTTTACCATCAGTGCAGTAGCTGACCTTAATGCCATTTCATCCTCCTTGAAAGGATCTGATAACAGTTAAAAAGCATGGGAGCAAGCACACAGTCGTGCTTCATTCCACTGGCAATGGCCTAAGCCTGAGAGCATCATTCTTCATCCAGAACCTGTGTGAGCATGTCATCATGAAATTGTGCACAATCCTGATGAACTTCTTGTGCAATCAAGTTTTGCCATGATTTCTAAAAGCCTTATGACTGCAGATCAACAAATTTTGTGTCCAGACTTCTGTTCTGCTCCTGGCACTTCTCCTGCAGTGTCAGGCAGTGAACACCATGTCCACCATTCTTAGGGCCTTTCAGAAACCACACCAGCTCTCATGCAGATGATCATCTTCCAGGGCAGAAAGCTGGCAAGAATCTTCCAGCAGTGATTATGTGAGATGCCCTTGTGATTGTCACAGGGTAGCCTGTTTTCTTTTTCCTTTAGAGAGATGGATTATGAGGACATCCTTCATCTCTTGGGGGATAATTTTCTCTTGTCATATAATCTAGAAGATTACAGTCAGCTTCTGTATGAACAGCAGATCCCTTATCTAAAAAATTTAGATAAGAAGTCCCCAAAGTATGTCTCAGGCTTTGCATAATAGAAGGGAGCCTCTGGCACGAGATTCATAATTTTTGCTTAGTATTATAAGATGATTTAAGATGAATCAAGAGTATATTATTAATTTAACTGCCTGTTAATGGTTTGTTACTTCGATAGATGCTTTCATCTAATATTCTATTATAAAACAGTAGTGTTTTTTTTTATTTTTGAAGGCTATGTATACTTAATAAAAGATGAACAAAGCAGAGTATGTTTTCTGAGATTTGGTTTAGTTTATTAGGGAAAGGCCCATTACGAACAGGTTGGATACTAGGTGATAATTTGTTTTGGCAATGGAAACTCCTCAGATAAAAAAAGAATACAAAATATCCCTCAGTCCTGCATGGCCTTTTCTGCTTTTTCAGTGGCTCCTTATACAGGAGCTAAGAATTGCAGAATATGAGAACAGAGACCATCACATTAACGACCATCACATTTAACTCATTAAAAAAGGTATTCCCGTGAGAATATGCCCAACAAGTTAAGTATCCAGGAAAATTTGGCAACTAATTGACTATATAGGATGAATGATGATTCAGTGCTAAGGTTACAAGAGAGCACGAAGAATCACAGAATGTAAGAGCTACAAGGAACCTCAATGGCTATCATAAAACTCATAAATGAAAGAAATTCCCACTAGAACAAGTCCAACAAGTAGTTATCTATCTTCTACTTGAAGACTTTCTAGGAGGAGGAACTCATTTCTTCTCAAGGAGTCCCACTCCACTTCCTGACATCAAAACTAGATCTGCCTCTTTACAATGTCCACTCTTTGTTCCTGGTTCTGCCCTCTGATTCCTTCTCCACATGACAGTTCTTCAAATGCTTGAACATCATCCCTTCATCCTCCAAGTCTTCTCCAAACAGAACACGCCCAGTTCTTTCAATGAATTCTCATGTAATATAGATTTATCTTCCCCATTCTCTGAACACTCTCCAGCTTATCCATGGCCCCCTTAAGCTGTGATATCCAGAACAGTACACAATACTCCATGATTTTGACATGGACAGGGTCCAGTGGTATTGTCACCTCCCTTTTCCTGGAAGCTAAGCCTCTCAATGCAGCCCAAGATTTCCTTAGTTTTTCTGGGTTTTTTTTTTTTTTTTTTTGGCTGCCACATCACACTGCTGACTCATACTGAACATGCAGTCCCCTAAAACTCCTAAATCTTTTTCAGAACAACTGCTGTGTAGTGAGATAACTCCATCTTACACTAGTAAAGTTTATTTGGGGGGGGCAAGAATTAACCCTTTTGAATTTTATCTTAATAGTTTTAGTCCCACCAACTCCTAATCCTGTCAAGATCTTTTTTAGATTCTGAGTTCTATCCTTCCCAACCTTCTGGAAACTGCAAATTATTAAATTTGGATATGGCATCTATACCTTTATCCAAGTCATCATTAAAATTGTTAAGTAGCACAGATCAAGCATAAATCCCTGGGGCACCCCTCTGGAGGCCTGCCATGTTGATGTGGAACCAGCAATAGCTACTCTTTAAATTTGTCCATTGAAACAATTTGGCATTCATCTAATTGTCTTGGTGCCTCATCCACATTTCTCCACCTTATCTTTAAGAATAGTTATAAATAATATATTAAAATTTTTTTTGCTAAAATATAGGCAATATTTTTAGAAGAACTGCATATGTTTAACCTATATCAGACTGCTCGCTGTCTTGGGGAGGGGGAAAAAGAGGCAGAAAAATTTGGAACACAAGGTTTTGCAAAGGTGAATGTTAAAAACTATCTTTGCATGTATTTGGAAAAATAAAATAACTATTAAAAATAATAAAATGCAGGCAAATTATGCTTCCAACATTCCCCTAATCTAACAGTTTAATCTCCTTTCAAAAAAAGGAAATAGTTTGATATAACTTGTTTTTTAAAATAATGATTGTATTTTATTTTCAGTTCCAAATTCTCTTTCTCCCTCCTTGTCCCACTCATGGAAAAGTCAAGAAAAACAAAACCCATTACAAATGAGTATAGTCAAGCAAAGCTCATTTTCTCATTAGCCATGTCAAATTTAAAAAAAAAAGGAAAAAGAAAAGAAAGAAAAAATATGTTTCAAACTGCACTGTGAGTGGTATGACCAGTTTTTGATTGTCATCTGGGTTCTTTCTAATCTTTGCTTCCCTTTCTGAATGTTCATCAACCGTGTCTTTAATGAACCATTCTAGAATTTTCCCAGTTACCAACATCAAAGTCTCTTGCCTATAGTTTACAGATGCTGTTCGCTTCTCTTTTTGAAAACTGGCACATTTTTTCTTCTTTAGTCTTGTGGCACTTTTATCATTTCCCTTGATATTTCAAAGATCACTAACAGTAGCTCAGCAATCATATCTGACAGTTCCTTCAGTACCCAAGGATGTGGTTCATCTGGGTCAAGTGACTTGAAGTTCAATGTTTTCTTACCCTCTTATGTGTCTTAATTTTCAACTTCCTGCTGCTCATTTTTGTTTTGTCATTTCCATTTCAGGGGCCATTCTTCTTGGTGGAAAAAACAGAAGTAAAATTAAAATTGGGCATCTTCCTTCTTTCTTTTGTCCATTTATTATTATTACCTAAAGAAAGGTTCTGGGTCACTGGGTGGTGGAATGGATAGAGCAGTAAACCTGGAGTCTGAAAGATGTAAATTCAAATCTAGTTTCAGACACTTAGTAGCTCTGTAAGTCACTTCACTTTGGTTTGTCTTAGTTTTCTCATTTTAAAATGGGTATAATAATAATAATGCCTACCTCCTTAGTGTTATTGTGAGGATCAAATGAGATAATACTTATAAAGCACTTAGCATAGTGCCTGGCACAGAATAAGCACTTATATAAATATTAGGATCATCATCATCATCTTCTTTTCTTTAGTTTTATTTTTTCTCTCAATATAGCTTTAAAAAAACATAATCGTTTTTATTGTCCTTAACTTTCCTTGTTAGTCTCAGTTCATTCTGAGCTTTAGTTATGATACTATTTTTTAAGACTTGTACTACAATCTTTATATTCATTTTCTGTTATTTGTCATTGCTTTCATTTTCTTTTTATGTGTATTTGAAAAAAATAAAACCTGAATTGTTTGATGAAATTCTATATGTATTTGTCTTTTTAGGAAAATTCCATTTTTGTTTCCTTATTTTATTTGTTTCCTTTTGGATCACATAGAATCACAAAGTTCTTATATAGTTTGTAAATGCTAATTTAACTATTAGCACTGTAAAAGTGAAATTCTTGCTAAAAAAAAATCCATGAGTTTATGTGCTAATAGTAGAATGGAGTCAAATTTCTAGTGACCTATTCTGACCATAAAATGAATTCAGGATATGTAGAAGTTGAATCTCAATGGGGAAAAAAAATTCATAAGTTCTTTTAAAAAGGGAGTTGGTAGAGTGGATATTGTTTTTTGTGCAAAAGCCATAAGAAATAATTTCATTGGATACTTGGTTATTTAACATGTTGGTCATAATGGGAGACATAAAAGATCACCGTATTCTCTATTATAGAGGATACATATGTAGTAGAATTCTATGAAGAGCTTAATGAGATCTTTGAACTCAGATTTTCAGAGTTTTCAATGTGAAAATGGGCATAGAGGAAGACAACAAAATCTTTATTGGGAAAGTGGACAACCCAAGTGCTTTATTTGCGTCAGACAAATGTAAAAAAGGCTTTATTAGAGAAAGGCCTCCTATGCATTGGATATATTTTCTGTGCAAGATTTATTGAAGGCTATGCCCAAGAATGACATGGATAGATTGCTATTTGCACCTGTGGAAGGAGTACTCATATTGAGATCACATTGGAATATCAAAGTGAGCATAATTTGTAGCCTAACATCTCCACAGGCTATGCTAACAAGTTTGCATTTTAAACAGATGACTAAGCACTTTGGGTAAGCCACTGTTGAAGAATAACTATGTAGGAAAAGTACTGGGAATGGAAAAAGAAAAGACTATATTTTACAGGAGAAATCCTTAGCTGCTGGGTGGTTGTGATGGCAGAAATGTTACCCACAGCAGAATGCTAGGGAATTTTCCATGGGCATAATTTATCACAGAATATATCTCCAATTTCTTAATGTGAATCAATAGCAAGATAAGATTTATTCCATAGATGTGCTAAAACATGTTCCATAAAACATTACATAACAAAGAAATACCTTACATAAATATGTGCTGAAATAATTTTGTAGTGACTGGAACCAAGTTGGATTAGTCTAGGAAGGCTTACTGGAGGGACATAAATTTTGAACGGGGAATGGGTTTAATATCCATATTCCTAGGTGGCAAATTCAAATCAAGTTGAATTTTAAAAGAACAGGATATACAGAAATGTGATAGAGAGGGACAGGAATTCATCCATTACAGGTACAAATGTAGAGTAAACACAGAATTATATGTGAGTGAGGAGAAGTGGGATGGAACTGGGTGGGATGATTAACAGTTTTGCTTAATTGGAAGAGAATATTATAGTCAAACAGACATAATTGTAGACAAAATGAGTTTATAGGGTTTATAGAATCTATGAATTAGAGGTTCTTATCTTCAATGGAGTCTAATTGGGAAGCATTATAAATCTCAGAGGTGGGACTGATATGATCTTAGGAATGTTCAGATATCTTATTATTTTTGCTGCCATAATCAGAGAAGGCTTCTTTGTGTGGTGATACAGTTGTGATTATCCTAGTGGAAGGGGACTAAGGTATGGTTCTCAGGCAATAGGAATGGAATTGTTGCAAATGAATAATCCATTAGCAATTGGTGGTATTCTATTGTGGGTGGAGTTGTGTATTGGTCCAGCTATTCTAATCCCAAAGTTACTAAACTATGTGTTTGTTCCCCCTGACTCAACTATACCACCATTATTCCTACATCCTCAAAAGATCAAAGAAAGATACATGAAAAGGAACCATATGAAAATATATTTATAATAGCTCTTTTCATAGGAGCCAAATATTAGAAGCTAAGGTGTTTTTCTCACATTGGGGAATGAATAAACAAATTTTAGTATATAAATATGATGGAATATTATCATACCAGAAGAAATGACAAAATGGACAATTTCAGAGGAAACTAAAAACACTTCTATGACTTGATACAGAGTGAAGTGAGCAGAATGAAGACAATTAGGAGAATAATTTATACAATGATAATATTATATAGAAAAAAAATTTGAAAAACTTCAGAACTCTTAAAAATGTAATGACAAAAATTTCATAGTTCACCTTCTGCCAGAGAAATGATGAACTTAAAATGCAGGGAGAGACATATTTTTAGACATGGAAAATGAGGGAATTTGTTTTTTTTTTTCTGGACTATATGTGTTTGTAATTAATGTGCTAAGAATCTTCTTGGAATTTAAAGCCCTTCATAGTGTGACTTCCACCTGATCTTTCCAGGCTGGTCATTTCCCATGATACATTAATCTAGCCAAACTGATCTACTTGTGTTCCCTGAATACAAAATTCTATCTCATGCCTGTATAACTGGTCAAATGTGGCTTTTGGCTGAAGGGCCCGTGCAACCAGAGGCTCCTGGTTGGTTTCTTAAACCCTATGACATGGGAGATGAGCATGTCCTCTGGCCACTTTCTGGTGACATATATTCTGACTTCTCATTGTTCTTATGTACAGGGAAAGAAAGGTTAAACAGAAGTAGCAACTAAGGGCTTGAGATTGAGTCTCAGGCTAGCATTTGCATGCATGCAACTGCTATTGCCATCACTGTGTGGGCAGGGAAGAGACCATCCCCTTCTTTCACCCTTCACTAGAAGTCCAAGGAAGAGCTTGCAAGAGTTCCGACATGCTTGAAAGGGGAAGAGTGACTGAGAGTGGAAGTTATTCCTTCATTTAAGCTAGGCTCAATGCCTAGCTGTCTTCAGCATAGTCCTTCATCCTCATCCTCCATATGGACTAAGAGATCAATCAGGGGTAAGTCATGCATGTCCTTCAACAAGAGTCACTGGAAGTGGCTCAAGTGCAAGGTTAGCCCCATCCCTCCTGTTCCACTTGGAAAGCTCTCCCAATTCACCTTCTCTTACTGGAAACCTCAGTTTTCTTTAAGCTTTAGCTCAGATGTCTACTCCTTAAAAAAAAGGGATAAATAAATAAAAAGCTGGGCATACGCCTGGCAATTCTGCTACAGGGGAGACTGAGATAGGTATATTATTTGAGTTCAGAAGTTCTGAGTTGCAAGAAAACTAAAGCCAATCAGGTAGGTGTCTGTACTGTTTTGTACCAATATGGTGAGCCTTCAGTAATGGGGGGTACCATGCTGCCAAAGCACGGGAAAACTGACCTTGGTCAGATACAGAACAGGTCACATCTTCTGTTCTGATCAGCAATCAGTTAAGTTTGCACTTCCAGCCTGGGGGAGATAGGGAGTTGTTTGTTCAGTCATTGCAGTCATGTCTGACTGTTCATGACCCCATTTGAAGTTTTCTTGGCAAAGAGCTTTACCATTTCCTTCTCCAGTTCATTTAACAGATGAGGAACTGAGGCAAACAGGGTTAAGTGACTTGCCCAGAATCATACAGCTAATAAATATCTGAAGTCAAATTTGAACTCAGAAGGATGAGTCTTCCTGATTCCAGGCTCAGCACTGGAGCAATCCATCAAGCAACCAAAAAATAGGGAGACACACAGTCTCTAAAAACGCAAATCAAATCAAATATTAGAGTTTTCCTGCTTTATCTGCCACCTGCTACTCTTAATCCTCTGCCCTCTCAAATCACATTGTACATATTGTTAATTATTTATACATGTATTGTTTCCCCTCAAACTGGGAACTCCTTGAGGGTAGACAGTGGTTCATTTTTTTTTGTTTTTTATATTCCCAGCACTTAGGATCCATTGTATTTATTACCTCCTCTAATTATTAGTAATTATTAAGACAAAAATCCTCTTTCTTGTTAGACCTAATATTGATACCTTTCTCTTTCTTAAGTTCATTGATCATCTTGACCTTGTTTATGTAATATATCTGTATTTTCCCTGAATCCAACATAGTATTTTAGAGAGACAATGTTTGAAAAGAGTTGGATTTTACCCTGGAGTCAGAAGAGTTCAAATCCATCCTTAGACACTTCAATAGCTATGTGACCCTGAGCGAGTTCCTAATTGTGGAAGGAAGGATGTCCCTATCTTAACTCCTTAATGAATCAATTAAACTCTATACTATCCTTCTCTCTTGAATCCCTAGTCCCCTTGTGTTAGGGTCCGGGAATTCTAGCACCCTTATATTTCTAATTATGCTCAGCCCTGGATCACTTCCATTTGTTGCCTTCACTTTTACAAAAGGACTGCTGATTACCATTTGACCCAGTAGTGTTTCTACTGGCCTATATCCCAAAGAGATTTTAAAGGAGGGAAAGGGACTCACATGTGCAAGAATGTTTGTGGCAGCCCTTTTTGTAGTGGCTAGAAACTGGAAATTGAAAGGATGCCCATCAATTGGAGAATGGCTGAATAAATTATGGTATATGAATGTTTTGGAATATTATTGTTCTGTAAGAAACGACCAGCAGGAGGATTTCAGAAAGGCCTGGAGAGACTTGCATGAACTGATGCTGAGTGAAATCAGCAGAACCAGGAGAACATTATACACAGCAACAAGACTATACGATGATCGATTAATGGACATGGTTCTCTTCAACAATGATGTGATTCAAACCAGTTCCTATTGTTCAGCGATGAAGATAGTCATATACATCCAGAGAGAGGCCTGTGGGAACTGAGTGTGAACCACAACACAGCATTTTAACGCTTTCTGTGAATATTTCCATGCATTTTGTTTTCCTTCTTAGGTTGTTTTTTCTTCTTCTCTTTCTAGATCTGATGTTTCTTGTGCAGTAAGATAACTGTATAGATATGTATACATGTATTGTATTTGTCATATAATTTATCCTATTTAGCATGTATTAGATTACCTGTCATCTAGGGGTGGGGGGTGGGGGGAAGGAGGGGAAAAGCTTGGGGAAAAAAAGTTTTTGCAAAGGTCAATGTAGAAAAATCACTCATATGTTTTGTAAATAAAAAGCTTTATATTAAAAAAAAACAAAAGGACTCCTGATCAAAGATGGAGAAAATCATTCAATTCTTTTGACTGGGTCCGTTACAAACTCCACTTGGGTCTTCACTGCTGCTGGGCAATCAGTGATCTTTCGTATTCCCCTTTTCCTCATCTAACACTCAGTTACCTTCTGCCATTGTCTCCCCCTTCATCCTGTTTCACATGGTGACTTAGCTTTATTTCCTACCTTATATCTAACTTCTCTTGTTCTCTTGTTGATCCTTACTTACTACCATTCTTAAGAATAAAAAATAAAATCACTTATGTGTAAGAACTCCTCTTCTTTTAATAAACTATTACTTCCTGTTCAATTGTATTCATCCAGTGAGAACCTAAGATTAAACCTTCAAAGAGTAACTTCACTATGGAAGCAAACTGCAATAACATAACTCTCAAACTGTAATATAACCCAAAGACTCATCAAGCATAAATTTCAAAAGTCCACATAGTTCAACACCACACCTGATCAAACTTTGGATGGCAAAAAAAGAGGGTTGGAAAATGGACAATATGAAGCAGTTTTCTATATACAGATTTTGCTAGGATTAAGTATTAAACTTTTCAGGGACATGTGCTTTTCATTGCTATATATTTCTGGTTTAGTTGTTATCACTGGTCCATAAATATTTAAAATAATCAAGATTATTCTTCACCAGACAATAAAAAGCACAATATAAATAAAGAAGAAAAGAATGAAAGAATTGTCATAATGGAGGCAGGAGGAAGTAGAAGGTTGGTAGTGTAAGAACTAGGTTAAAGAGGTTTTGAAGGTATAAAAGTCTTTTTAACTTACAAATAGGAGGGTGAAAAGATAGGATAATGGAGGGATTCTCAGAAAGGTGTGCAGGTTAAGAATAGGAGGCTAAGGGAAGAAGAGTCCCTCTTAATAGGCATTCAGTTTAGGGAGGCAGTGATCAGAAATAAATTAGACATCTAACAAGGGATAGGATAAAAACAGAGGGAGAGAAGGATAAACAGGAAGGAAAAAATAGAATGGAAGGAAATATATAATTGTCATTATAACTTTGAATGTGAATGGAATGAAGTCACCCATAAAACAGAATCAGAAAAATGGATCAAAACCCAGAATCTGACAACGTATAATTTACAAGAAGCACATTTTAAAATGAGACACATAGAGTAAAAATAAAGAAATGGAATAGAATTTATTATGCTACAGATGATGCAAAACAAACAAACAAACAAAAAAAACAAGGGTAGTAATCAAGATTTCAAAGTTAAAACTAAAATAGATTTAATTAAAAGAAATAAACACAGAAACTAGATTATATCAAAAGGTACAGAAGTTAATGAAGTAGTATCAATGCTAAACCTATATGTATCAAATGCTATAGCAACCAAATCTTTATTTTTTAATATTATGTTTTCCCAATTACGTGTCAAGACAATCTTTAAAGCATTCATTTTTACAAGATTTTGAATTCCAAAATTTTCTTCTTTCCCCTCCTCTCTTCCAAAAATGGTAGGCAGTTTGATATGTTATACATGTGTTATCATGTAAAACATATTTCCAAATTAGTCACAGTTGTAAAAGAAGAAACAGATCAAAAGAAAAAAAATAAAGTAAATGAAAAAATATGCTTCAATCTGCATTCAGAGTCCATCAGTTCTTTATCTGGACATGGATAGCATTTTCCTTTATGTGTCCTTTGTACTTGTCTTTGTGTTGTTGAGAACAGTTGGTTATCACATAATGTTGCTGAGATGGTCTACATTGTTTTCCTGGTTCTGTTCATTTCATTTTACATCAGTTTGTACAAATCTTTCTAGGTTTTTCTGAAATCTGCCTGTTCATCATTTTTTATAGACCAATAGTATTCCATTACATTCATATAGTTTGTTCAGTCATTACTTAATTGATGAGTATACCCTCAGTTTCCAATATTTTGCCACCATGAAAAAGGCTGCTATAAATATTTTTGCCCATATAGATCCTTTCCTCTCTTTGATGATCTGTTTGGGATAAAGTTCTAGTAGAGGTATTGCTGGTCAAAAAGTATACCTGTGGGCATAATTCCAAATGGCTCTCCCGAATGGTTGGTTCCATTCACAACTCTACCAGCAGTACATTAGTGTCCCAATTTCCCTATATCCTCTCCAACATTTATTATTTTCTATTTTTATCATATTAGCCTATCTGACAGGTGTGACTTGGTACCTCAGAGTTGTTTTAAATTGCATTTCTCTGATGAAAAGTGATTTAGAGCATTTCTTCATATGCCTATAAATAACTTTGATTTCTTTGTCTGAAAACTGCCTGTTCATATCCTTCGATTATTTATCAATTTTAGAATGATTTGCATTCTTAAGAATTTGACTCATTCTCTATATATTTGAGAAATGAGGCCTTTATCAGAGACATTTGATGTAAATATTATTTCCCAGCTTTCTGCTTTCCTTCAAATCTTGGTTGCATTAGTTTTATTTGTATAAAAGCCTTTAATTTTAATATTTTCAAAATTACCTATTTTATGTTTTGTGAGATTCTCTTTTATTTGATCATGAATTCTTCCCTTCCCCATAGATCTAATGGTTAACTATTTCTTGCTCTTCCAATTTGCTTATGGTGTCACCCTTTATGTTTAAATCATGAACCCATTTAAATTTTGTCTTGTTATGCAGTGAAAAGTGTTGGTCTATACCTAGTTTATGTCCTGTTGTTTTTCAGGCTTTCCCACAGTTTCTGCCAAATAGTAAGGTCTTATCCAAAGAATGGAGTCTTTGGGTTTATCAAACATTAGGCTACTATGATCGTTGACTAGTGTGTCTTGTATACCTAATTTATTACACTGATCTATCACTCTATTTCTTGCCAGGATCAAATAGTTTTGATGATTACTAGTTAATATCGTTTGAAACCTGGTATTGCTAAGTCACCTTCCTTTGTATCCAGCCCCTTACCTTTACTCTGTGTGTCTCTCTGCTTCAAGTGTATTTCTTGTAAACAGCATATTGCAGGATTCTGGTTTCTGTTTGATTCTGCTATCTAGTTCCATTTTATAGGAAAGTTCATCCTATTCACATTCACAGCTATGATTACTGTGTATTTCTCTACATCCTACTTGTCTTTCTGTTTGTCCTCTTGCCATCAGTGTTTTGTTTCTGTCTACCACCTCCTCTCATCTGACCTCCCTTCTGTCAGTCCCTTCCCTCCTTTACTTAATCTTTTACCTTCTTACTTTCCTGTCAAGTAAGCTAAAGATCTGGGGGGGTTTTGTTTTTGTTTTGTTTGTTTGTTTTTTGCTGAAGCAATTGGGGTTAAATGACTCACCTAGGTCACACAGCTAGGAAGTGGTAAGTGTCTGAGGCCAGATTTGAACTCAGGTCCTCCTGACTTCAGGTCTGGGGCTCTATCCGCTGTACCACCTAGCTGCCTTAAAGTTCTGTTTTTAACAGATTTTGCATATTGTTCCCTCTTTGAACTATTACCGATGAGTTTTGTGCATCACCCAATTCTCTTTTCCATTGTAATGGGTTTTCCATGCTTTTTCATGTGAAGTAATTTACCCCATTTTACCTCTTCCTTCTTTCTTCGTCCAGTGATTCCTCTTTCTTCTTCCTTAATTATTTTTGATGCCATCCCCTCAATTTTACTTTATAAGCATATTCCCTGTAGTATTAGTAGTATAATTTTTAAGAATTATAGTATCATCTTCCCATGTAGGGATATAAACAGTTTAATTCAATTAATTCCCTTATGTGTTCTTTTCCCTTTTTACCTATTTATACTTCTCTTGATTCTTGATATTGTAGATAAAATTTTGGTTTAATTCTGGTCTTCTCCTCATGAAAGCTTGAAATCCTTTCATTTTATTGAATGACCATTTCCCTCCATCCCCGCCCTGATATATTAAGCTTAATTTAGCCGGGTAGATGATTCTTGGTTGTAATCCTACCTTTTTTTTTTCTAGAAATGTCATATTCCATGACCTCTGGTCCTTTAATTGTTACAGCTCCTAAATCCTGTATAATGCTGATTATGACTCTCTAATATTTGAATTGTTTCTTTCTGGCCACTTGTAGTATTTTTTCCCTTGACCTGATAGTTCTTAAATTTGGCTATAATGTTTTTTGGAGTTTTTATATTGGTATCTCTTTCCTGAGATTTTTGAAGTCTACTAGAGTCATTAGCTTCCTATGGCCCAATTCTAATTTTTAAGTAGTTGTTTTCCTCAATTAGCTTTTGTACTTCCTTTTCCATTTGGCTAATTGTACTTTTTAAGAAATTGTTTTCTTCAGTGAATTTTTGTATCTCTTTTCTACTTGGCCAATTCTACTTTTTTTTAAACATTTGTTTTCTTTTCCCAATTTCTTCTACCTCTCATATTTTTAAGCTCCTTTTTCGGCTCTTCTATGAGTTATTTCTGGGCTTGAGATTGTTATTCTCTTCTGAATTTGTGTTTTGATCTTCCCTACCACCATAATAACTTTCTATAGTCAATTTCTTTTTTGCTTATCTTTATTTGGCCTTATTCCTTTCTTTTAAATTTTAGCTCTGCTTCCCAGGTGGAAAGGTCTCAGGTTTCTTGTGTCTGAGGTTTCAGGCCCAGGCTATTTACCAGGTGCTACACTGATGTTGCCTTGAGGCCTACAGGACACCTTCATATCTGGTATTGAGTGAAGGGACTGAGGTGAGTGGTGTCTGGTGCTTCTGGAGGTTCTAGGGTGTCTGACAGTTTACCTGATGCTAAACTGGGATCCTAGTGATGATGTCTGGCATGTGCTGAGATTAGTGGGGCATTTTTTAAATTTCCCTGGCACTCAGAGTCTGGCCCCTGCCAACTGCTTATTTGACTGGGGCTAAGCTGAAACCATAGAAGTCTGGCTGCTGAAGGTTACCTATTTGCCAGGGCTTCACTGAAGTACGTGGTGATTCTCAGAGCTGGAGTCTGCTCATCCCAATGATTATACTGAGGCAGGTGGGAGATCTTGGTATTGGCATTTTCCTGTTCCACCACACTGGACTGGAGCTCAGAATCTACCCACAACCAGATTTTTAAAGAAAAAAGTAAATGAATCACAGGAAAAATAAATTGAAAAACTGTAACAGTGGGGAACTTCAATCTTTCCCTCTCAGTACCAGATAAATCTAACAAAATAAGAAAGAAGTCAAGGAGATGAATAGAATCTTAGATAAACTAGATATGATATATATCTGGAGAGATTTGAATGGGAATAGAAAAAAATATACCTTTTTCTTAGTATATGATATCTTTATAAAATTTTTCTATATGTAAGGGCAAAAAATTTTATAATTAAATGCAAAAAATTAAAAGTATTTTTTTCAGTTCATAATGCAAAAAATTATATTTAATGAGGACTCATGGAAACAGATTAAAATTTAATTGGAGACTAAATAACAATCTTAAGAGTGGGACTAAAAAACAAGTCATAGAAACAATAAATAATTTTATTAAAGAGAATGATAATAATGAGACAACATACAAAAATACAGATTAGGGATACAGCAAAAGCATTGGTCAGAGGAAAATTTATATCTCTAAGTGTTTACATCAAGAAAAAAACAAATCAATGAATTGGGTATGAAATTTTAAAAATTTGAAAAAGAACAAATTAAAAATACCTAATTAAATACCAAATTGAAAATTCTAAAAATTTAAAGTGAGATTGACAAAATTGAATGTTAGAAAACTACTGAATTAATACATGAAACTAGGAGTTGGCTTTATGAAAATAATTAAGTAGATAACCCACTAATTAATATGGATTTTTTTTAAGCTTTTTATTTGTATAACATATGTATGGGTAGTTCCCCAACCTTGATCTTTACAAAGCTTTCCAATACAAATTTTACCCCCAGTCCCCTCCCCTCCCCTAGATGGCAGGAAGTCCACTACATGTTAATAATGTTGAAATGCTTGAGAAGTTATGCAAGAAAAATCCTATCTACAAGAAAAAAAAGAATCAGAGAAAGGCAACACAATGCAAGCAAATGTCAATAGAGATCATGAAAATGTTACATTGTGGTCCATAATATGGATTTTTTTAAAAGAGAAGAAAATCAAATCACTAGTATTGAAAATTAAAAGGGTAAATACACTACTAATGAAGATGCAGGTATTAAGAATTATTTTGCCCAATTATACGCTATTGGCATAAGATTTAATAAGATTTATTGAATCTTATAATTTAAGTGAAATGCATGAATACATACAAAAATTTAAACTGCTTAGACTAACAAAAGAAGAAATAAAAAAAATCTAAACTTTTTTTTAAAAAAGAAATTGAACAGGCCATTAATAAACTTTCTAAGAAAAAAGCTTCAAGAACATATGTATTTTAAAATTCTATAAAAATGAATTCTATAAATATTTAGAGATCAACTAATTCCAATATTGAAAAAATTATTTGGTATAATAGGCAAAGAAGTCCTACTGACCGTCTTTAATTAAACAAATATGTTGCTAATATCGAAACCAGGAAGAACAAAAAGAAAGATAGAAAATTTATAGACCAATTTCATTAATGATGGTGGATACAATACATGATGATCAAGGGGGATTTATAATAGGATTAAATGGATGGTTTAATATAAGGAAAACTATTAACATAATTCATTATATCAATAACAAAAGTAATAAAAATCTGATTATATCAATAAATACAGAAAAAGCTTTTGATAAAATACAACACTCATTGATATTTGAGAACATTTGAAAGAATATTAAAAAGCCATGATTTTTCTTAAAATAATAGGAAGCATCTAAAATTATCAGCAAACATTATTTGTAATTGGGATAACCCTAGAAGCCTTCTTAAGAAAGTCAGGAATGAAATGAAGATGCCCATTATCATTAATATTATTTAATATTGCATTAGAAATGCTAGCAATACTATTAAGAGAAGAAAAAGAAATAGAAGGAATTGTAATAAAGAGGTAACAAAAATATCTCTTCTTTCAGATGACAATGATATGCTTGAAGAATCCTAGAGATTCAACTAAAAAGCTAGCTGAAACAAATTATTTTAACAAAGTAACATAAAATGAATTCATATAAATTATAGCATTTTTATATATTACCAATAAGACATTGCAAGAAGAGATAGTAAGATATGCCATTTAAAATAAGCATAATTAGCATAAAAACACTTGAGAATATATCTGTCAAAATAAACCCAGGAATTATACAAGAATAATGCATAAAATATATTTTATGCAAATAAAATCATATTGAAATAATTGGAGAAATATTAATTGTTCATGGATGGACAGAGCCATATAAAAATTACAATTCTACCTAAACTAATCCACTTATTTAATGCAATTAAATTGCTAAAATTTATTTTGTTGAATTATAAAACATAATAACAAAATTCATTTGGAAGAACAAAATGTCAAGAACTGCAAAGGAATTGATGGGAAAAAAAAAAAGGAAAGGAGAGGGGAAAAAAAAAAAAGCAGTGCCAAATCTTAAACTGTATTATAAGACAGTAATTTTCAAAACTATTTGGTTCCAGCTAAGAAGTAGAATGGTGGATCAGTGGAATAGAGTAGACATACAACACACATTAGTAAATGATTATAAGTAACCTTTTGTTTGACAAGTGTAAAGATTTAAGCTTTTGGGATTAGAATTCAGTATTTGGTAAAAATTGTTGAGGAAACTGGAAAGTACTCTGGCAGGAACTATATATAGACTAATATCTTATATAACTTACCAAGATAGTCAAAATGGGTACATGACCTAAACATAAATAGAGATATCATAAGTAAATTAGAAGAAAATATTATCTATCGATTTATGGCTAGGGAAAGAATTTATAAATAAACAAGGGATAAAGAGTACTGTGAGATATAAAACAGATCATTTTGATTACTTTAAATTAAAAGGGTTTTTCACAAATAAAAACCAATTTACCCAAGATTAGAAGGAAAACAGAAAACTGGGGTGGGGGAATTTTTATAAAAAGTTTCTTGGATAAAAGTTTCATCTCTTAAATGTGTAGAGAACCTTGTCAAATTTATAAGAACATGAGTCATTCCCCAATTGATAAAAGGTCAAAGGATAAGAACAGGTAGTTTTTCATTGAAGGAAGTAGAGAGAAAGTGACTTGTTCTGGTTCACATATATGGTATGAAAAAATGTTTTAAATATTTTAAAAATCATTATGGATTAGAGAACTGCAAATTAAAACAAATTTGAAATATCTCACACAACATTTTCATGCTCTCTGTTGAAGCTTGCTTGCATTGTGTTTCCTTTCTCATATTTCTTTCTTGTAGATATGATTTTTCTTGCACAACAACATTGTGTGGAAATATGTATACATATATTCAATTTGTCAAGTATTTTAACATAATTAACATGTAGTGGATTTCCTGCTATCTAGGGGAGGGGAAGGGACTGGGGGGGGGAATTTGTAGCAGAAAGCTTTGTAAGGGTTAATGTTGAAGAATTACCCATACATGTTTTGCAAATAAAAAGCTTTAATAAAGAAAAAAAAGAAATATATCACACTTATCAGATTGGCTAAAATGATGGGGAGATGACAAATGTTGGAAGGGATGTGGAAATGTTGAGATAATTCATACAATATTAGTGGAACTGTGAACTGACCCAATCATTTTGGAGAACAATCTGGAATTATGCCCAAAGAGTTATAAAACTGTATAACCTTTGATCCAGAAATACCACTTTGTAGCTTTTCTGTTTGTGGTGGTAAAAACTGGAAATTATAGGGATGTCCATAAATTGGGAAATAGCTAAACTGTGATGGAATGCTACTATGCTATAAGAAATGATGAGCAGGTTGGTTTAGAAAAACATGAAAAGTTTACATAAAATGATAGAGTGAAATGAGCAGAAACAAGAAAATGTTGGATACAGTAACAGAAATATTGTTCAAGAATAAATTCTGAGTGTTATAAATACTCAAATCAATTACAAGGGGCCTGTGAAATAAGATGCTATCCACCTCCAGAGGAAGATTTGATAAACAGAAGTGCACAAAGTAGTTTTACCCTGACACACATATACATATGTATACACACACACACATATATATATATATATATACATATATATATAGCATACATACACACATATACATAGATGTTCAATGGTGACCTTCTCTAGATTACAGTGAAGAAGGGAGGGAGGCTGCTTGGAATTTAAAATGCAACAACGACAAAATCCTAGTTCTTTCAATCAATTGATAAGCTTATTAAACACTATGTGCCAAGCACTGTATTAAGTTTTGGAGATATAAAAACAAAAGCAGTCTTTGTCCTTGAGGAATTTACATTCAATTAGGAAAGTTAATGCATACACATACAAGTATATATAAAATAATATGTGCAGAGAAATACTTGGTAATTTGGGGGAAAGTAGGTGGTGGGATCAAGATAAACCTCATATAGAAGATGACTTTTGTATTGAGCTTTGAAGGAAACTAGGAATTCTAAGAAGCAGAGGTGAAAAGAGTGCATTTCAGGCATGAGAATAGAGAATAATTTTGGAGAATAGAGGTGGGATGCTATGTGTAAAGAACTGTAAGAAAGAAGTAAGGTAGGAAGGAAACAAGCATTTTTTTAAGCACCTACTACTTGATCTTGTCAAAGTGGTATTATTATCCCTATTTTACAATTGGGGAAACTGAAGGAAGTAGAGAGTTCACACAACCAGTACATGTCTGGGACTATATCTGAATTCAGGTCTTCCTTACTTCCTGGCACTCTAATCACTACAGCACTCAACCTCCAGATCTACAAAAAGAAAAATAATTATACTTATTTAACTTCTATAGACACTATGCCTCTATAACTGTTTTGACAGAAAAGGAGTTATCATGTATTAATTATTGTTGCTTTAAGGTCCTGTCTTCTCACATAGAATCATTTGGTATTTATTGAGAGGAACTTAAAAATTAGTTTTGCATAAAGAAAAAATTTTTTAGAGGTGAATAATTTGGTGCCTGAAAAGAGCAAGAAAAGGACTTAGGTTTAATAAAAGCTGCTAAAATTTATATGTAAAAACCATACACTTTTCAGACAAACTTTGAATAGTTTTGTTTAAAAAGGGAAAGAAAATGGTATGAATATAAATATAAAGACATCTTGTTAAGGATATAGGGTGATGTATGAGAACAATTTGATGGTGTTAAGGGAGCAGATAAAACTTTTATTAATATTAAATTATGAGGATTCATATTTGTCAGAGGCAAATTATTAGAGGAATTATTTGAATACTACAGAGCCTTGTGCATTGTGGTCTATCAGTTCATTTATGTGTACCTGTTTTTTTAGGATTAAAAGGTTAAAACTTACAAAATGGAAAATTGTGTAATTGTTTGAAGACTAGAGGATGTTAAATAAAGGATATTGATTTTATAGGGGAGATCTAGTGACTTATTGATTAGCTTATAAGTGAAAGGTTAGTCATTGAGTACCACGAGGGCATCTTTGAAAGTAGTAAATGAAAAGGGTGGGGGTAGGTGGTGGAAGACTGAAGGACTTGGCAAATGAAGATCAAAGACTTGAAAAAAGACAGCAGGGGGCTAGCTCTTTTGGAGTTGGGTAAGGAAGTGGCACTAGAAGAAGTGACAAGAAGTCTTCTGTTGCCAGTCCCTGATTGGTGGAGGAGTGACCAGAGCCACTCATTGGCTGGAAAAGCTTCAGTGCTTAGCTATTGCTCTTCAGCACCATCTAGAGTTTGAGAGAAATGAAGCCTCTCAGAAGCATAAGTCACTGCCTCTGGTTTGAGAAGGGAAAGCAGAAATGGAAAACAAAAACAAAAACAGACTTTGCAGCTATTTGATGATGATCTCTGTTTGCTGCAAGCTGATTGGTTGAAGTAGCATCCTCTTTAAGGTCTAAAAGTTTTTTGTTGTGAGGGACAAATTTTGTATCAGTGGAAACATTCTAGTAGGGGCTCAAGGCACAAGCATGTTGGAGTATAAAATAGGTGTTAGTTATTTTTCTTTGGAAACCTCGCCCTGCCAGTGTAAAGAAATGTTGGAGAGAATGAGGGTGATGGATCCAATGAGGACACCTAATGCAAGGATTACATACAGATCACTTCATGTCTCCAGATGATGAGCTGGGACTCACTGACTTCTAAGTTCCATTCCAGTTCTAAATCTATGATCCTATATGAAATGTTTTGCTTTAAAAAGCTTCTATTATCTTGATGGATTTATTGCTGGGGAAGGTACTGGGCCTGTTGTCTCTCAATCAAAATGAACTGAAGCTTGAAGCAGGCTTGCCACAAACCTTCAGCACAATAAAACGGATATCCCTGTCCAGATGAGGAAACTGGGATGTAATAGTCAGTGCCAAAAATCACACAAGTAATAAATGGCAGAGGAAAGATTCAAATCTGGGTCTTTTGATTCTGTGCTGATTCAGTGCTCATTCTACTACTAACAAATCTTGAGCCAGTATAGGTCAGTCTGAGTTTTGACATTGTTTTTGTGAAACTGTTTTATTTATCACCCCATTTGCGGTTTTCTTAGCAGAGACACTGGAATAGTTTGCCATTTCCTTCTTCAGCTCATTTTACAGGTGAGGAAACTGAGGCAAAAAGAGTTAAGTGAGTTGGCCAGAGTCACACAGCCGGGAAATGAGGCTACAGGCCTGTGCCACTTAGTTGCCTGTGAGTTTTGCCATAAGGTAGAAAATTAAAAGGCTATTGATAAAACTTGTCCTCTCAGCAAGAAGACAGAGTAAAATCTGTGGTGGTAGAAATGGTGACACAGTGAGAGAAGAGCCAAGTATGAGATTTCTCTGGGGGAGAAGCTCAGCTGCTGTTTCAGTTTCTGGTGTCATTTGCTGAGTTTCCTCAAGTGAGGGAGAAGAGAAGGCAGAGGTATCAACTGCCAAGCCTAGAGGTTGGTCAAGGGTGACCTCAACAACTTGAACTGATTTCCTTTTGGTACCAATAATGATGACTTTTTTTTGCTGAGGCAATTGGGGTTAAGTGACTTGTCCAAGGTCACACAGCTAGTAAGTGTCAAGGGCCTGAGGCTGCATTTGAACCCAGGTCCTCCTGACTCCAGGGCCAGTGCTCTATCCACTGCACTATCTAGTTGTTTTAGGGACTTTCTAGGGGCCATTACAAATCATACTCTGCCCCGAAAGGGGAAGTGGGAAGCAATAGCTCATCTACAATGGCTCCATGGCAGGAGAACCCTTCCAGGTGAGATAAGGCCAGAGCAAGGAGTAATCATCTTCCCCTCCACCTGAGAGCCATGCTTTTGTGGGCATGTGTCTGTTTCCCCATTCTGAGGACCTTTTCTTTCCCTTGAATTTCTGCCATCTTTGTTGGCTTTTCAAAACATTCCTGCCAACTCCAGTTGAGTGAATGAGGTGCACAAGTTTGGAGCCAGGACAGTGCCTCTGGATGGAGTGCAATTCCCGCCTCCTCACATTCCTGGCCTGAGCGATGAGACAGGCCTGCTACCCTGGAAGGGCCATGCCCTAAGGCAAGAGACATTTCAACAACCTGGTGGAAACAGCTCCAGAGATCTGAGTTCTAAAACCTTCTCCCTTTCCTCCTCTTTAAGATGAAGTGTTTGAACATTATGGTTTCTAAAATCCTTTCCAGTTTTAACTGTCTTAGAAACTATGGGATTCAGACTCCATTGGACTTTGTTGCAGCTTAGCTTCAATTTTAGTAAGAGTTCAGTGAGTCTCCCTTGGGTATAGATGTCTTCCCTTCAAAAAAAGACTCAGTTTCCTCTTCTGTAAAGTAGAGTTGGATCAGGTGATTCCTAAGTTGCCTTTTAGCATGATACAGCTTCTTGAGAACTGTTATAATTTTTTTTTGGTGGGGTTGTCTTCAAACCCCTCTTTCAGTTTCTTTTGCCATTTGTTTGCAGTGTAATTTATTATACCACATCTACCTTGGAAAGATCAGACTTTGATTCCAAGTGTGAAGAAACAGCTGAATTTAGCACCTAGTTTCCAAAAATAATTACTTAATTAATAATTACTTACATAAGGAAGCTTTCAAAAGGCTATCTTCTTTGGGATGAGAGGGAATAGGATTCCCCTACCAGTGGTCTCCTGGTTTCCAAGGTCCTCCCTATTCTATCTAAGGATTCCTCATCCAGGGTGCAGTTTGTGAAGGCAATCTGTTATACTAGAAAACACTAGACTTGGACTCAGGAAGACTTTGCATTCTGTTTCTGATACAAGCTGCATGATCATGGGCAGTTTGGTTTAATTTCTCTGAACTTCAGTTTCCACATCATAAAATAACATCTACTTCAGCAGAACTGTGATCAAATAAAATAATATAGATATAAAATTTTCTGTGAAACTTAAATGCGATGTTTCTGTTTTGTTATTATTATTACTGTTGTTGCCATACTTGAAAAAATCCCTTATTCTGGCTTTGTCCCACTCAAGTATAAGGACTGTGTTAGGTCCTTACCCTACTACTGTGCAGACTTTCCTTCTATCAATCCTCCTACCAGGTTAGCTTAAAGGCTCCTTGACCTTCTCCTGCTTGTATAATCATGCTCCTTTCTCTTTTTAAAAAAGCTGTCCTCTCCAGTATGTTGCAATCTTACTCCTCTCCTATGGGTAGATTAGATAAATGAGGATTTTTCTGTACATGTTTGTGCAGATTTTTCGAAAGGTCAATGAAGAACAAGAAATACAACTAATAAAAGCTTCATCCTCCATGAAGCCCTCACTTTATTAATGGGAACAAAGAAGGCAATCCTTCTCCGTTACTTACTACCAACACAGCTTGTACACTCTACTCTATTAGACCATGTACTGAATACAGGAGCATTTCTAATGCTCTAACTTCTAATTTTCTATATTGGACAAATGTTTATTTGTGGCATGTAGTACAGCATTAGATGTGTTCACATATTCAATACAAATTCAATATTTTTCAATTGTATTACACTTTCCATAATCCCATGTGGGGTTTTCTTGGCAAAAAATACTGGAATGGTTTTGCCATTTCCTTCTCCAACTTGTTTTACATATGAGGAAACTGAGGAAACAGGGTTAAGTGACTTGCCCAGGGTCGCACAGCTAATAAATATCTGAGACTAGATTTGAACTTAAACCTTCCTGATTCCAGTTCTCCTGTTCTATTCAATGCATCACCTAACTGTCTGCAGTTTACACTGTGTGCTTTTCTGACTTCTGCTATGTTATTTTTTAAAAAATTGTTTATTTCATCAAATGTCAGAGTTCTAATGGGTCTTAGAAATAACCTAGGACAGAGATCATCTAGACAGCTGGATAGTCCAGTCTTAGTATTTGGGTGAATACTAATGATTGGACTCAGGAAGACTGCATTCTGCTTCTGATACAAGTTTCATGATCATGGGCAATTTGGTTTAATTTCTCTGAACTTCAGTTTCCATATCATAAAATAACATCTACTTCAGCAGAACTGTGATCAAATAAAATAATATAGATATAAAATTTAATTCATTTAAACTTTGAGTTTTCCTCATTTGCAAAATGGAGATGACAATAGCACCTATCTTCCCAGAGTTGTTATTAGAATAAAATGAAATAATATTTGAAAATCTCTTAACAAATCTTAAAGTATGTTATATATTATACTTATTCTGAGGTCCGTGGATCCCAAAGAGTTCTATGTAAAGATTTCAGAGGATCCATAAAATTGGATAAGAAAAAAATTGCATCTTTATTTGCACTAATCTCTAACTGAAACTGTGCCTTTCCTTAGATTATTTAGAAACATTTTTCTGAGGAAGGGTCCATAGCCTTCAGCACACTGTCAAATGGGTCCAGGACACAATGATCCTGCTTTGGATGTTTACTAACTACGTGACTTTAGGCAAAATGTTTAATTTCTCTGAATCTCATTTTCCTCACTAGAAAATAGCACCTACCTCTGTGAGTTGTCTTGATCAAATAAAATAATAAGGTTAAGAAACCTTGTCTGGTATAGTTTCCCCATCCCAACTCTGATAATTACTTGCCATGTGAGCATAAACATGCCAAAGTCTACTTTCGCTTCTAGTTCCTTGTTTGTCAAATAGGGGTGATAATTGTTAATGTTAAGGGAGCTTATCTGTTATATGACTTGTGTATATCTAAATTTGTGATTTGGCGCCTAGGTGTAAAAGCTTTACTTTCAGGAAAAGATGGTTCTGGGGGAACTCAACAACAGGCAATAGTAGAGATAGCCCTAGGCTAGACAGCCTAGATTGGTGGCCATCAACTTTTATAGGACAAAATATTTTGTAATTGTGTTCATACACATAATTTGAAAGGTTGGGGTTGAAGCTACCCTATTTTAGTTCTGGTACCTTAATTAGGTAACAACGCTTTTTGATGGAATCAAAAAGAGGAAGGAGGAATTTTACCCTTATCCTATAAACAAAGAAATTATATAAATAAATTAAGGAATAGTTTATTTGAATTTATGGCTGCCTGAACTTCTGACAGGATTGATTGGAATAGGCTTTTCTCTTCTTTATTTCTTCCCTCTCTGGGGAATTCCATAGGAAGTGGATATCTGGGGAAAGAATGGGGGAGCACTCATATTCCGAAAATGGAGGAGGGAAAAGAAAAGTGTTAGTGATCAAATAAAAATGGCTAAATGGCCTTCTCCAGGATCTGGTGCCTCCCCTGGTGACCAATCTTGTATGATTCATGCTGTCATTGCTCTACTCTCCATCATTCCTTGAGCTCTGAGAGCTTTACTCTGATGGAGGCCATTGGCCCCAGACATTAGTCATCTCCCTACTAGATTTTATTTGAAGCCCCATGTAGGCTGCCATCGGGATCCTCAAGTCTTCTCCATTGTCTTCTCTCCCCTTTACAGAAGTCCCTCAAGTTCTGTGTTACTGGCATCTGGGAATCCCTGGGTGAAAATATTTCCTGAGCTGCCAAAGGCACATCCCATAGCCTAAGTCTCCATGGCAATACCATCAGACATTATAATGAGGGTATGAGATGAAAGGGCTTTATAAACTTTAAAGTACATAGTAAAAGTAACATTGTGCGATGATTAACTTTGAGAGACTTAGCTCTTCTCAGCATGATAATGGTAAAAGACAATTCTAAAAAACCTATGATGGAAAATTTTATCCACAATCAGAGAAAGAACTATAGAATCTGAATGTAGAGCAAAACATACTATTTTCACCTTTTTTTTTCTTTTTCATGGTTTTCCCCTCTTGTTCTGATTCTTCTTTTACAATATGAATAATGTGAAAATATGGTTAATATGATTATACCTGTATAACCTATATTAGATTGCTTATTGTCTTGGGGAGTGGGGAAGGGAGGGAGGGAGAAAACAACTTGGAACACAAAATCTTATAAAAGGAAATGTTGAAAGCTATCTTTTCATATAATTTGAAAAAATAAAATATCATTAAATGGAAAATAAAAACCAAAAGATGGTGCTTGAGCCAATTCTTCTTAAAAATTTATTTTTAAGAAAGTTTTTGTAGGTATCTTTTTTTACATCACAACAGTTTCCTTCAGTATTCTTCTCCTTACCTGTCCTGGAGAATTATACCATATAATAAATAGTATTTTAAAATACCGAAAAAAAGAAAAAGAAGGGAAAATCAGCATAATTGGCCAATACATTCAAAAAGTTTGGAAATAAGCATAATGTTCAATGCTTATATACCTTACCTCTCTGCAAAAGGGTGGGATAAGAGTGTCTTTTTATATCTTGTCTTTCAAGTCATGTTTATTCTTTATAATTTTCTAACATCCATTTTTGTTTTCTTTTATGTATGATTGCTGTTCTTTCCACTTATAATCATTGTGTATGTTGTTTTCTTGGTTCTAAGTATTATACTCTGCATCAGTTCATGTAAATTTTTCCATGCCTCTCTTCATCACATACATTATTTCTTATAGGAGAGTAATATTCCATTACATTCAAATACCAACATTTGCTTAGCCATTCTCCAATTGATTTACTTTGTATCCAATTTTCTGCTATCAGTGCTATAGTGCTGCTGTATTTTAGTGTTTGTGGGGACTTACTCCTTTCCAACAGCCTCCTTGGGGTATAAGCCTAGTAATAGAATTTCTGGGTCAAAGGGTATGAACATTTTAGTCACTTTATTCACATAATTCTAAATTGCTTTCCAAAATAATTGTACTAATTTATAGTTCCACTAACAATGCACCAGTATGACTATCTTCCCACATCTCCTGACATTAACTAATTGCTGTCATCTTTACCAATTTGCAGAGTGTAAAATGAAGCTTTAAGTTTGTTTTGATTTGCATTTCCTACTATTAGTGAATTGGGGTATTCTTTTGTGTAGTTATTGAACCGAATTTTGAAGGAAGAAGTTTAAGAAGAGGGAAGGAGGGAGCAAGTTTTCTAGGAATGGGAAACAATTTCCATAAAGGCACAAAGGTGGAAAAAGGAGTGTTATGTGTGAAGTATAGAATATAAATCAATATTGTTAGACCATGTAGAGTAGAAAAGGTAATAATGCATAAGAAGAGTAGGAAGACTTCATGTCCAAGTTGCAATGAACTTTAAATGCCCAAGAAGATAATAGGAATTATTGGATTTTGAGTAGTTTCACAACATGATCAGACTCATACTTTAGGAAAATAATTTTGGCAGCTTATGAGGGATGGATTGGACTGGGCAGATACTTGAGGAAAGGATACCAATTAGCAGGCTATTGCAATAGTAAAAGTGAGAGATGCTGAGGTTCTGAACTAGGGCAATGGCTGTCTGAGTGGAGAAGAGTCATGTACCAGAAATGTGGAGGGAGATATGACAACGGATCAAACACACAGAATAAGAAAGAGGAATTGAGGCTGATGTTAAGATTGCAAACTAGGATGTATCCTTCACAATATGTAGTATATGTTTAAGAGACAGCCTATGATTTGAAATTGGAGTTCAGCAGAAAGATTAAAATTGGATACATATTTTTGGGAGTCATCTAAATAGAGATGATAATTGAACCTGAAGGAACTGATGACATCACTAAATGATAGAGTATAGAGAGAAAAGAGAATAGACCTTTGAGGTACACCCACAGTTTTTGGGAGTGACAGAGATGAAGATCTAGCAAAGGAGGTCAGGAAGATAGAGAGCCAAAGGGAACAAGGCTACAAAAACCTAGGCAAGAGAGAGAATCTAGTAGGAGAAGGTACTATATAAAGGTCAAGAAAGTTGAGAATTGAGAAAACACAATTATATTTGGCAATTAAGAGATCCTTGGAAATTTTGGAGAGCATGTTTTCATTTGAATGATATTGTTAGAAGCCAGATTACCGAAGATTTTAAAGAGAATGAGAAGAGAGGTAGTAGAAATAATGAATATAGGGAGATATAGATTAAGAGTGAGTGAGGATGCTAGGTTCTAGTAGGGGTTTATAAGGATGGAGAAAACTTAGGTGTGTTTGCAAGCAGCAGGAGAACTATTAGGTAGGGAAAGATTGAAAATTAGAGAAAGGGATGGGGTGGTGGGGACAATCTGCTAGAGAAAATGCTATTTGGCAAGGGAAAAAGTGAGGGAGAAGTTAGTTGGTACTGCCCAGAGAAAAGAGAAGGGGATAAGTAGGAACTTGAGTTAAATAGTCTAGATCTTCAGCAAAGAGCATAAGAAAGGGGGAAGCATGGAAGAGGCATGAAGAAAGAAGAAAAAGTTTGGAATAGCCTCTGTGATAAGTGAAGAAGAGCAATAGTCTCCAAACTGATCTTTACCTTATCAATAAAAATAAGATTTGTGAGCTCTTAGCCTCAGCATAGGTGTTTTTACTTATTTATATATTATATACATAGGCTGTGGTGCCAATACCATTATAATACATTATAAACCTTTCTAGAATTTTATTTATTTTATTTTTAATTCATGGAATAAGTCAGGCATTTCTATAACATAGTATAATAAAAAGATGATTGCACATGAAACTACAAATCTATTATGTACAACTTTTTTTTCCTTTTAAACTTATAATAAAGTTAACATGCAAATTTCTTTTTTCCCTTCTCCACCCTAGAGATGGTTACCATTAAACACAAATATGATTATATACATATATATATATATGTATATAATCATTCTATATATAGTTCTACTTATCAGTTTTGTCTCTGGATGCAGATAGTGTCTTCCTTGAAATATATACTTTGTAGTTAACTTGGAAATTTATAATAGTTAAAATGACTTATTTGCTCAAATTTGTTCTTAAAACAATATCTCTCTTACCATATACAATGTTGTCTTGGTTCTGCTCATTTTTTTTCATTATTTTGTGCAAGTCTCTCAATGTTTTTCTAGGATTATTGAGCTTATCATTTCTTATAGCACAATAGTATTCCATCACAACCATATACCACAACTTCTTCAACCATTCTTCAAGTGATGGGCATCTCTGCAATTTCTAGTTCTTTGCTACAACAAAGAGAGTTGCTATAAACATTTTAGAACATATAAGTTATTTTTCTTTTATCCTAATCATCTTTTGAAATAGACCTAATAATGGTTTTGCTGGGTAGAATATCGATGGTTTAACAATCCTTTGGGCATAATTCTAGATTGCTCTCCAAAATTGTTGGATCAATTCACAATTCCACCAATAGTGCATTAATTGTCTCAATATTTTCATAGACCTTTCAATATTTGTCATTTTCTCTTCTTTCATTTTAGCCAGTCTGATAGGTGTGAATGATATCTCAGAGTTAATATTTTAATCTGCATTTCTCTAATCAATGTTAGATCATTTTTTATATGACTATAAATTGTTTTGATTATAAAGCCCTATGAAATAGCAGTTTTTAAAAGGATAAGGCAAAAAGCAAGTAAATATTTGATCTTAGAGAACCCAGTGAAGTTTATTGAGTTAGAAAGTGTCATGGTAAAGTAGGTGTTTTAAGAAAAATCACTCTGGTAGGTGTGTAGAGTGTAGATTGTAGATGAGAGTTACTTGAGGAAGGGAGACCAATAAGAAAGCTATTGCATCATCTCCAAGTGAGAGGTAATGATGTCATGAACTAGGGTGGTGGTTATGTAGGGTAGAAAAGGGAACAGATGGGAAAGATATTGTGAAAGTAGAAATGGCAAGATTTGGCAGCATATGCAAGATGAAGAAAAATGAGGAATCAGGGAAGATGCCAAGCTTGTGAACGTGGATGGCTAGAAGGATGGTAGTGACTTCAACCAGAAAAAGGAAGATTGAAAGAGAAAGTAATGAATTCTGTTTTGAACATGTTGAGAATAATTTATATATGTATTTAGGGCATGCTTGAGGAAGATATGATAAATACAGGTAGGTATCATGGTTAAGTACAAAGTTAAGTCATGTTAAACCAAGCAGCTTTTATTAAATTATATACAAATTACTGTGCTAGGTGTTGGAAAACAAAGTTCTGGACTTGAAATTATAGAATTGCATGACTTTGGGAAAGTTATGTAAGCTATACTCCCTAATGAATTTCCTGAAGGATGAACAGTGATATCAAACTCAAAAAGAAATAAATCCTTTCAGTTTCCATATTGCCTTAGAAAACCTCAAATTAACAAATTGCAATATTGCATTTTATTTTGTTTCATTAAATATTTCCTATATATATTTTAATCAGTTCTGCCAGTCTTGGGGATTACATGAAGCCTGCTAGCAGTGAGTTTGACACCTCTGATGTAGAAAATATAGAACTCTCTGTGCTTACTTTTTATTCATTATGAGGAAACTTTTGATTCATTAAAATAAAACTACCTTAAAAGCTTTTTTTTTTCAAAAAATGTCTTCTAACCATACATCAGAATTATTCAGGAGTTCTTGAGATATTTAACAACAAAGATAATGTCAACACTGTAATCATAAATGAGGTAGAAACAGGGAGGCACGTGCTCACTAAAGGTGATTAATACTGCCAAGGAGAAAATCCATTACAGTGTCTTAAGTTGAAGAGGAATTTCCTTGTGTGCAGATGTTGTTATTATAGCTTCAGAACATTGCAGAGCCTCTTAAAAGACAAACATAACTCTTCAAAAGAGTTTTCCTAGGATTAATGGATGGTGCCATGGACAGAGTATTGGCCCTGGAGTCAGGAGAAGTTGAGTTCAAATTTGGCCTTAGACATTTAATATTTACTAGCCGGACAAGTCACTTAACCCCAATTGCCTTACAAAAAAGGGGGGGAATGAAGAAAGGAAGGATGGAAGGACGGAAGAAAGGAAAAAGAAGAAAGGAAGGAGAAAAGGAAGGAGAAAGTTTTTCTAACCATCAACAGGAAAAACTCGATGAAAAATTATAGATGCAACCGATAGAGCTTGACATTTTCTTTTCCAGCTCATGTTACAGATGAGGAAACTGAGGCCAACAGTCAAGTTACTTTCTAGGGTCACAGAAAGAGTAAAAGTCTGAGGCTAGATTTGAACTTAGATTTCCTGACTCCCCACCCAGTATTTTATCTACTGTCCCACATAGCTCATCCATTCATCCATTCATATATACAATGTATATATGTGTGTGTTTTATATACGTATATCTCTATCTAGCTATATTGGACATACATTGCAAATGGATAGGTTGGGCCCAGAATTAAACAAAAGGATGAGAGTGGGCCTACATATTCTGTGTTTATAAACCTGAATGTCCCTGAAGGACACTACATCTCTGGCCATCCTTTCCAGTTCAGTTTGTACCCTCTCTCATGTTCCTTTATATACTAGTCTCAATAGGAAAGTCAAAATATGCTATGTTCCAATAGTCACTTCCGGATTCTCCCTCACCCAATAACTTCTCTTATTTGAACTTTATTGTTCAAATAAGTCATTTCAGTGGTGTTTGACTTTTTGTGACCCTATTTGAGATTTTCTTTTTTCTGTTTTATTTTTTTTCTGCTTATACATATAAATGAACCTTTTTTAAAATACACATTTCTTTATGAATCATGTTGGGAGAAAAAACTCAGAACAAAAGGGAAAAACCACAAGAGAGAGAAAAAAAAACAGAAAAAAAGATGTGAACATAGCATGCGTTGATTTACATTCAACCTCCATAGTTCTTCTGGATGCAGATGGTGTTTTCTATCCAAAGTTTATGGGGATTACCTTGTATCACTAAAAAAAAGCACTGAGAAAAACCCAGTCTTTCATACTTGATTATTGCACAATTTTGCTGTTAAAGCATCAGTTCATGTAAATCTTTTCAGGTCTTTCTAAAATCAGCTTGTTCATAATTTTTATAGAACAATAATTTTCCATTTACTTTATATACTACAATTTATTCAGCCATTCCCCAATTGATGGGCATCTACTTATTTTCCAATTCTTTGCTACTACAAAAAGCTGCCTCAAATATTTTTGTACATGTCAGTCCATTTCCCTCCTTCAAGATTTCCTTGGGATACAGACCTCATAGTGGCACTGTTGGGTCAAAGAGTATGCACAGTTTAATAGCCTTTTAGCCATAGTTCTAAATTGCTCTCCAGAATGTTTGGATCATTTCACAACTCCACCAACAATGCATTAGTGTCCCAGTTTTCCCACATCCCCTCCAACATTTATCATTATCTTTTCCTGCCATCTTAACCAATCTGAGAGGTGTGAGGTAGTATCTCATAATTGTTTTAATTTGCATTTCTATTTGAGATTTTTTTGACACTGGAATGATTTGCCATTTCCTTCTCTAGCTAATTTTATAGATAAGAAATTTGAGGCAAATATGGTTAAATGAATTCACCAGAGTCACACAGCTAGTAAAGTGACTCCATGTCTGGTATTCTTATCTATTATACCACCTAGCTGCCCTTACTTGAGTTTTACTTTATATAAATTTGTCGTACAAACCAGATCTTCAAAGATCCTATCAACCAACCCTCAGGACATTCTCAATGAATGCCTAGCAAGACATCATAGTCTCCTTTTTCATTTCTAATTCAGCTTTTATATCAGGGAGATCAACCTGCATATTCATGTTTCTGCTAATTTCCCATTTCCTCAATCTATTAAATGAATAACATCCTATTACTTAACACCAGCTATCTCATTCCACATTAGTTACCATCTTTGATCTTATAACCCATAAGTGTTGTCTCTTCTTTTTCTTAATCAAACTCCTTGAAAAAGCAATCTTTCTTTATTTTTTGCCTCTACTTCTCTATCTCCAGAATCAGTCTAGGATCTTCTGTTTGGCATTTAAAGTCCTTCACAACCTCACCCCAAACTATCTTTCCAATCTTGCCATTCATTACTTCCTTTCTGTGCATGAAACATGCACAGACTGACCAGACCAACCAAACTAGCTTTCTTCCTGTTTCACACATGGCTTTCCATTGCCCATCTCCATTTCTTTGTATTGACTCTTCCCCATACCCTGAATGTTCTTCCTCTTCATGTCTACCCTTTAGAATGCTTAGCTTCATTCTATATGTACATCCACAAAAGAAATGTCTGATGAAAATAGAAGGTGAGCTAGTTTAGTGAGAGAGCAAGGAGTGAAAGGGAGTGTTCCATAGATATCCTTGTGATGTCCAGAGAGGGGATGGGTAGAGGGACAGAGAGAGAAAGAAAGCTCCCTAGCAATTTGCATAGACCTCCCCTCCACCCATGGCAACAGGTAAGAATCCCACAGGATAAACACTGGATGAATTTCCATCTACAGTCTAGGAGGGAATATCCAAATAGATAAGACCACAAATTCATAAAATCCTATGATCTTATTTTCCCTAAAATTAGATGATAAATTCTTTGAGGGGAGACAATGTCATTTTTCATCTTTGAGAATATTCAGCATGATTCTTTGTTTCATAGTGATGCTACTGAATTCAATAATTATGGGAGGCACCTAGGTGACAATGCTGGAAAATGAAAGTCTTCCAGTTAAGAACTTAGTTTGAATCCTGACTCAGCTACTTATTTGTGTGACTGTGGAAAAGTTGCTTAATCTTTCTCTCTGCCTCAGTTGTCTCATCTGCAAAATGGGGCACCTATTTCACAACTTTCTGTAATGATCAAAATGATTTAATTAATACATGTAAAGTACTTTACAAACCTTATAATGCAATGTAAATATTAGCCACCTCCATTATCATCATCACCATCATCATCATCATCATCATCATCATCATTATCATTATCATCATTATTTTTAAGGGCCTATTGTCATTACTGCATGATTGCCAAAAAGAAAGGATACATCTTTATAGAAATGCAAATATCTAGTCCAGTTTGCACAATATTGGTTTAAATATTCTGTACATTTCCTTCAGTAGGATAACTGCCTATTCTAGACTGTTTGTTTTTGTCATTGAATCCCCATAGAGTTAGTAGACTTAATTGAAGTAATGAGTTTGTTGAATTGAATTTAACTAAATTAATCACATGCATGCTGTAAAAACTATATTACTGAGACTAAATTGATGGTCAAGAGCATTGTAACTGGAAAACAAACAAGCAAACGTGAACATACGAGCTTTGGCAGAAGAGCAACATATGGGTTATACTCTCAGAAGTTTGTTTCTGTCCGAGTTTAGGGACAGTCAGCATACCCTATAAAATAGCAGCAGGGAGGCCCAATCTCTTTTGATCCAACTTCTTGCTTCTCTGCTGTAGCTGAGGCAAATAATGGGATGTTGGATGAGACTGATAATCATGGGGAAGTTTTAGTTATTTCAGGATTCGGTTCCATATTTCTTTGTGTTTGTTTTACTTCCTGAGTTTGGGGCTTAGGAAGCTGGGTCTTGTTTATAGATTCCTCAGAACAGAGACTTCCCACCCCATTTCTCCAATAGTAACTGCAATGACTTGTGACTTGCTCTAGGAAGTGAAAAAGGGCTGAAAAATGGGCCTGATATGGTCAGATGACTTAAGAAGTACTGATGAAGCATGACTCTAGAACAAGCAAATTAATCTGATGTTTTCGTATGTTAGTCAATAAAGCATTTACTGAGTGTTTACCAGGCACTGTTCTAAACACTGGGGATAATAAGAAAGGCAAAGCAGTTCTTATTCCCAAGGATCTCACAGTGTAGTGGGGAAGACAACATGAAAATAATGATGGAAAAATAAGATCTATGCAGAACAAATTGGAGATAATTAATAAAAAAGAAAGCATTAAGGGAAAATCTCATAGAAGATGAGATTTTTGCTGGAACTTGAAAGAAGCCAAGGAATCCAGGAGGCAAAGAATGGGGGGAGAGTATTATCTCTGACATTTCTATCCTTACTTTCAAGAAGCATCACAGGGAGAAGAAAGGTATACTTTCCCATCCACTATATGCCTCAAAGGCATTAATTGCAGTGAAAATGACCACTGTCTCCACTCCCAACCTTAGTCAAATGGATACCAACCACTGACCAAAAGGGTTGCTGTTATTTGTCCTTCATTTTTGAAAAGGACCAATGACATCATGTGGTGATGTCTTGACTTGTGCATGAATTGGATTAAGGGGAAGCAGGGTTGCCCAAAGTCATCAGCCTTCCTCTCTCTTCTAGAATCACTGAAGTCCAGTGGCAAGACAAAAGTCAAGATGACTGATGATAGCCTGGAATACAGTGATGAATTTGGGGTCTCTAATGTTTTAAACAAGCTCTAAGCACTCCATAATACCTGCTTCAGTCACTTTCATGTCCACTCCACAAGGGAATCTTTATATGCTTGGGATAGACATCCTCCTAACTCGCTGACACATTTGAGACCTGTTGGTCACCCTCAGTCTGGCTTAGCCTACCTGCCCAGACAGTTTTACTGGGGTAAGGCCATTGCAAAGGCCACAGCTTCTTGGAGCCACGGGTGAGAACTGAGTGACAGGTGGACACCGAAGTTGGAGGAGCAGTCCCGAAAAGGCCTTGGTAAGCTCTCACTTCAAAAGTGATAGTCTTCCCTGAGCACCCCATGAACCCCTCTGGTCAAAAGGGTTGATAAGGCAATGTAGCCTACTACTATAATGTACCTGGTACCCTACTAGAAAGACAATTCCAAATTGATGGTGGATCATCATCAGCATCTTCATGTAACCATTGATCCTTATTCTAACTCCCACTTGTTCAGGGGGGCTGGGTCCTCAAAGGGCAATTACATCTCTTCCAAGCATTCTAATGACAACCCTGAATAATTCCTTTATTGTTGAGTTCTATTTGGGGGAATTCTCTTCCTTCCCAAATCAATAGATCAATAATTTCTTTAATGAATGCAATAGATGCTAGCTAGTATCTTCCCACTATCTTTTGATTAATTATTTTCTCCATATTCTCAAATCTGGCCTCAGACACTTATCACTTCCTAGCTATCTGACTCTGGGCAAGTCACTTAACCCCAATTGCTTCAGCAAAATAGATAAATAAAATAATTTAACTTCTACAAAGAGGTATTTATGGGGAAAATAATATATATTATTTTATATATTGTATATCCCTTTCCTATAACATATATAATATTCAAAATAAGGATAGAAGAACAAATACATCTCCTTGAACCAGGGCACACTCAAACTTAAATTGGCTGCTACAAACATTCTACCTACCAAATTCACTTCCAAAGGTGACATAGCTAATGGATGAGTGAGTGTCTCCACTACTATGTTGAATCACCACTAGACTAAGACACATGGGTTACTTTTCTGGGTGCTGACACTTCTCTTGACATGGCAGATGGCTACTGCAATCATTCCTATGGAAAGATGACCTTCTATAGGAATGGCATAGCCAAGTTTCAAAGCTCCCAGATTGAGAAGAAAATATCGCAAGCAATAAGAAAAAAAGAATTGAAAAACTGTAGAAATATAGTCAGAATTTCACTGTATTAGTATAGAAGCAACTTCTATACTAAAATACTGTAAGTCATAGAACATTATATTTCTTTTTTTAAAATATTTTTGTAACAGAAAGCTTTGCAAGGGTCAGTGTTGAAAAATTACCCATACATATGTTTTGCAAATAAAAAGCTTTAATATAAAAAAATAAAAATAAAAAATTTAATTTTTTCTTAGTGAAGAAAGTGGGGTTAAGTGACTTGCAAGATCACACATCTATGAAGTATTAAGTGTCTGAGGCCACATTTGTACTCAGGGCAAGTGCTCTATCCACTGTGCCATCTAGCTACCCATGAACATTACATTTCAAAGAGCAAAAGAGCTGGGATTGATCCAAAAATGACCAATGATTCTTCTGAGCTTTTGAAACTCACAAGGTCATTCCATTTACAATACTCCTCCAGCTAAGATTAGGAAAGAATAATTATAACAGGATCAGAAGAAATAATAGAACTATGAGCTCCCTGGCTACATGCTGAACTGGGTGGGAAGATATCAAAGTCATAGATGAACATAGATGCTCCCTATACAACCTTCTCCCCCTCTGAAAGGTCCACAGAACTTCTTCCTTTTCACTTGAAAGCCTTCTGGCATAGAGTTCTTCCACTGGAGTCCTTAAATGTAAACTCGTAACCAATTTAGAGGCTTTTCTTCACCATACAGAGAGCAGTGGAAAAACAATCATGGAACACTTAAGCATATTTTGAATCCAGCAAAGGACTCCTCCTCATAGTCTCTCACATGTTCCTGATAGCACACACCTTTGTTGGTGTTTTAAGGTCTGGGCTCCTGTAGGCTGGTGTTCTGTGCTCAGTGGGCTCATAGTGGGCAGGACTGAGGGATCTGATTTGGCAGCTGGTGATGTGACTAGGGGATCAGGGTAACCCAATATTCTATGATTTATGGAAAATAGCATTTATAAGAAAGAATCCGGATGTGGGATATTTATGTGGAAATGAATGTCTATGATTGGGTACAGTGATACTAAGTTCTGATTTTACTGATCTAGATTAGTAGAGGTCATCTCTATCTGCTAGTATTTCTATTTTCAGTATGCCATGAGTAAGATCCCATAATGCAGAAAGCTTTAGAAGGCGTAGAGGAATTGCTTCTTAGTTGCTTATTGCCACATGCCACATAGTGATCCTCACTGGGTTATGATCCTGTCACAATGAAATGGGTATGGGCCTATCAGAAATTAATTTGAGAAAGCACTTTAGAACATTGACTTGAGTCTAAAGAGTAATAATAACAAGGAAGGAAGCCATTGTTGGGTGTGAAATATTTAAAAGAGCACTGGCCTTTAGAAGACTCCTTGGTTTTGAACATTTGCATTACATCAACTTGTACTACTCCAACTTAATAAGTTAAAAAAAAAAAAACCAGCTTTGAAAATACAATTCAGAGTTTTTTTTCCCAGAACAATATTCACCAGTGTCATTGATTTGAATTCAACAAATATTTATTTAAGGCAAGAAGAGTATATATTTATTCTTGCTGAGAGCACTGATTCTGAAATCAGGAAGACATGAATTCAAATCCAGTCTCAGATTTGAAACTACCAGCTGTGTGACCTTGGACAAATCATTTAACCCTGTTGCCTAAGTTTCCTCATCTGTAAAATGAGCTGGAGAAGGAATGGAAAACCACCCAGTATCTTTGCCAAGAAAACCCCCCCAAAAGAGTGACCAATGCATGACAGAAAATCAAAATGAACCCTAAATTCAATTTATATTTAATCTACCATCTGGAAGCTAAAATACCAGCCAATAACAATTTTCAGATGTTACCAGGTCCCAATTAATGAAAACAAGACATTTCAAGAAGTGGTCACATTATTTGAATTTACACTGAATATTTCCACTGGGCTGGAATCAATGGCCAAATTTTCTATAATTAAAATTGTAATAGTGTGAATTCAAATATATAGGACCTCTTCAAGGGATTCATTATTCACATTTAACTATATACATGTATGGTTTTTACCAGGTTTTAGTAACATTCATAGGAAAAGAAATTTAGAGATACGTATTAGCAGTGAATGTTTTTATATTCATATGTGTATATATATATATATATTATATATACATGTATACATGTGTATATGTATGTGTGTGTATATATATACAAACATACAGCTACACTACATACAGTGAAAAGACCACTAAATTTGTGGTCAGGGAACCACTTCAATCCCAGCTATGGAAATTAGGCAAGTTATTTAATCTATTTGAAGTTTTCTCATGTATAAAATGATTTGCCTATGCAAGAGAACTCTTCTAGTTCTGAATCAATGATCCTAACAAAGAGACAGTTAGGAGAGGGCTGGGTTTATATCTCATTTCTAGCACTTATTAGTTATGTGACACTGAGCAAGTCACTTTAACCACTTTACCTCAATTTCCCCCTCTGTAAAATTTGGGAAATAATAGCACTTACCTCAACAGGATTGCTGAGAAAACTTTGCAAACTTTAAAGCCTTATGTAAATGTCAGTTACTATCATCTGTTTATCTAATTTGGTCTATGGAACAAAGCATTTATTTATGAGAGAATCTGAGTGTGGCATATTTGTGGATGTACATCCACATATTATATATATACTATATATATAATATAATTATAGTTGTATATTTATATATTATGTTATATAACATATAGATCTATCCATAACATGTATGCTGCATACTTATTTGTATATCTATATGAATATTATATTATACATATGTATGTATTGTATCTATGTGTGTATGTGGAAAGAGAGAAAGAAAGAAAACTAGAAAGGAAGGAAGGAGGGAAATAAGGAAGTAAAGAAGGATGGCAGTCAGAGAATAAGATGTGCATTTACACTCGTGGACACAAGACAAGCACTTGATTATGCTTATTTGGTTCCAGGGAAGGCTTTTCTTTGGAGAGAGAGAAAGTTGTGGTGGGGAATGAAGAGGTAATGACAATGTAAGAGAGAAGAAAGGAAGGAAGGAAGAAAGAGAAAGAGAAAGGAAGGAAGGAAGGAAGGAAGGAAGGAAGGAAGGAAGGAAGGAAGGAAGGAAGGAAGGGAGGGAAGGAGGGAGGAAGAGAGAAAATGACAGAAAGAGAGAGGAAGACAAAAACTAAAGAAAGAAAGAAGGAAGGGAATGAGGGAAGGAGGAAGAGAAAAAGAAAGAAGAAAGAAAGAAAAAAGAGAGAAAAAGAAATCTGAGATTTTATCTACTAGTCTGAAACTCCCTCCATAGATATAGATTGGCAGCTCATTTGTAACTTATTTTCTCCTTTAGAGAGTTGCCTGGGGGCAGTGAGCTAAGTGACTTGATCATCCTCTTACCACAAAGAACTGTCAGAGGCAGAATTTGAATGAAGGTTTCCCTCCTTCCAGGGTCAGCCCCCGCCCCCTGCTTTATCATTCTATTGCATCTGGTTAAAGTATTATATTTAAAGTTATTTATCGATCTTCTTTGCTCTTTCTAATGATCACTTTTAAGTCTTCTCTCCCTATGCACGACCAATTCTAAGAGACAATGGCAGAGACAGGAGGGTAGAAATTCATTTGGAAGTTGGCAGTGGGAAAAATCAGAGGGAGGCAAGGCTCTGCCTGCTTCAGCCTCCCTCCAAATTTACTGATTATCTCTTTAGCACAAGGAAATTGCTCTCCCTGGCTGCTAGCTTCTCTGCTTGTGCACTACAGCTGTCAGACTGAGCAGCTTTTAAACAGTTCTTAGATTTCATCAACAGCCTTGGGCTTCAGTTCTAGCCCTGGAGAATGTTAACCCCCTACTGAGTAAGGCTCTCTGAAAAGCACACGGGACGGGGGTACAAGGTGTGTGGGAAGTGGACAAAGGGGTTAGCTCCTTAATAAGAGTTGAATTAGGGGGACACCACTTGTCCTTGATCCCTTCTTAAAAGAGAACAGATTTCTTTCTGGTCTCTTCACATTTCTATAAAATATAACCAAATTAAATACTTGGCAGTTCAAGGGTTAAAAGTGAAACACAAAAAGTTGGGGGGGGGGGCTGAGGGGGTGAGAGGCCAGGCAGCTGCAGTGGATCCTCAGAGACCCCTCCAGGCTGAACAGGGGCCTCAGCAGCTCCTTGGAGACTTGAACCCTGTGCGATGGAATTTTCCCCAGAGTTAACACTATTGTCCTTGCAAAGGGCCTGTGACCAAGAGGAGGGGCTGAGAATCCCCGCTCTCCCTGAATGCTTGGCTCTCAGGAGCTCCCATGGGCTCCGACTCCCCCAGCTGGAGTTAGGGGAAAAGGCAATGGGGATGCCGCAGACCCCCTCCATCTCTGTCCCCAAATGGGCTTCCATCAGCATGGGCAACAGTTGCTACCCGGCCTTCTCCCTCTCTCCACTGCCCTATTCCTCCCCAGGCCAGAGTTACTGAAACAGAATAACAGGTCTGGTTGCTATAGCAACTGCCTTTCTCAAGTCTTTTTAATTTTTTTTCCACCGGAGAGAAAAGAGGGAGGGGGGTTGTGTAGGGGAGGAAGGCTAAGCAGCCTGTGGGAGGGGTAGGGGTGAGGACCAGCCTGCTGTGCAGGACAATTCCGTCTTAAGGGAAGCTTCCTTGGGTCCTGAAACGTGGGACAGAAAACTCCCAACAACTGGGTATGCTAAGTGTTTGGGGATGGGGAGGGGGCTCTGCACTTTTATGGTAGCGCTGCTGCTCTTTGGGCACATATGCTCCCATTTGTGGTCCATGGTGGGATTATTAATGCTTTGTCCCCACATAACTCTTTCAGAAACTTTGAAGGGATTATCTTTTCCAAGTCAGTGATTCCTGCGTACCTTGCTCCCCATATTGGAGATGATCGTCACCCCCATCTCTGCCTGTCGAAACCCTTCTTCTCCTTAATGTCTGTTTCCCCAAACAGTCTATCTCCTCCGTCTCCCCTGCTGTAAGTAATCTCCAGTCTCTCATTCCCCTTTATTTATCTGGACATCCTCTGTGCACTTACCCATTGTGGTAATTTATTATGGCCAGTGCAAAGAAGAACTAATGAACCAGCATACCCTCCACTAAGTATCCGTTAAATGTCAAGACCACTAAAGGGAGGTTCCAATATGCTGAGTGAACCCTTGTGGAATCTTCATAGAAGGTCACGGACAAGAAAAGCTGTCTTGGATGAGTGAGCAGAGATGGTTGCCATGTGCAACCCACTGATGTCTGCGCCGGAGATCCATCACGATACCTTATTATTTCTGTATTATTTTATCTCTTCCGCCGAGTAAGCTCCCCCAAGCGCAGGGACTGTGGCTTGTTTTATCTTAGTATCCCCAGTGTTTAGGTAAATTTAATAAACATTCATTTAATTGAATGGAATCAGATTACTTAAATAGTGGTTATTTTTAATTATTTATTTTTAGCATTTAAAAAAAATGTTTCAAATTCTTTCCTTCTAACCCACCCCTTCCTCCACCCATTGAGAAGGCAAGCACCATGATATCAATTATACATGTGAAATTATGCAAAACATATTTCCATGTTAGCCATGTCGAAAATAAAAGCAAGGAAAATGAGGAATATGAAAAAATACTTCCATTCACAATGAGAGTTGTCTATCTAATTGGAGGCAGATATCATTTTTCTTCATGAGTCCTTTGGAATTGTCTTGGATCATTGTATCACTCAGAGTAACTAAATATTTCAAAGTTGAAAATCATTTCAATAATGCTGTTACTGTGTATGATGATTTGAGTGGTTTCGCTTTTCTTTATATTTCTAGTACTTTGCATAGGACCTGATTCACATAATAGGTACTTATTAAATGCTTGTTGATAGGTAATACTGGTTCCACTGAACATCAAAGGAAGGACTCCAGAAAATAAATAAGGTAGAAAAGCAGGTGCTTGGATCTTGAAACACTGGCCAGAGATGATTTTTTAATGCCAGGAAGAAGAAAGACTGAAATTTAGATGAGTAAAAAAATGTAGACTCTGTTACTTGAACATTTCATTCAGAACTAGTTGAATGGCTCAAAGAATAACTAATGGATTAATGTCAATTTAACAGGTCTCCAGTACAGTGCCCCAGGGATCTGCGCTTGGTGGCCCTCTGTCATTTAACTTTATATCCAAGATGCGAACAAAGACATACCATTGTATATTCATTAAATTTGCAGATGATACAGTGCTGGAAGGGATAACTAAGACACTGAATGGCAGTCAGAATTCAAAAAGATCTTTACAGGCTAGAGCATCTAATAAGATGAAATTTAACAGGAAGAGTCTTGCACTTGGGCACAAGAAATCAACTCTCCCAATATAAGATGGAGGAGGGATGGATATATAGCAATTATTCTAAAAGAGAGCTGGTGATTAGTGATCTTCCAAGCTCAAAATGAGTTAGCAGCTAAAAAAATCAATTTAATCTTGTGCTGTAAAAAGAAATAGCTTTCAAAGAATAAGATGAAACCTCATTGTACTTCATCTGGAATATTATGCTCAGTTCTGAGCACCATAGTTTAGGAGAGGCTTTGATAAACAGAAGAGTGTTCAGAGGAGGACCTCCAAGATGGGGAAGGTCTTTAAGTCCATGACATTGATTTAGAGACCTGGGTATATTTGCCTGGAGAAAAAGATATGGGGTGGGGGTGGGGTGACATGATAGCTGTCTCAAGCATTTGAAAGGCTGCCAGATGGGGAAGGGATTAGACTTGTTTTGTTTGGATCCAGAGGAGAGAACCAAGACCAATTGGTGGGAGTTGAAAAGAAGCAGGTTTAGATTTGATGTCAGGGAAAAGTTCTTAAGTCTTACAACTGTCCAGAAATGAAGTGGGCTGCCTCAAAAGGTGGTGATTGTCAGGAAGAGGCTGGACAATTATTTGTCAATTATGTCAGTGGTATGCTTATAAATCTTTAACCACTAGATCATTGGGGTAGGAGTGGAGAGCGGTAGGGGTAGGGAAAGATGGATTCAAGATACACTTTTTCAAAAAATGTTGTATTATATCATTTGTTAAAATAATGCTTTGGTAGTACTTTCATCTTTTTGTTTTTTGTTTGCTTGCTTTTTTTTCTTTCTTGTGTTTTTTCCCCTTTTGATCTGATTTTTCTTCTGTAGCATAATGTATATGTAAATATGTTTAGAAGAATTGCACACATTTAACTCATATCAAATTGTTTGCTTCTTGGGGAAAATGGAGAAAAATTTGGAATACAAGGTTTTGCAAAGGTGAAAGCTGATTTTGCATGTATTTGGAGAAATAAAACACTTCTAAAATAATTCTGTGGATAATAGAAAAGCAAAGAACCAAAGAATTAAAATGCAAATTATATAAAATCCCAACTAAAACCCAAATGTGTCTAATGCATTCATTTAGTAGCTAATTAAAACCTAAGAAAAAAACAATGCTTTCAATTAATAAAGTGCTGCAAAAAAGTGGAAATTTTCAGTCATCAAAATTGTGGGTTTTGCATTTTGTATCCTTTTCTGAAAAAGGAAAAAATTCTTTTTGAATGTTATATAAACAAACATAAAATAACATAGAAAAACACATTATATACTTGTAACAATGGCTATAAATACATTCCCTTACATGTTTCTCATGGGCAATAGGTTGATTATAGTTATATGCATAGCATATTATTAAGATAATAATTTTTTAAAAAGTTAATAAAGAATAGACAATGCATGTGAGATAATACAAGCAATACTCCTATCTATCTGCTTTTAAAACATTACATAATAGAAAAAATATTCAAGATACATTTTAAAATTTAATCTACATTACTAACATTTTCTCTGTCATCATGTTCACAAATGCAGGTGATAAACCAAACAACAAATAAAACCCTGATTTGTAATTTGCTAAGTTCTGAAGTATCACTGCTCACACTGAAAATTTAACAATTACCTCCTTCCAGTCATTCTAGCTAACTTCAGCACATTTTGGGAAAGTGGGCATTTCTTTTGTTTATGTGTAGGACTAAGTAGTCACTTCCTTCCAATACTCAAAAATATTTTGTAAATTGTACAGATATTGCTTCAATCTGCTGCCTTTGGGAGAGAATCTTCTTAAAATCCACAGTATGAAATGAAAACCTTTGGAAAAAAACAAACAGGTTATGAGTCAAGGGAGATTGACAACATAATCTATATTAATAATATAATTGAGAATATGATTTTCTAAGTACAATCTTTTGAGCCATGATGTCAGAACATTTTAGTAACACAGATATTTGTCCATTTAGTCATTGTAGCACACTTTGACCTGTGGAAAGAGGGATGGAATTAATCTCCTCTTATCTCCCCATTTTCCCAGTCCCTGCATTTTGGGGTTTTTGGTATGCTGGTGTTCCTAATTTTCAGTGATATAACTTATTTTTAAATACTCAAATGTACTTGTGGTCTTAGTGATTTGGAATTTTCCTCCATTAATGTAGAACACAATCCATCCCCTCTTGCTCATTTTGTGCAGCTTTTGCCTTTATCCTTACATATATATGTCATAGATAGTCCACCCAATAATTTGAAAATCATCCTTGTTTTCCCTTGAAGTCATGATGATACTCAGAATATCTACAAGTATGCCATCCTTTACTGTTACCAGCCAATCATTTTTTAATCATACAGTTCCACAATAACCTCTTTTATTCCTGTTCTTTAAAAATATTGCCTGTTCTTCCCCCTTTCTCTCTCCTTGGGCCCCCTCCATTCACCTCTTCATTGCTCTGTGTGATATTTGCTTTCAATTCTTTAGAAGCTATTGTGTTCCCTGTCTGATTCACACCACAATACTGGTAGAATATTGATATTAAAAAGATAGGCCTATGCGTCCAGGAGAAATTTTGGGTCACTTGAATTGCTTTGTAGTTTACTAAAGGCAATCCAGCTCAAGCCCCTCCTGTTTAATTCTTGGCCCATCTTATTCTACATATCAAGCCATATAGACTGTCATTGAACAGCATGTCAGAAACTGAGCAATCACTATTGCTCATCTACTTGCTCTGTCCTGTGTGAATGATCAGGGGTAACCGCTTTTGAGTGCTTATGGATTATTTCCAGGAGACTTTTTCAGGGCTTGGTGCAATTAGAATTATGTCACCCCAAAAGAGAAGCATCTAGAGGACCTCACTAATCTCAGAAAATCTCTCTTCATCTTGGAAGTCGTATTGGATTTGCATCATGACTATTGCAAATATCTTTTTCAAGCATCTGTTTGATGCCTTCCCTGATGTTTATGACCAGCGGGTTGGTAAATAAATTTATCTCTATAGTGATAATTCTAAGAAATCTTGAATAATGTATGAATGAGATATAACTTATTGGGGGGGTGTCTTTAAGATGGTATTTTGCTATGTTGAATCAAATGCTTTTTTCATAATCAAGAAATACTAAGACTTCCAGTGCCAAAATGGTGGAGTGAGGAAAGAACCCTTTAATGCCCTTCCAAACTCCTCCTCAAACAGCCAGAAAACTATTTCAGAATTGATTTGTAGCAGAGAAGCAGCTTTTCAGCAGAGGAGGAAAGGTCTCTCTCCCTGGGGTGTGGAAGAGGAGAGAGGTCTGAGAGCAACAGCAAGTCTCATAACAGAGAGCCTGGAGCAGAACCTTGAGCCTGGAGCAATCCAACCAGCAAGGTCCCATCTCCTGCAAACTAGCAGCAGCCTCCTAGGCAAACCAAGAGTGTCTGCAGCACAGTACCATCCACCCCAATGGCCCCATCCCCAGCATAAACCACTAGCCAGGCTTTGGCCCCTTTGCTGACCTGCATATGTGATCTGCATATGAGGCTCCACCCTCATATGCTGGCCAATAGCAAGGTCTTGCCCCCCCAAAAGAGTTTGTGTTTCCATAATAACTCAGCAGCAAAACCCTGCTCCTGGAGGAGGCCAGTAGAGAAACCCCTTAGCTTGGGAAGGTCAACAGGGAATCCCACATCCTAGTACAAGTCAGAAGGGAAGTGTACCCTCTAGTGCAAACAGTTAGTTCCCTGAATATCAGTGAAAGTCAGAAGCCAGACCCTGAGCCCCAGCACAAAAAGAAATAGTGCAGGACCAGAGCCCAACCCTCATATAAAAACACCAAAACACTAAATACAAAAAAAAAAACAAAAAAAAAACAAAAAAAAAAAAAAAAAAAAGAACTTGACTATAGAAAGTTACTTTGGTGACAGAAAGGATCAAGGCACAAACTTAGAAGAGGATAAAAGTATCAAAATGATACCTGTGAAGTCTCAAAAAAAATGTAAGTTAATCTCAGACTCAAAGCTTAAAAAGTTTTTTTTTTTTAAAAAGCAAATTAGAATGTTTGTGGCGGCCCTTTTTGTGGTGGCTAGAAACTGGAAACTGAAGGGATGCCCATCAATTGGAGAGTGGCTGAATAAATTATGGTATATGAATGTTATGGAATATTATTGCTCTGTAAGAAACGACCAGCAGGTCGATTTCAGAGAGGCCTGGAGAGACTTGCATGAACTGATGCTGAGTGAAACGAGCAGAACCAGATCATCATACACAGCAACAACAGTATTACATGATGATCAATTCTGATGGACATGGCTCTCTGCAACAAAGAATTGTCTCAAACCAGTTCCAATTGTTCACTGAAGAAAACCATATACACCCAGAGAGAGGGAAATGAAATATGGACCACAACGTAACATTTTCATGATCTCTACTGACATTTGTTTGCATTGTGTTGCCTTTCTCTGATTCTTTTTTTTTTTTCTTGTAGATAGGATTTTTCTTGCATAACTTCTCAAGCATTTCAACATTATTAGCATGTAGTGGACTTCCTGCCATCTAGGGGAGGGGAGGGGACTGGGGGTAAAATTTGTAATGGAAAGCTTTGTAAAGATCAATGTTGGGGAACTACCCATACATATGTTATACAAATAAAAAGCTTTAATAAAAAAAAAGCAAATTAGAGAAATAGAAGAAAAATTGGGAAAAGAAGTGATGACTTTGCAAGAGAATCATGAAAAAAAAGTTAACAGCATGGAAAAAGATAGATCAAAAAAAAAAATCACTGAAGAAAATAACTCCTTAAAAAACAGAATTGACCAAATGAAAAAGAACAAAAGCTGAAGAAAATAATTCCCTAAAAATTAAAATTGAATAAGTAAAAATTAATGACTTTGAAATACTAAGATATAATAAAACAAAATCAAGAAAGTAAAAAAAATTAGGAAAAAAGTGTGAAATTTCTCATTGGGAAAAAAAAAAACTGATCTAGAAAACAGATCCAGGAGAGATAATTTTTAAATTATTGGATTATTTGTATGTCATGATCAAAAGGAAAGAAAAGAAGGAAAGAAAGAAGTAAGAAAGGAAAGAAGGAAGGAAAGGGGTGGTAATCAGAAGTAAAATACTTGTAAAGAGAGAAAGGATAGGATAAAAAGAAAGGATAAACAAGGAGAAATAGCTTGGAGGGAAATAACATAGTTATTATAACCATAAATATGAATGGGATGAAATCACCCATAAAAGTAACAGTGAATACCAGAATGTAATCCAGAGTCTCACTTATCCCTGATTAGAATATAGATTATCAAAGATAGAGTTCATGGAGCAGCTAGATGGTGCAGTGGATAGAGCACCAGCCGAGAAGTCAGGAGGACCTGAGTTCAAATCTAGCCTCAGACGCTTAACACTTCCTAGCTGTGTGACCCTGGGCAAGTGACTTAACCCCACTTTCCTGAGGAAAAAAAAATTGAATTAATAAAGTTAAAAGTTGGTTTTGTGGGAGAAACCCCCCAACAAAACAAACTATTGTTTGATTTTTTAAAAAAGGAAAGAAAACCAAATAACTTGTATCAAAAATGAAAGGGATGATATGCCAATAAATTTGACAATTTAAATGAACTGGATGAATATCTACAAAAATATAAATTATCCAGATTAACAGAAGATGAAATAAAATACTCAAGATAACTGGATCTTAGAAAAAAAAATTGAACAAGCCTTTAATGAACTTTCTTTAAAAAAATCCCCAGGGTCATATGGATTCACAAACAAATTCTACCAGACATATAAAAAACAATTAATCCTACTACTATATATGAAGGAAGGCAGTCTAGCAGTACCAGATCTCAAACTATATTATAAAGCAGTAATAATCAAAGCAATCTTGTACTAGCTAAGAAACAGACTGGTAGATCAATGGAATAGATTAGATACAAATTACATCATAGTAAATGACCGTCATAATCTAATAAATGATAAACTCAAAGATTTTGGAACATAAATACAAACTTTTGAAACAAAATCTTATTTGACAAAAACTTCTGGGAAAACTGGAAAGCAGTATGGCAGAAACTAGATATAGATCATCATCTTACAATGTATATCAAGATAAGGTCAAAAACAAAAAGGGTGATACCATAATCAAATTAGAAGAGCATGGAATAGTTTATCTATTAGATCTATGGATAAGGAAAGAATTTATGACCAAACAAGATTCAGGAAAACATTACAAAATATAAAATAGATTTTGATTGTATAAAATTAAAAAGTTTTTACACAAACAAAACCAATGCAACCAAAAATATTAGGAAAACAAAAAAACTGAGGGAAAACTTTGTAACAAGTATCTCTGATGAAAGTCTCATTACTCAAATATATAGCGAATTGAGTCTAGTTTATAATTTTATATGTATTTATAAGTGTTTATGATATTTATAAATACATATTTGTGTGTATTTATAATAAATACATATTTTGTATCCCCAGCATTTGCCATTATGTCTGATACTTGGCTGGCATTAATAAATGATTTTTTATTGATTGATAAAAGTTCTGACTCAGTAGTGATTCAGTAATAGATAATTTGTCTTAAAATATGGAGAAAGAAAATAGGAATAAGCTGAAGGTCTCCTTTGTTTTACTACATGGATACCTTTGTAAAGTACTTTTAATCTAAATAATTGTAGTAATCAAAGAAATCCACAGACAATTGCTAGAGGCAGAGTTTTATTAAAAAGTATTTACTAAGCACCTACTATGTACCAGTTACTGTGCTAAGAAAAGCAAAAAATGGCCCTTCCTCTCAAAAAGTTCAAAGTACAATAGTGGAAACAAAACAATTATATATAAATAAGATATATGTGGAATAAATTGGACATAACTTCAGAGGGAAGGCACTAGAATTAAGGAAGATCAGGAAAAGCTTTTTGCACAAGATAATATTTGAGCTGAAACTTGAAAGAAATAAGCTAGGAGTTAGAGATGAGGAAGAAGAGAGTTCCCCAGACATGGAAGACAGCAAATAAAAACACCCAGAATCAAGAGATGGAGTAATGTTCCATAAACAATAAGAAACCCAAAGTAAGGTACAAGAAGCCTGGAAAGATAGATACAAAGGAGCCAGATAATAAAGGTCTTGAAAATTTATTTGATCTTGGAAGTTATTACCTCCATTGCAATTTATTGAATTGGGAGTTAGAGAACTGACTTCACAGGTGCAACAATCTTGATTCAAGTACCATTTCTGGTTATATTGGCTGTATGTTTCTTAACTGATAGTGTCCCCACAAATTTCAGGGGATTTGCTCATCTGGATTGGTATGAGGAGCTTCTTCACTAGGAATTCCCTATACAAATGAAATCACAAATCTGGACCAAAAAACCCCAAGTAGTTTGATCTAATGGTTCCAGAAGGCAGATGGTAAAATAAAACTCTTTCTCTTCTAATTAGGAGAGGGAAAGAATAGAAATACAGATGTAAGAGGTAATAGAGTAAACACAATTGCTCTATTGGTTGGTTTTGCTGAATAGTTTTTCTGTATTGCAACACAGGATTCTTTTTAAAAATTTTTTTTATTTTATTAATACTTTTTATTTGCAAAACATACTTATGGGTAATTCTTCAACACAGGATTCTTTTTTAAAATTTTTTTTATTTTATTAATACTTTTTATTTGCAAAACATACTTATGGGTAATTCTTCAACATTAACCCTTACAAAGTTTTCTGTTACAAATTTTTCACCCTTAGTCCCCACCCCTCCCCTAGATGGCAGGATATCCACTACATGTTAATTATGTTAAAATACTTAAGAAATCGAATATATGTATAGTTATTTCCACACATCATTTTTGTGCAGGAGAAATCGTATCTACAAAAAAGAATAATCAGATAAAGGAAACACAATGCAAGCAAACATCAATAGAGAGCATGAAAATGTTATGTTGTGGTACACTTTTCACACCCCTCTCTCTGGGTGTATAGGGCTTTCTTTACTGAACAATTGGAAGTGGTTTGAAGCATTTCATTGTTGCAGAGAACCATGTCCATCAGAATTGATCATCATATAGTGTTGCTGTTGCCGTATATAATGATCTCCTGGTTCTGCTCATTTCACTCAGCATCAGTTCATGCAAGTCTCACCAGGCCTCTCTGAAATCATCCTGCTGGTCGTTTCTTACAGAGCAATAATATTCCATAACATTCATATACCATAATTTGTTCAGCCATTCTCCAATTGATGAATAACCATTCAGTTTTCAGTTTCTAGCTACTACAAAAAGGGCTGCCACAAACATTCTTGCACATGTGGGTCCCTTTCCTTCCTTTAAGATCTCTTTGGGATATAAGCCCAATAAAAACACTGCTGGGTCAAAGGGTATGCACAGTTTGATAACTTTTTTTTTTTTTGCTTTTTGCTGAGGCAATTGGGGTTAAGTGACTTGCCCAGGGTCACACAGCTAGGAAGTATCTGAGACCAGATTTGAACTCAGGTCTTCCTGACTTCAGGGCTGGTGCTCTAACCACTGCGCCACCTAGCTGCCTCAGTTTGATAACTTTTTGAGCATAGTTCCAGATTGCTCTCCAGAATGGTTGGATCCATTCACAGTTCCACCAACAATGCATCAGTGTCCCAGCCTTCCCACATCCCCTCCAACACCTGTCATTATCCTTTCCTGTCATTTTAGCTAATCTGACAGGTGACAACACAGGATTCTTGAGGAAAAAAAGATCATGATGTAAATACATGAAAGCTTCCATTAAACTTTAGAAGAAAAACCATTGCTCTGAGAACCCAGGGAAATTTTGAGATGATAACCTGTTTTACGGCTGGCTGTCCCAGAGAAGAGTTCTTCTAATTTTTCCTAAGGAGCTGGGAGTGGAATCACTGAAATCTCCCAGGAGGGTCCTTATTCATGAAGTGTATATACATACTTCCTTAGTCACTCTTTTTGCTTGTACATCAGGACTGGTTCCTTCCCAGCTGAAGTTAGGTGGATCATTCTTATCTGGAAAAAAATAAAAAATATGATGAAGCTAGTTTAGCAACTCTGTTGAACACCTGCTATATACAGAGATATAAAATGTAAATAATAACTACAATAGTATAGGATCCTTTTCCTCTATTCTCCAATGCCCCTGGAGCTTGCTTAGTAGTTATTCCAAGAAAGCTGTGGAAGTTTGGGGTGGGTTTGCTTCCAGACATGCATGATGGAAAGGGGAAGGAGCTTTCTTCCCTGCTGTCCACTGCCCACTTCAAAGCAAGTAAGATATCCTCTGTTTCCAGGAGACCATGATGACTAAGGGAGTCATAGTGTGCAGTGACAAAAAAGTCTTTTAGTTGGCTGCTGAGTTGAAACTCCGTGGATTTACTAAAGGAATGATACCTGTCTCTTTTGATATCAGATTTCTTCCTGACGCTTTGAGGCGTAAGGATAGATCTGACAAAGCTCAGAAGAGTCAACTACTTGGGCTGTATGTCTCCCCATATTTCTTCCCTTATCTGTGAACTCATGGACTATTAAGCAAGCATGTGTCGGAATGGGGTCACCTCCCATTTATGATTTCTTTCTTTTGGTACAGAACCTTCTGAGATTAGAAAGGTACCTGGCACTTTTGCCTACCCAGATATCCAAACAGCAGGGTAATAACTAAATAACAAAAGCATTAAAACCAGAATGGCCAAGGGAAGGAGAGGGAGATAAGGATAAAGGGTGGGCTGGTGAGGGGACAGGAAGAGAGAGCAGATAGACTAGCCAAGAAGGTAAGAGTCACCAAGGGACAGATACACATGAATGTATCTATCTACAGAGAGAGAGGAAGAGGGAGACACAGAGAAAGAGAGAGACAAAGACATAGACACAGATAGAGATAGAGATACACAGGAGGCGTGGAGGGAGAGGGAAAGGAAGAGGGAGAAAGAGAGGGAGGGACAGGGACTGGGACAGGGAAAGAATGAGAGTCAGAAGAAACAGTAGAAAGAGCTCACTTGGTGTGAATTGGGCTGAACTTAGTGAAGAGAAAATGTAAAATTGTTAAATAGTAACCCTAATTTTAAAACATCTAATTGATTGTAATCATTGTATGATTCTGTATTGCTTAGAATTTCTTTTCTTGTATGGGAATGAGACTATCTGTTCTATACTTGATTCATGCTTGTACTCTGGGTACTTTTGTCCCCCCTGAGGCAATTGAGGTTAAGTGACCTGCCCAAGGTCACACAGCTAAGAAGTGTTAAGTGTCTGAGACCAGATTTGAACTCAGGTCTTCCTGACTTCAGGACTGGTGCTCTATCCACTGAGCCACCTAGCTGCCCCTGGTACTTTTAAAAAAAAAAAAATGTACTACTATCTTCTCCCTTCCTACCCCCATCTTGCTGGGAAGAACTCATTATCCTTAAGCCAAAAATAGTTTTTTCCTCAGCAATCTGAAGTGGGCATGAAATGAAAGAAAGAAAGGCCCAGTTCCCCAGCTGAGAAGGCAGTAACCTTAGAGCAGTGAACCCATGGTAAACCGAAGGAGCAGCCAAAGGACAGTGGTTGGTCAAGGTTGTTAGGCTATTTGGTCTTAGCTAGTGTGACTGCTAGAATGACAATCACAACTTTAAGGTTTGCAAAATGCTTATCCTAAACAGTCCTGTGAAATAGGGCATGCAAGTGTTATTTACAGATGAGGAAACTAAGATTTAAAGAGATTAAATAGCTTGCCTAGGATCACATAACTAGTATCTGAGTGGAGATTTGAATTCAGGTCTTCTGTCTCTTAAAAGTAGTACCTTCCTCCAAAAAAACAACTATGACTCCCAGATAAGACAGGGTTTCTACTTTTGAGGAGTTTATTATATAGTAGGAAGATACTGAATATGCACAAATAAATCTAGTACAAAATGTTACACAGTAAGTGTATAACAGCTATAATGTGTTATGTCAAAGTCAAATCATTATCAAGTTGGAAAATCAAGGAATTCTTCCTGAAGTAGTTAGCATATGAGTTGAGTTATAAAGTATGGGTAAGAATTCAACAGAGAAGCAGCATGACAGGGAATTTTTATAGTGGCCAGAGAACTGGGTCAGGAAAAACCTGTGTTCATATGCCCAAAGGACACCCCCTTTGATCTAACAGAGCTACTACTGGGTTTGTATTCCAAGGAAATCATAAAGGAGGGAAAAGAACCCACATGTACAAAAATGTATATAGTGGCAAAGAATTGGAAAATGAGTAGCTGCCCATCAATTGGAGAATAGCTGAATAAGTTGTGTTATATAAAAGTATGGAATATTATTGTTCTATAAAAAATGATAAGCTGATTTTAGAAAGGTCTGTTGCTGAGCAAAACAGGTAAAATCAGGAATACATTGTACACAGTAACAGCAAGATTGTGTGATGATCAACTATGAAAGACTTAGTTCTTCTCAGTGGTTCAATGATTCAAGAGGTGATTCATGCTAGTGATCTTGTGATGGAGAGAGCCATCTGCACCCAGAGAGGGAACTGGGGGAACTATGTGGATCACAACATAGTATTTTCACTTTTTTATTGTTGTTTGCTTGCATTTTGTTTTCTTTCCTTTTTTTCCTTTTTGATCTGATTTTTCTTGTGTAACATGATAATTGTGGAAATATGTATAGAAGAATTGCACATATTTAACATATATTGAATTACTTGCCACCTATAGGGGTGGGGGGAAGTGAGGGAGGAAAAATTTGGAACACAAAGTTTTGCAAGGGTGAATGTTGAAAACTATGCATATGTTTTGAAAATAAAAACTTAAAAAAAAGAATTTGATAATCATTTAGTTATACAAAGTGGGTAAGAAAGATGAGTAAAGATAACAGCAAAGTTTTAAACATGAAAGGATTGGTGATTGGTGGTGCTATTGACAGAAAGTGTAGACAAAAGAAAAAGTAGGTTTGGGGGTAACAGTAATATGTTCTGTTTTGCTCATGTTGAGCTATTTAGATGATGGTGGGACAAGCAAGTAAAGTTATCCTGTAGGCAGTTAAAGATGAAGAAAAACTTGCATGGCAGGTTCCAACTTAAGGAAATAGTATAGTCCAGGAGATAAAGTTCCACCTGGTTTGCATATATAGCCTCTAGTCAATCAGATGCCAATTATTTTTTTAAGTAGTCAATTTGGCTAAATTAATTGTATTCAATTGATTGGCAGAGAAACAAATCTATTAGTCAATGTAATCCATTTTATAAAAATACTAACATATCACTGGGAATAAATATCAATGAGAATAAATTGCTTGCTTGAGGATGGGAGAGAACTATAAAGATAAATTATCCCTTTCTATTTCTTCTGGAGTTTAAACCTTTAAATATTCTCTAGGTCTTCCTAGTATTCAATTGGCTCCTTCCACGTTGCCTTCAGTCATACCTAAATACTTCCCATTCTTAAAATAACCCTCACTTAATTCTCTCAGACTATCATTGTATATGTCTTTTCCCTTTAATAACAAAACTCATAGAAAAAGTTGTATATACTAGTTGTCTCCACTTTATCTTCCAGTCAATTCTCAATACTTTGCAATGTAGCATCCATCCCACTATTGCATTGAAATTGTACTCGTTAAGCTCACCAACACTCTTTTTATTTCTAAATCCAATAGCCTTTTCTCATTCCTCATCCTTCTTTACTTCTGGATTTTTGCAACCCTGTTTATAGCTCTCACTAAAAAAAAAAAAGGAGTTTTCCTACTTACCTGTCTAACCCTTCTCAGACTCTTTTCCTAATAACATTCGTATCACTTTCTCCTCCCCCCCCCAGGGGTGTGAATAAATTCTAAAGCTCCGTCTTGGTCCCTCTTTCCTGCTCTCACAACCTTCTGTTTCCCTGTTGATGATCTCAGTAGCTCCCATAAGTATAATGATTGCCTCTGTGTTGATGACCTCTAGATCTAAATATCTAATCCTAGTCTCTCTTCTGAAATATAATCCCATATTATTGACAGCCTATTAGACTTTTAAAACTGAATGTCCTGAAGGTACCTCAGACTCAATGTGTCCAAAATGGAATTTCCCCCCCCAAAAAAAAAACCCTTACTTTCTTTGAAACTTTTATTTCTTTGAGGCAATCATCATCCTTCTAATAACCTAGATCCTCAATCTTTACAGTCATTTTTAATTCTTCCCTTTTACTCCACATATACAATTAATTGTCATATCTTGTTGATGTTACAGCATCTGTTGAATTTGTCCCTTTCTCTCTACTTATATAATCCCTAGTTCAGTTCCTTTTCCCCACAATCATCCTACCTCAAATCTCTTCCTTTTCCAATCCATTTTCCACACAACTATCAAGCTGATATTCCTTAAACACAAGTCTGACTATCTCATTAAACTTCAGTGGTTTTCTAGGATAGAAGAATGATACTAAAGGCAAGGCAAGGCAGTAAGCTTATATTAAACATCTACTACAAAGTATTAGGAACTTTGCAAAGTAAAGGGGATACAAAGAAGGGAAACACACACACACAACACCAGTTCCTACTCTCAAGGAGTTCACAGTATAATTAATGGGGATTAGATCTAAAGCTGAAAGGGAACTTCAAGGTCATTTGATCCAACTCCATCATTTTGTAGTTAAGAAATAAAACTTGTTTGGAGTTGCATAGGTAGTAATCTTCCTAGAGAGTAGGTATAACCATCTCATACACACATACACATAAACACACACACACACACACACACACACACACACACCTCCCTCCCTCAGTAAACTCCAGTGGTCCCTATTACCTCTGAGATCAAATATTAAATCCTGTTCGGTGTTCAAAGTCCTTTATAACTCGCCATCCCCACCTTTCTAGTCTGTTAACATCTTTCTCCTAAAATGAGATGTTCTCTTTTATCCAGTGATACTCGTCTCCTATTCCTTAAACAAGATGCTCCATATTCTGACTCATTGCTATCTCCCATCCTTGGAATGTTCTCCCTTCTCTTTGCATATTGGCTTTCTTCAAGTCCCAGTTTCAATTCCATCTTTTACCGGAAGCCTTTTCCAACCCCCCTTAATTCTAGTGTCTCCCCTCTCTTGATTATTTCCAATTATTCCTAAATATAGCTTATTTGAACATAGTTGTTTACAAGTTATTTGCCTTATTACATCATTAGCTTCTTGAGAACAGCAACAATCTTTTATCTTTCTGTGCACCCCAACATTTGATACAGTTCCTGGCATACACTAGGTGCTCAATAAAGGTGGAATTTTTTTGTTGTTGACTAAACATCAGAATCAAGATTTGATTCTATGTCCTCTGACTCCAGAGCCAGAGTTCTTTCCCCTACATAATGTTTTGTTGTTGTTCAGTCATTTCAGTGGTGTCTGATTCTTTTTGATCCATTTTGGAGTTTTCCTGGCAGAGATATTGGAATAATTTGCCATTTTCTTCTCCAGCTCATTTTACAGATGAGGCAAAGAGGGTTAAGTGACTTGCCCAGAGTCACAAAGTTAGTAATTGTCTGAGACCAGATTTGAACTCAGGAAGATGACTCTTTCTGATTCTAGTTCTGGCACTCTATACACTATACCATCCCCTAGATGCTATATTTACTGCTATGGTCATATGCTATATCTTCTTCCCTCTCCATAGAAGTAAAGTCCCTGAGGGCAGGGACTGTTTTGAATTTTATTTATTCATATCCATGGTGCCTAGGACAGAGTACTGAGTACTCTGGCACAGAATAGGCACTTGATAAAGTTTATCTGATTCAATTGGTCTAGAGTCTTCACTCACTAGCATCAATGCGGATGTTCAGGAAATAGCATCTATCTTTCCTGTTCAATAAACTAGAGTAATTATTATAAACTTATTATCAATATATGTTTACAACTAATGAAACATTAAAAGCTACTGGATCACAACTGATTATATGATATACTGATCACTAAAACAGATAAAATAATCCAACAATCATTTGGAATACTTGTCCCTATTTGTAGTATATTGAACTGGCATTAGTAGAATGGGATTTGGAGAAATATTAAACCATGCTGACAAAACCACTGGACAAAGCAAAGTATTCCCAGTAGGGTCTGGGAAATATAAGAGGAGGAAAGTTAATAAGTCTTGAGGCCTGCTGGTAAGAGCCTTAATGTCTATTATTAAAATTTGAAGACTGACAAGGACCCGAAGTAACACTGGAGAAGATCTGGCCATATTGTTGGTGGTGGAAGATCTTCTGTTCTTAGTAGTAGTACTTAACACAAAGGATTTTGACATTTTTGTAGTGGTTGGACATAATTCAAAATGCTTTTAGTTCTATAGAGCAGGTATTATTACCCAATTCATAGATAGGACACTAAAGAATTAAGAGATTAATTGACTTATCTAAAACCTCACAGTTAGCTGTAAATGGTTTCCATCTCAACTCAGTACTTTCTGTGTAACAAAAATATCAGCACAGATTTATTTAGCAAAGATTTGATTCAAATGCTCTAGGTATTGATTAACTCTGCTAGGCCTCCCAAACAATGGAAGTGGCAGGTTCCCTGATAAGTCAAGTGAGACCTTGGTCTTGTTTTGATTAGGGCTACTTAAAGTTTCTTCTCCTACTGAAATCTTACATCACAATATAAGCATCTTTACCTTTATGGGAAAGACTTCCACTTTCCATTTACTTGACCTTTGATGAATAAACTTTGAGAGGAAAGACACAGTGATTGAGTGTTAAAAGTAATGTTCCTGAATAAAGTTGGGGGAAAGGGACCTTCCTGCCAGCTGGACTTCATTCCCTTCAGGGAATCTTGAAAACCTTGAAGAAGGGGGAATAATAGAGGAAGATGGCCAGAGGAAAGAAGCAAAGCAACCAGTATGAGAGAAATTGAAATCTGCATAAGTACCTATATCATCTACATCACCAAATTTATAGATCATTAAAGTGTCTCTATATTTAAATACCAAAGTGCTGAAAGAACTTGTGAATGTAAATAGTAAAGTCACTAATAGAACAACTGTTAGAAATTACTAATAGAGTAACAGAATACTGGAAGTGGGGAAATGTCTTAATTTTCAAAAGATGGATCTTAAAAATGATGGAAATCTGATTTTGGTTTCTGACCAAATTCTGAAACATGTAACAGAATCAAGAGATTGTCTGATCCAAACCTCTCTTTTTGCAGAAGTCCAAATAAATGAAGTAATTTGCCCAAGTTCAAATTTAGAATTTAAATTTAATTCTTCTAACTCCAAGTCCTGTGCTTTTCCCACTATATCTTGATCTCAGCAAAGCATCTGAAGAAAATTCTGAGCATCTCTCCTTGTGGACGAATGTTGCTACAATTAAGTGGATTTATAACTGAGTAAACAGCTATATTTAAAGAATATTGATTAATTAATTAAAAAATCATGCAGAAAATATTTTTCTCAGAACAAGATTAAGCACATTAAAAACACATGCAAATACAAATGCCCCAGCCTTCTTATATACTATGTTTCTTCAACAGAAATAGCATTTTAGGGAGTGCTCAAAAAAAAAATCAGAAAGTAGGACAAGGGAATGAAAGAAGCTTCCAGGAATGATTATATTATAGCACTCAAATATCCTACTTTGGGAGGAGGTGGGGTGTTTTGTGGATTTTTAAAAAGAGTTATTCATTTTTAAATGTTCAAATACAAAAGTTTTAACTTCTCTTAGCAATCCATCTTTAACTAGGAAAGGTGTTAGGAACTTAGGTGTTAGGTGTTAGGACAGAGATGGCATGTTCATCAAATCTACAGGTCATTCAATCCACAAGAATTTATTAAGTATCTATTATTCATTAAATGCCAGGCACTGTGATAGGCACTAGGAATACAAGTCAAATGACATGGTCAGTAAGAAGAAGAGGAAAAATTCTGGATGACAGAATCAGGATTTTATAAGGAAGTTCAATCAAGAAATGGAATAAATGTAAATTCTTGCATTTAAGCAAAAACAAATCAGTTATAAAATGTGACCAACAAAATGGTGGAGTAGGTATCTACTCCAGTACCCCCTAACTCTCAAACATTCTCAAAAAGAGGAATTATAGGCCTGATTTAGGGCTAAATCTGAAGGACAAAAAAAAAAAAAAAGAAAGAAAAGAAAGAAAGAAAATCTCCAAGATAAAAGTCTTAGCAATTCATCTTTAAAGAGTTCCCTCAGTACTTTTTCCCCACCTGCTTCTATACTCCAAGCAGATACCTATAACTCAAAGAAAACTGAACCAAAGGCTTGTGATTGGACTCAGAATGGGACCTCTGGCTGCAATAATTGCTATTACACCTCATTCCTGTTTAATTCTAGATGGACAAGCCATTGACACTGTTTCTGTTAAAAAATATAAGGAGAAGGAAGAGGAAGTTGAGAAGGCTATGAGAAATAGTTGAAGGAATTAGAAATAATTACTCTGAAAAAAAGAGAAGAATATAAAACTATCTCTAAATATTTAAAAGGTTGTCACATGGAAGAAATGATGATAATGAGAGAATAATGATCACTGCTGATAATGATATGAGAGACAGGGAAAAAAGAGAGATGACCTCAGAGTCAAGGAAGACCTTCATTCAAGTTTAACCTCTGATGTAAACTGGCTGTGGGACCCTGTACATGTCTCTTAAAATTTCAAGGTTCTACAATTTGGAGCTATGCTCAAAAAGTTATCAAACTGTGCATACCCTTTGACCCAGCAGCATTTCTATTGGGCTTATATCCCAAAGAAATCATAAAGAAAGGAAAAGGCCCCACATGTGCAGGAATGTTTGTGGCAGCCCTTTTTGTAGTGGCTAGAAACTGGAAATTGAATAGATGCCCTTCAATTGGAGAATGGCTGAATAAATTATGGTATATGAATGTTATGGAATATTATTGTTCTGTAAGAAATGACCAGCAAGATGATTTCAGAGAGGCCTGGAGAGACTTACATGAACTGATGCTGAGTGAAATGAGCAGAACCAGGAGATCATTATACACGGCAACAACAGTACTATATGACGATTAATTCTGATGGACATGGCTCTCTTCAGCAATGAAATGTTTCAAACCACCTCCAATTGTTCACTGAAGAAAGCCATATACACCCAGAGAGAGGGATGTGAAATGTGGACCACAACACAACATTCTCATACTCCTTGATTGATGTTTGCTTACATTGTGTTTCCTTTATCTGATATATCGTTTGTGTAGATAAGATTTTTCTTGCACAACAATAAGTTTGGAAATATGTATACATATATTCGATTTGCCAATATTTTAACATAATTAACATGTAGTGGATATCCTGCCATCTAGGGGAGGGGTGGGGAGTTGGGGGGAAAAATCTGTAACAGAAAGCTATGTAAGGGTTATTGTTGAAGAATTACCCACACATATGTTATGCAAATAAAATAAAATTTAAAAAAAAATTTTCAAGGTTCTAGGCAGAGCGTTAGTCTTATAAATGACAAAGAAGGCATAAGCAGATGACATCTCTGGACCCATGAAGTCACAAACCAGTCCTCCTCCTCTTCCTCCTTCTCCTCACAATTATTATACTCACCCTTCTCTAGGGCTTTAATGTTTATAAAGTGTCTTATCCACAACAGCCACAACAACAAAACACCTGGGGTAAGTATTTTTATACTTATTTTCCAGATAAGAAGATTGAAGCTCAGAGAAATTTAAACTACTTGTCTACACTTCCTAAGTGTCAGAATCAAACGTTTATTCTACTTTGTTTCAGAGGGTAGAACTAGAATCAATGGCTGAAAGCTACTGGGAGGCATATTTTGATTTACTAAAAAGGAAAAAAATCCACAATTTCTAATAATTAGTACTAGAATGGGCAGCTCTGTGAAGAAATTGTTTTTCTGTCACAAGGACTCAAGTAGATATTAGCTAAATTGTAAGACCATTTCCAATGATGAGATTTATATGATTCTATATTTGTATTTTTCTGTTTTGTATATTTGTATTATATAATACAATATTTTATTAGCTGAAAAAATATTATAATGTTTTTATCCTTTTTGTTTAACAGAGAGCTTCCTCCCAGCTGCCTTTCAAAGTATAAAACCATTTGTGCTATTTGGTAGAAGAAATAAAAATTTAATGATGGGTGGGAATATTTTCCTATAGGGACTCTTTAATAAGACTTACCTATTTAAGTATCTTTTCTTCTTTCTTTTCTTCTCTCTCATGAAACAATTAAAAAAAAAAGAATTAAGTTGGAAAAGGCTACTGAATAGTGGAAGTGTCCACAGAGAATTTGGTTGACCGTCAGGGACATTGGCCCTCCTCACCTTTTTCTAGGACTACTACAATAGTCTCCTAATTGATCTCCCTGTCTTCATTTTCTATATCCTCCAGTCCACCTCCACATACCTACCAAAATTATATTCATTTATCAAGTACAGATAGGGCAATGCCATTATCCCATCATGAAGAAACTCTAGTGTCTCTTTCTTGCTTCTGGGATGAAATATATTAAACATTTATCATTTTAAAAATTTGCTTTAATTAATCATTCATTTTTCCTTCCACTTCATATTATATAATTATAGTTAAGCAAAACTTAAGTTTCATACCATACCTCTTGTTTCAGTATTCCTAAATGCCCCTGTCCCAAGGATTGGAACATTTCTTTATTATCTCATTCTTTTTTTTTAATGTGTATAAATATATATTTATTATATGCCATATTATTTTATTTTATTAAAGCTTTTTATTTCAAAACATACGCATGGATAATCTTTTGACACTGACCCTTGCAAAACCTTGTGTTCCAAATTTTTAGTCTCCTTCCTCCCATCTCCTCCCCTAGATGGCAAGTAATCCAATATATGTTGAATGTGCAATTCTTCTATACATATTTCTACAATTTTCATGCTGCACAAGAAAAAGCAGATCAAAAAGGAAAAAAAAAAAAACTTCATTCTTAAGTGTTCAACACAACACAAGAGTAAAAAAACTCCAAGCCCCTGAAAAAGTGTATCTCTAAAGGTTGCTGGTAGCTATTTGTTCCACATCAACAGTCATAGAAGCTCAACAGACCTTTACTTCCTTAGTCCACCCCTCCCATAGCATAATTAAAGTACCCTATTCAGTGAATTCTATTAGCAAAACCTTATATTGTGTTCCTATCTTAAGGGATCATCTGAAAATTCTTACTGTGTCAGAATGCCTCTTTCAATTTAACCTGAGAAAAGTAAACCTTCCCACTACAACAACTGACCCCATCTGAGAATTTGCCGGGATTTGTAAAAGACAGCCACAGGGGAGCCTTAGGACACAGACACAAAACCCCCCCACACTTAGTCTCTTTATACAGTATGTCACCTCAACCCAGGTCATAATGACCCATGACCACCAGGAGGTCCATATTGAAGACCAAACTTCTTAAAGGCCAGCAAACTTGGCATGCACTAGACAAAAAGGAAAAAAAACAAATTCCAGAGGTGAGTAGTCCTTACCATGAACTCCTTTCAGCAAAGCTGCAAATTCTAATAAACAGTAAATCAACTGGTCCTTCTAACTCCTTCATTTGATTGTCCATGTTGGTTCAATGTCATGATTTTGATGGATTCATAACTAGATTGTTACAAACTTGTAGAGATGAAGGGGCCCTACAGATGATCTAGTCCTGTTCTCAGCATGTAGTCCAGGAACCCCCAGGGATCTACTGAGATCCTTTCAGAAATTCAAAGAGACTAAAACTATTTTCATAATAAAACTAATCCGATTAAATTTCTAATGTGGTATATATACATATATGCATATGTATATCTCATATAAGCAAAAACTTATTGGGAAGGAATCTTTAATATTTTAAGAATGTAAAGGGTATTTGAAATCAAAAAGTTTGAGAACCATCAACCTAATCTAACCCTGTTATTTTACAATAAGGAAATTGGTCTAGTGTTCCTTTCATTATACTGCCCATATATGGATTCCTCAATAAATAACTCTATTTTGTTAGAATGTATATATATATATATTACCAATTATGTGCTTTATATGAACATGCATACAAATGTATATATGTATATTGTTTACATGCATATTTTAACATCCACAAGAACGCAATGTAACACCCATCTACATTTATATATGTGCATATACATGTATATGTATATATGAATGTATGCATTGTATGTGTGTGTATTCAGAGACTCCTGGACCACAGTGATATATCTTTCTCTCTCTCTGAATACATACATACATATATACATATATCTATAGTTGTCATTATTGATATCTATATGCTATCTCTGTCATTGTGACCCTAGGACATATCATTAAACCTTCAAACAATTCCATAAGATTAATTGTAGAACAATTCTTATCTGCTTTGGTAGATCCTGGCAAATAGAGGGAGAAGAAGTGGAAATAATGTTAAGCTTTATATTCTTGGGCTCAAAGATCACTGCAGGTAATGCCTGCAACTATAAAATTAAAAGATGCTCCTTGGAAGGAAAGCTATGACAATTCTGGACTGCATACTAAAAAGTGGAGACAAAGATCCATATAGTCAAAGTTACAGTTTTCTACTAGCAATATATAGCTGTGAGATTTAAGCTGAGTGTGCAGAATGGATGCTTCCAAATTGTGGTGCTGAAAAAAAAAAAGACTTTTGAGGATCCCTTAAATAGCAAGGAAATCAAATCAGTCAGTGCTTAAAGAAGGTAATTCAGGCTGTTCGATGGAGGGTCAAATACTGAAGTTGAAGCTGAAATACTTTGATGAGAAGAAGGGACTCATTGGAAATGACCGAGATGTTTGGAAAGATTGAAGGCCAAAGGAAAGGGGGAAGGCGGAGGATGAGATGGATAGATAGTTTCATGGGAAAAATGAACTTGGATAGACTTCAAGAGATTGGTTGGTTATTGTTCTTTTTTTTTTTTTTTTTTTTTTTTTTTTTTTTTTTGCTTTTTG
>JAJPUD010002261.1:75635-115174 GCA_023553655.1 Myrmecobius fasciatus
CCCCCCAACTCCCCACCCCTCCCCCTAGATGGCAGGATATCCACTACATGTTAATCACGTTAAAATATTGGCAAATCGAATATATGTATACATACTTCCAAACTTATCATTGGTGTGCAAGAAAAATCTTATCCACACGAACGATATATCAGATAAAGGAAACACAATGTAAGCAAACATCAATCAAGGAGTATGAGAATGTTATGTTGTGGTCCACATTTCGCATCCCTCTCTCTGGGTGTATATGGCTCTCTTCAGTGAACAATTGGAGGTGGTTTGAAACATTTCATTGTTGAAGAGAGCCATGTCCATCAGAATTGATCGTCATATAGTACTGTTGTTGCTGTGTATAATGATCTCCTGGTTCTGCTCATTTCACTCAGCATCAGTTCATGTAAGTCTCTCCAGGCCTCTCTGAAATCGTCTTGCTGGTCATTTCTTACAGAACAATAATATTCCATAACATTCATATACCATAATTTATTCAGCCATTCTCCAATTGAAGGGCATCTATTCAATTTCCAGTTTCTAGCCACTACAAAAAGGGCTGCCACAAACATTCTTGCACAAGTGGGGCCTTTTCCTTCCTTTATGATTTCTTTGGGATATAAGCCCAATAGAAATGCTGCTGGGTCAAAGGGTATGCACAGTTTTATTGTTCTTTATTCTTGAAGAGAACCAGAATGACATCATTATGTTGGAGTCAAGGTATAGTATGTTTGACTGTGACTGACCAGACCAATACTATCTCAGAAAGCTCTACCACAGATTGGGCACAAATAATCCATGTGAACATTTGCTGGAGATGTCTCTAAATTTGCACATCTCACTAATTCAATTCTGCTTTATTCACAGGGCATAGCACCTACTTTGATGCAGTCATACTATATTGGGCAGTCCTTTGCCAGTGAAGTCAATTCTAAAGTTCTTCAGAGAGAACTTGAGTGTCCTTGTATTGCTTCTTGTGGCCACCTGTAAAATAGTCTTTTAGGCAAAAGTATGTTTGGCATTTGAAGAGCAGGGCCAGCCCATTGGAGTTGTACTCTTTGATCCTAGCTGTAATAGGAAACTACTGGCCTCTGTGTATGTGTGTGTGTGTGTGTGTGTGTGTGTGTGTGTGTGTGTGTGTGTGTGTGTGTGTGTGTGAGGGTATATGGGGGGTGACATGATCAGGCCTGCACATTAGGGAAATCACTTTATCAGTTTAGTGGAGGATGGATGGAAGGGATGAGAGATAAAGCAGAGAATTCAAATAAAAAGCTATTCCAGTATTCCAGGCTTGAGGTAAGGAGGGCTTTGATCAGAACAGTGCTTATGCTAAGAGGAGAGAAGGGGATGTTTACTTGAGACATTATGGAGGTAAAAAAGGAAAAGACTTGAAAAAACGATTGGATATATGGGTTGAATTTGAGAGAGGAGTTGAGGATGACATTGAGGTTGAGTCTGGATGACTAGGAGGATGATAATGTTCTTGATGTAATAGGAAAGTTATGAAGAAAAAAAAGTTTTAAGGAAAAGATAACAATTTTTGTTTTAGATTTGTTGAGTTTGAAATGTCCATGGTATATATCCATTCAGAATGTACAGTGGTTACTTTGTGATTTAAGACTGGAGGATAAGACTTGGGAATTTGGGGCATAAAAAGAATGATTGAACCCATGGAAAGTTTGTGATCAAACTGAGTAAAATAATATAGAAGACAAAGAAGACCAAGGACAGTCTTGAAGGACACAGAGAATAAGTGGGCCTGCCATGGTTGAAGATTCAACAACAACAACAACAACAACTAGGAGGAAGAAAACCAGAAAGAACAGTCATGAAAGCCTAAGGAGGAGAGAGTATTCAACAGTATCACAGGCTGCAAGGAGTAACCTCTGATCATTAGCTTCAAGCCTTAAGAGATCATTGGCTATTTCTTCAAATAGGTGATTATCTTAATGGACTTAAACTTCATTTTTTCAGACACTATTTCCCATTGATTTTCAGAGGTTACTTTAGACCAGGGATTCTTAACTTTGTTATTTCATGGACCTCTCTGACAATATGTTAAAGCCAGTGGACCCGTTCTTAGAATAATATTATTTTTTTTAAAAGTTCATAATGAGAGAAAATGTTAACTTTCAGTTGGAAACAAGTGGAAATAAAGAAGTAATTTCTCCCCAACCAAGTTCAGGGACTCTCATAATTGTTGTTGTTGAATCATTTAAATCATATCCAACTTTTCATGACTCCATTTTTAGGGTTTTCTTGTCAAAGATACTGAAATAATTTGCCATTTCTTTCTCCAGCTCATTTTGCAGATGAGGCAAACCATTAAATGATTTGCCCCCTCATAGCTAGTGTCTGAGATAAGATTTGAACTCATGAAGATGAGTTTTCCTGATTCTAAGCCCAGTGCTCTATCTATTGGCACAAATCCCTTCTGGGCCCATGGATCATAGTTTAAGAACCTTTACTATAGATAAAGCTCATTATAGGACATTCTGTTCTTATAAATAGGTCTTTCCACTTGCTTAGTGGACAAGCTCCCTGCTTGGATTATTTCCCTCCTCATTTCAGCTTTTTAGACTCCCTAGATCTCTTAAAAGTTAAATTTAAGAGGTATCTCCTATAGATGATCCTACTGGACTCTTTCCGTTGTTAGGGTTCTCCTCCCCATCCTCCCACAAATTGCCTTTTCTTTACTGGGCATATATTTTTGTATAGCTTCTCTCTATATATGTTTACATGTTATTTCTTTCCAGTAAGTTGCAAGTTCCTTGAGTTTAAGAATTATTTTCATTTTTGTTTTTGCATCCCTAGTGCCTAGCATAGGATGTGGGACACAGGAGGTTTTAAAAAATGTTTGTTAAATTGAATTTAATACATCATGTTTTCTTCCTTAAAAATAACCCATGAATGAGGTTGAAGTGATTTTCTAGGCTGGAAAAATTAAGTATGTAAGGTTGGGAATTTGGGGATAGGACTTGCTAAGATGGGTGGTAGAACTAATAATCATTCAGCCTCTCAATTGGTAAAACTGGTCTTAGATAATAGGTGATTATTCCTAAAATTGATGTAAGGGTTTCATTTCAGCAAATGAAACTGTATACCAGAGCTAATGCCTTTCCCTGACTAAAGACTTCCCTGATTCTTACTTATGGTGAAGGTTACCTTAGACAGGCAACTGGAAAAAGCAAAAAGAACACTGCCCACATTGGACAAGAAGGCCTCTGGGGTCCTTTGCAATGCTGTGATTCTGATACTAAATCAACTGAATAGGCAGGCTGACAGAGCACCGAGCAATTACCAAATCCCACATAGACCAGGTAAGAATGAGTCACCTTCATCTGAGGGAGGAATGCTACTGAGAGGACCTCTCAGCTTCCAGTAATTGCTTTGCAAGCATCACAAGCTTAAGTAAATATGTACTTCTCTCTTTAGGCCTTTCTAAAGTGCTCCACACTCAAACAAGGCCCATTGTCGCTGATTGGAAGCCTGGGTTCCCTTTAAGAGGACACCTGGGTTACAGGACCGGTGATTAGGATTCCTGTATCAAATGGTTGAAGGGTCAACAAAGCTTAGGCAAGAAGTCATTCCAGACCTGGGGAGATTATGGAGGCAGGAAATTGGGAGAGTCACAGAGACTTTCCTAAATATTCCTTTGGCTTTCCCACCGTGCCCTCACTCCTCCCCTTTTCCAATCAGTTGCAAAGTCCTGCTGATTCTATTTCAATAATTTTCATTTACTTCTGCTCCCCCTTTCCCCTCCCTTTGCAGCTGCCCCAGCTCAGAATTTCATCTTGCCTGGATGGCTACAATGCTTCCTAATTGTTTTTTGTTTTGTTTTGCTTCTAGTTTTCTTTAGCCCATCCTTCACCACATCATTCTGCTATTCAAAAACATTTGGAGGCTCAAATTCCAAGTAATTCTTATTCCTGGCAAAAACCAGCTGTTGTCAAGACTGTTTGGGGGTGAGGTGGGGTGTTTGTGCTCGTCTTTTCCCCACTGAGGTCACAGGTGGGCCCATAGTAGAGGAGAATTCTCTAATTTTCTAGGGAGCAAGGTCATGGTGGCCCATAATCTTAGAAAAGCCAGGATGAAGACCAAGAAAGTGCAGAGAGTAGGAAGAGAACAGGTAGCTATGTCATATGCTGCGAGAACTACCAGGATCCTCTAGGGAAGGAGTACCTTTATCCTAAAACTGGAGAACCTGGGCTCAGATCCTATCTCTGTCCCAACCTGTATGACCCTGGGCCAACCACAGGGAGGTTACCCTGCTCTTCAGTTTCCTCATCCGTAAAATGGGAGGTCAGACTGGCCGGGCTTGTGAGCTCCAGCTCTGTGATCTTGGCCATTCCCTCCCCACACCCCTCCAGGACTAAATTCTTTGTGGGAAGCCCTCAGTGATTCCTTCCAATTTCCTCATGGGGCAGGGAGGGGGCAGGGATTATTCCAGACGAGGAAACAGTCACAGTAAGGTTACTGACATGCCTGAGATGGCGTACACAGAGGCAGGTTGCTAACTTTTAGCCTGTTAGAGCATCCTAGCTGCTCCCTGGGCTCTGCGAGTGTGGGAAGAGACAATCGCCATCAAGGGTGGCTGCACAGCCATGGGATCCAGTGTTGAGGGAGTGCTAAGGAAGAATAATTCATTCCTCTTCAGGACGGCTTTAATTGTTAGGAAAGTTTTTCCTGGTATCCATCCTAAATTCACTATTCCGACTCTCCTGGAAGCTCCCTAAATTATCAAGCCCTTCATTTTACAGGTAAGAAAACTACCATTCAAACTCAGTCCCCTAGCACTTCTCACTCGCTCTGTATCACCAGAATTACTTGTGTTTTTGCCCTCCATTTCCTCTTGCAGAGCATCTACTCTATCTTTGTATTCTCAACACTGAGCACAATGCCTTGGCTCTTTAACAATGTTTGATGAGATGAATTGACGTCTGTTTGTCCTTGCCTTCCTACAGCAGCATTGTTTTCCATTCCCAAGCCTTCACCTCCGACCTGTAGCTCCTCCTTGTGCTGAGTTTCAGCCTCTCCGGTTCTACCAGAATCAGTTCAGTCTGCCACCATTTAGTTCTGACACTAATGCATCCCTTCAGGATTCCTCTGGGTGATAGCTGACTAGCTAGCTAGAGAGGCAGGGCATTTATTAAATGTGCCTGTCACTATTCTAAGTGCTGGATACAAGGAGGCAAGGTTGTCTCGGAGCTCAAGTGGCTTATATCCTAAAGGGAGGAAGATAGCACTTAAAGGGAGCTAAAAAGATTGGGGGGGAGTCCAGATAAGGACCAGAGAACAAGCCACCTGGTAGGGAGCTAGGCAGGAAATAGTTTGAAGAGTCACCCAGCTGGGATTTACCAGGATTCAGGGTGGAGTCCAAGATTTATGTGGGAGGGAGATAGGTAAAGAGAAGATGGCTGGAGAGATGGCCACATGCTCTTGTTGTTGTTTTCAAAAAGAGCCAATGACATCATGGAATGATGCCTTGACTTGGATTTAGGTGATGCAAAATTGCACAGTTGTCAGCTTCACTCCTCCAGAAGCATCAAAGTCCAGTAGCAAGAAAAAAGTCAGAACTGTGGAAGTATGTTTAGAAGAATTGCACATGTTTAATTTATATTGGATTACTTATTGTCTGGAGGAGGGGAGGAAGAGAGAAAAATTTGGAACACAAAGTTTTGCAAGGGTGAATGTTAAAAACTATCTTTGTGTTTATTTTCAAAAATAAAAACATGTTATTTTTTTTAAAAAAGAAAGAAAAAAGTCAGAATGACTAGCCTGGAATGCAGTGGATGACCTTGGCCTCTTTGATATGTGACCAAGTTCTAAGTGCTCTAGAACAACCTACTTTAGCTGTTGGAATAAATCATTCTCATCCACTGCCAAGGAGAAGTCTTCACACACTTGGGACAGATACCCCCTCATCTCACTGATGGTTACTCTCAACCTGGTTTGCCCTGTCTAATGAATCAGTTTTCAGAGTATGTTTGCTGTACATATTATAGCTTGGAGCCTCAGGGGAACTGAGGGACAGGTGGGCACCAAAGGTGGATGAGTAGCTCTGAAAAAGACTGATGAGCAAGGCATATGGTATAGAGATGAAGATCCTGTCATAAATAGCACATTAAACACATCTCACAGGATGAAATTATAAAAAAAAAATTTGGAGTGAGAAGATATCTCAAAGAAATCTAGTCCAAGTGTTTCCTTTTACAGGTGAGGAAACTTAGGCTCAGAGGGGGTTGAAATGGCAGACCCAGAATTAGACCCAGGTTTTTTGTGATTCCTAAGTCTAGTGTACTCTTCACTACCTCCAGAGGTAAATTTCAAGATCATTTTCATTTATTATAGAAATCATGAGTTAACATTATTCCTGTTTCTGTTCCACTGGCACATTCTTGCTGAATGATCTCTTTTGTAAATGTCCCTAAAGGAGTTAGGACACTGGAACAGTGATTTTTGACAGCATTTGTTTATTCCTTATCACTGATAAAATTGATGTCAATGAATTTTATCCTGTTGTTGATCACATCAAACTTTTTCTCAAACATTAGCAATGGTTGCTGGTTATCTGTTATATCAAAAACAAACTATAATTTGATAAAAATGCCAAGAGATGCATGAGAATTAGCAGGTCCTGACATTTCATTTCATGATCAGTTGTTTTTGGTAGATTATCTTCTGAGAAATCTCCGTATACAAACCAGTGTCAACCTGGTTTTTCCAAGACCCCCAGAAAAGACAGCTCCTGTAAACACTAGGTTTGCAGAATCTGACCTGGATTTTGATTACAACTCTGCAAATAAGTATGTGCCAGTGGTTTGATCTGGTCTCCCTTTGGTAGGAGAAACCATATCACCTGAACTAATAGTTGGGTGACCTTAGCCATTGTGGACCTCAATATATCTATAATCTGGATCTCCTCTGAGGTCTCTTAGAACTCTCTATATCTGTGTCTCCCAATACCCCAACCCTATTGTTTATTCAAATGTAAATCGAATATAAGCTCCTTCAAGGCAGATTGTTGTCTCTGTCTTTATATCTTAAGTGCCTAGAATATCGCCTTGCACTTTTTTGTTCTAGATCTGTGATTTCATTGGTTTAAGGAAATTCTGGTGTAGAATCTCCTTCTAAGCATGCAGATGCACATTATCTCCTATTCTCAGTTGTCTCCTAAGTCTCAGAACACCTGGGAAACTGAGAAGTGAATTGCAATAGACACATAGCAATACATATATATATATATATATATATACATATATATAGCATACATATACTAGATTAGCAATACATATGTATATTATATACATATATTATTAGAGGTAACATTTGTATTCAAATCTTTTTGACTCCAGTGCCAGCTAGCTGCCTTACATCTTATACAAGTGGATCCTTAGTAAATACTCATTTTTATTAAACCTGTGGTCTCTTTCTCTTTCTCTCACCCTGTGCCTCTTTACTTATCTACCTTCAATTTTCAGTGTGAGCATTTATACATCAGAAATTGGCCAAGCTACAAATCAGAGCTTGATTTATGTTTTGTCTGGTCTTAAGAGAGTGTCAATAATGCAGGTTAACGAAAAAGTTCATCTCGCATGCTTCTTCCATCTCTGCTCTCCCTTTGACCAATTGTTGAACATTTAACATGACACTCCTGTGATCAGAGAATTTTCCATGGAGAAATGTCACTTACTGGAAAACTTTGTGAGACCACAGATGAATTTATTCTATCATCTTAAACATGAAGGTAAGTTTAATTCTTTTAGCATTTTTTCTAAAGTACAAAATAATCTAGGGTGAATTTTGTCTTAGGTACTTACTACCTATTTAGTTTATCACCACCTAATAGTTATTAAGCAATTTTCTTCCAAGGTGCTACAGGTATTTTATAGATATTCATCTCACTTGTCCTTATAATGACATCCCTGTCAGGTAAGAGAAAGGCACAATTATCCCCATTTTACAGATAAAGCTGAGGCACACAGAGGGGACACTGAATGGAACTAAGACTAGTGTTCTAAGTCCAGTTCTCTGTACTATGACTGCATATGTTGTTGTTTGTCCTTCATTTTCAAAAAAGACCAGTGACATCACAGGGTGATGTCTTGACTTGCCTGTGAATTGGATTTAAGTGAGGCAGAGTTGCACAAAGTAGGCAGCCTTACTTTTTTTTCCACAGACACCGAAGTCCAGTGTCAAGGCAAAAGGAAGGATAAATGACAATGACCTGGGATGCAGATGACCTTGGTATCTTCAGGGTCTGACCAAGCTCTAAGCACTTCATGAGTACCTACTTTAGTGCTTTCATGGCTATTGGAGCAAATTGTTCTTAACCACCCATTCTGCAGAGGGAAGGCTCCACATGCTTGGGATAGACACTGCTCTCATTCACTGACAGTTCTGAGGCTTCAGCCTGGGGTAGTCTGTTGGCCAAGATGGTTTTACTGGGGTGTGATCTCTATAGAAGCTTTTTGGAGTCACGGTGAGAGTTGGATACCAGGTGGGCACCCTGGAAAGGGCTCAGCAAACCCTAGAGCCCAAGCAAGGTGCTACTCCTCCTCGAACACCCCATACATTGAACGTTGGCATTCATAGACATTATATCCATGAAAGAAAGATCATGAACATTATATTACTAGTAGATCACAACTTTACACCTCACTATGCAGTGAGCTGGAGCCCACATTATCACCCAAATGAATAAAGAATAATATTTTAACACTATTTCCAACATCTCAAACACCAAAGATAAGAAGGCATTGCCTAGGCTTGACCCAAGGGAAAAATGAGATAGATCTAGAAGCAATCAAAGGTGAGACTGACCAAAGGAAATCCTTCAGCAGAAGTGGCTTAGGAGGGATCTGATGAAATAAAGCGGATGGAACCCTCTCCTGGGGCAGCTCAGTGGTTCAGTAGGCAGACAGAGCTGTAGACCTGGAATCAGGCAAACTCATGTTTCTGTGTTCAAATCCAGCCTCAGACTAGCTGTGTTATCTCTGGTCAAATCACTTAATTCTGTTTGCCTCAGTTTTCTCATCTGTAAAATGAGCCAGAGAAGGAAATGGCAAGTAATTCCAGTATTTCTGCCAAGAAAACCTCAAATGGGATCACAAGGAGTCATACATGGATTGAAATGACTGAATAACAACCCCACCAGCACACCATTTCCTAGCTCCTAAAATTATTCCTCTGTTTTCTCTAACTGTACAGACTGGAGAAGTAACAACAGGTTTAGACTCAGTAGGAACTGGAGTGGGGGGTGGGGCCTGGGAAGGATGGGAGAGACCTACAAATATCTTTTTGTCCAGTCTCTCATTCGCCACCCTGGGTGTGACCATATTCTTTACATTATACTCTAATGAAGGGTTGGGCTATTGGCGGTATTTTTTTTTTTTTATGAGCTTCTGATTTGCATAGATAAATACCATGATTGTAATGTGGGAACCAAATGGTAGTGCATTATGCAAAAAAGCATCAGGAGAGATGAGATTATGAAATGGATCCTTGCTTCAGGCCTGCTGCATCAGCATGGGAACTAGGCTGCCTCTAAAAGTCAGGGATCACTAACCTGGGCCAGGAGGCTCATGACTGTACCTACTTGTTCATCTAATGACAGTACATGTTAATACAGGAAATGCTGGTTGGACCCTTTTTTTGTTTTTCTATCCAGATTCTTCACAGGAAGTCAGATTTACTGCGGGATTCCACTATGTGCTGCCTGCCCCAGCCCTTCCCATTTTTATGAAGGTACAATTGTATGATAGATATCTAGTTGGTGTGGTCACTCACAAGCTATTAATATTGCTGCTGTTGCTTTGGGAGGAAATGGTGCAACCCAGTTGACTGGGTCCACTACAAATTTATCTTATCTAATCTTGATTAGCAGATATGTGGTACCCAGAGCTTGCCTCTGCCACATATTGGTGTATAAACCCCTAAGCAAGTCACTAACTTTTCAGTCTAGAAAATTATATAAGATTATTATTATCATTACTAATATTATTATTCCTCTTCTACAGATTGGTTTATAATCATTGAGAGATCATTTAACTTTTTAATGCTCTAGCAAACTAAGATTGTTATTATTAGTAATAATACTATTATTCCCCTGCCGATATAAATGTATAAAAACATTAGTTATTAAAATGATTATTATTTATATAATCTTTATAAACTATGTGCCAGGCACTGTGCTAAGCCCTTTCCAGTTATTTAATTAAAATTATTTAATTTATAAACTGTTTTATACATAGCACAGGATGAGAGAGATAGATAATGTCATGGAAACAATAAACACAAACTTGGACAGAATTTGAGAAAGAGTGGAAGAAAGAAGGACCATGGAGTCACAAAGAGTTCGACATGACTAAACAACAACAATAACAATTCATAATTATTATTTCAGAGGATCTTGCTTCATGCTTTCCTTGAGAAAGAGGCCATCTACTATGAGATCCCTCTTTTCCTTCTATTACATCTCCAAACCTCTTGAAATCAATTCCTATTCTCTTCTCCTTTACTCAGGTCTCTGATAAAGAGATGTGTTTCTCTTCACCAAGGCCAGCCCTTCTCTATTTGATCCTATGTATTCCCTCCCATGGATACCATTATATTGCACTACCAGTCATAACCTCTTTCTAACCTTAATTCTCTTCCCTATTAGTCCCTCCTCTGCTGCCTATATCATACTCAGTCTCTCTCTTCCTCAGAAAACAAAACAAAACAAAAAATCCCAAAACTTTTTGTTTGATCTTACTATGCTTTCTATCATATCTGTGAGACATTTTCTCCCTTTTGCATCCAAATTCCTTTAAAAAGTTATCTATATTTGTTTATTTCTTACTTCTCCTCTCACTCATTTTTTATTCTTTTACAGTCTGGCTCCTGACTTCAAAATTCAATTAAAATTCCTCTCTTCAAAGTTATTGATGTGATCAAATCAAAATCAAATACTCAGTGATCAAATTCAAATACTCATTCTCAGTCCTCGATTTTCTTCTTAGTGTTTTCATGATATATTCAGTTCGCTATAACACAACACATGCTTATTTGTTTCCACAAAGCCCTGAGTTAGGGAAAATCAAGAAATAAAAACCACAGGGTTTATGAGGAAAATTAAGGGCACAACACTAAAAAAATGCCAGTAACACATTAAAAAAAAAAAAAAAAAGAAAGGTATCTAGTAAAAATTAATAGCACACTTTTATACATGTAAAATGGTTGAAAAACAAACATGTCCTATAGTAAATAGTTCCTTGGAGCAATGGAATGAATGAATACCGAGCTTGGATTAAGAACCCAACTTCCTGAGTTCGAATTTGCTCTTGGATACTTATTAGCTCTGTGGCTCTGGACAAGTCACCTAACCCTGTTTCGCCATCATTTTACAGATGATCTGGAGAAGGAAATGGCAAACTACTCCAGTATCTTTTTTTTTTGCCGAGAAGATTCCCCCAGAAGGGTTCACAAAGAGTCTGAAGCAATTGAAAAATGACTGAACAACAAAAATAGTGACTGTGTACAAAGCCTCAGGCTCATGAGCAGCCCACACCCAGACTTCTACAAAGTCAATGGCTAGGGGTAAGAGAATGGCTTTGGTACACTCCACCTTTGTTATGAGAGGTTGGAAGTGGATCACATCTGATGTGGACTAGTCCCACTCTACCTTTAGTCCATAATGTGCCAGAAGATATACAATAAATATGGCACTCTACCTTGAAAAGGCTTCAAATTTTTTTTGTGGAAGTTATATATCAGAAGGGTTGCAGCTTGTAGGTTTTTGGAAAGTAGAGCAATTTTCTCACAATTTCTCTTGGCTTAAATAAAAAATATAAATAAACTGAAAAGTTGAGTTGGGGTAAATTGTTTCCTGGTATATTGATCACATTGGAACAAATTCATATTTTAAAAAAACCAAAAATTATAGCAGAATTGACCATCTTTCTCTTTTTTGGCTCTCCTCTTAATTGTATGACTTCTCCTTCCCAATCTCCTTTATGAGGTCATCATCCATGTTCTACCACCCATGTGTTCATGAGTGTGTCTGAAGGATTTTTCCTGATTCCTTTTCTCTTTTTACACTCTGACTAGGGGAATCGTATCAGTTTCTATTAATTCAGTTTTTATCTCTATGCTGATAATTCCCAGAGAGAAACCTGCTCTTTCCTGGACTACCTTGCTGTATCACTAGCTTCCTCTTAGACATTTTAAACTGGATGTCCCTTAGACATTTCAAACTCATCATGTCTAAAATAAAAGTCCTTTTTTTTTTTTTTTTGCTGAGGCAATTGGGGTTAAGTGACTTGCCCAGGGTCACACCACCAGGAAGTATTAAGTGTCTGAGGCCAGATTTGAACTCAGGTCCTCCTGACTTCAGGGCTGATGCTCTATCCACTGTACCACCTAGCTGCCCCTAATATTTTTCTTCTAAAACCTACTTCACTTCTAAAATATCCTATTTCTTTTGAAGATGCTCCTATTTTTTCTGTCATCCATGCAGTTGCCAAAGTGAGCAAAGATCGGGCCACAGCCCAGTCTTTCTTCAAGAAACCCTAATGGCTCCCTATTCACTATTGTATGAAATGCAAACTCCTCTAGAATGTAAAGCCCTTCACAATCTAGCTTCCCCCTACTTCTCCCCCAGGCTTATTATACATTGTCTTTCATGTATTCTTTAGTTTAGCCAAATTGGCCTACGTGCAGATTCTCATACATGATATTCTATCTCCAGTTATTCCTGTGGCCCTTAGAGACTATTTTCCCATCTCAAAGAGATAGGGGTCTCCAAAAAGGCAATTGCTACTTCCTTTTAAGGATCTTGGACTATCCCTAAGAGACTGGGTTTCTAGTACTATCATTCATAAACCCACACCAATGTACTTCCTACTAACAATCAGCCAGTAGACAGTTTATTTTTAGTAAAGGCATTTATTAAGGTTGCATGGTGAGGACAATTAACATAGACATTTTTCTTTTAGATCCTAGGACAAATTCTTCTGAAATATAAAGCACAGACTGTGGGGAAAATAAGCTCAAACTTAGAATCCAGTAATAAATAGGGAGGCACACATGTAAGATACATCTGTGGCAAAGGCATAATTCCCAACTCCTGGTGTTTTATGGCCTGAAAATATTAACTTGAATCTATAGCCATCATACTATGGTGCAAACAGCCTTTGCTACTTGTGAATGAAAGAAAGACTGTCCTGTTTAGCTGCATCTGTCTATGGTGTGTCACTGCGCTCCTAAATGAACATATTGTTTCCTACTGATTAAGTCTTTTTGAACCCTGCTGATTCCATGTCTGTTATTCCCCCCCACTCTCTTCCTCTCCCTCTCTCTCCCTCTCTCCCTCCTCTCTTCTTCCCTCTCTTCCTCTCCCTCTCTCTGTCTCTGTCTCTCTCTATCTCTGTCTCTCTCTGTCTCTGTCTGTGTCTCTCTCTGTTTCCCTCTCTCTCTGTCTCTGTCTCTTTCTGTCTGTCTGTCTCTGTCTGTCTGTCTGTCTGTCTGTCTCTCTCTCTCTCTCTCTCTCTCTCTCTCTCTCTGATCAATGGTGGGGGAGAGGCATGGAGGAAAGAAAAAAAAATCTTTCCTTCTGTGATGACTAAGGTTCCTCTCCCCCTCCTCACCTATTTCTGAACAACAGGGATTAATCCTTTCTCAAAGGCAACAAAACTCTTCCCAGGACCTCACTGACCCTTACCTCCCTTGACTCAACATGTTTGTCACCTGAGGACATAACAAGTACCCAGCCAAGTGATGTATCTGGGTCCCTCCTGGTTGATGGATATCTAAAGACCACACAACTTATCATTTCCTATTTTGTTCATTTCTATATATAAACGTGTGGGGAGATGCATCTATGGTAACTAAGTGGTGTTGTATTCTTGTTGTATATCCATTTTGTGTTAGGGAAAAGCATACTTCCTTTTTGTTCACTCTTCAGTGACTTTAGAATATTTCATTTCATCCTCAAATCAAACTTGAACTGATTGTTAACATCAGATCTGATCTTAACACTTCCACCAAGCCTAAAAATTACCTCTCAGAGACTGGCTCTAACTGTGGAATCCTCAACTCCCAAACTTAGGAGTCCTTTCCTGTTTGATCAAACCATTGCTTGACTGATCAGCTGCCAAAGTTCATCCAATTACTTAAAACCCTCAGAGGCATAATGCATCAGTTAGCTATTTTCTCCTTCCCCCAACTGAAGAAATTCATACCTCATAAAGGGCATAAATATCTTTTTAACACATTTAAAAGTGATTACATTATCTGATGGGGCAGGCCTAGTCAGGGAGACTTGAATTCAAATTTGACTTCAGATACTTAACTTGTTTGCCTCTATAAAATGATCTGATGAATTTTTGCCAAGAAAATCCCAAATTGGTTCACAAAGATTCAAATATTATCTGAACTGAGGTGGGCTTATAGTTCTAAGAAACATGAATAATTACTATTATCTTTGTCTGAAAATAAGGGCAGGCTAGAACTAGAAACTAGAGATTTCTTAGGGAGCTAGAGAAGAAAGCCCTGAGTAAAATAGACAGAACCGAATTATCCAAATTGAAGGACCACTAAGATTCATTTCTTTTCTTTTTTTTGAATCATTGACTGTTGCAAAACCTTGTGTTCCAAAGCTAATGCAGACAAGATTAGGAGGGAAGCAATACATTGGGAAATCATCTTTACATTTAAGGGTTCTGATAAAGAACTCATTTCTAAAATATATAGAGAATTGTCTCATATTTATAAGAATTTAAGCCACTCTCCAATCGATAAATGGTCAAAGGATATGAACAGACAATTTTCAGATGATGAAAATAAAACCATTTCTAGTCATATGAAAAGGTGCTCCAAATCACTATTGATCAGAGAAATGCAAATTAAGACAACTCTGAGGTACCACTACACACCTGTAAGATTGGCTAAAATGACAGGAAAAGTTAATGATGAATGTTGGAGGGGATGTGGGAAAACTGGGACACTGATACATTGTTGGTGGACTGTGAATGGATCCAACCATTCTGGAGAGCAATTTGGAGCTATGCTCAAAAAGTTATCAAACTGTGCATACCCTTTGACCCAGCAGTGTTTTTATTGGGCTTATATCCCAAAGAGATCTTAGAGGAAGGAAAGGGACCCACATGTGCAAGAATGTTTGTGGCAGCCCTTTTTGTAGTGGCTAGAAACTGGAAACTGCATGGATGCCCATCAATTGAGAGTGGCTGAAAAAATTATGGTATATGAATGTCATAGAATATTATTGTTCTGTAAGAAACGACCAGCAGGATGATTTCAGAGAGAGCTGGAGAGACTTACATGAACTGATGCTAAGTGAATTGAGCAGAACCAGGAGATCATTGTATACGGCAACAATAAGACTGTATGATGATCAATTCTTATGGATGTGACTCTCTTCAACAATGAGATGTTTCAAACCAGTTCCAATTGTTCAGTGATGAAGAAAGCCATATACACCCAGAGAGAGGCCTGTGGGATCTGAGTCTGGACCACAACATAGCATTTTCATACTCTCTATTGATGTTTGCTTATATTATGTTTTCCTTCTCACCTTTTTTTTCCTGTACAGCAACATAACTGTATAAATATATATATAAATATTCAATCTGTCAAATATTTTAACATAATTAACATGTATTAGACTTCCTGACACCTAGGGGAGGGGGGTGGTAAGAGGGAAAAATTTGTAACAGAAAGCTTTGCAAAGGTCAATGTTGAAAAATTACCTATGCATGTTTTGCAAATAAAAAGCTTTAATAAAAAAAAAAAGAAAAAAAAAACTTTGTGCTTCAAATTTTTCCCCCTTCCTCCCACCCGTTCCCTAGATGGCAAATAATCCAATATACGTTAAACATGTTAAAAATATATTAAATCCTTTATATAAATATACATATTTATACAATTTTCTTGTTACACAAGAAAAATCATATCAAAAAGGAAAAAAATGAGAAAGAAAGCAAAATGCAAGCAAACAACAACAAAAAGAGCGAAAATGCTATGTTGTGATCCATCCTCATTTCCCATACTCCTCTCTCTGAGTGTAGATGGCTCTCTTCATCACAAGATCATTGGAACTGGCCTCAATCATCTCACTGGTGAAAAGAGCCCCATCCACCAGAATTGATCTTTGTATAATCTGTGTATTTCCTGGTTCTGCTCACTTCTCTTAGCATCAGTAAATCTTTCCAGGCCTCTCTGAAATCATCCTGGGGATCGTTTCTAAGATTCACTTCTTGAGCTGTACTCTGTGCCTACTCCGGCAATCAGTCAAGTCATTTATTAAATACTTATTATATATTTATTACTAATTAATTGCTACATTATTTTGCATGTACTGATAACTGCCTCTTCATATACATTCATATGTAATATACATATATACATATAATTTCCATTTAACAAATATTTACTAAAATTGAGTCCCTAGTCTTCAAACTACATTAGTTTTCATTACACTCAAAAAACTGGCCTGAATGTGTATGACTGTTGATGATTTAGGATTATATCAATTCTGCAACTGATTGATTATTTTTAAAGAGTTAGGGGGGACATTGAAAAGTTAAGTACCTTACAGAGGTTATGTCAGAGACAAGATTTGGGGGGAAGCAATTTAATCATTTTATTAACAAGGCCAATAGGTTTTTTAAAAGAATGGTCATTTAGCCATTTCTTTTAGACTAAAGACAAACACTTTATCAAAGGTTTCTTGGACCTTATAAAGGGAAACAATATGAAAGGAAACCTTACAGATAAAAGATGCAAAGGAAAAAGTAGATGCATCCCTTCCTCTAGATATGCAGTCCAGTGGCTCTGGTCTGTTCTTTTTCAGCTCAAGTCACTTGTATAAGTTTCCTACAAAATTGATATCAAAACAAACTTCCAAAATATTGATAAACAGGTAATATCATGAAAGTTAGCTCAAACCTTATGGAATTTTTTATCAGACTAGGCAATTCACAATTTACCTACCATCAATATTCATCGCCTATACCACCTATCTATAACTATGGATAGAAATCAGAAGCCAATATTACAAGATGCATTCAAATACAAAAATGAATTCATATAAAGTTGACAGTTCTATCTAAAGTCAACAAAAATTCTGAAATGGATGCATAAACATATTGAGTAACAATTTAAAGTAATTTCAGTTAAATTTCAGAGCAATGCATATATTATTTACAATAAAAGCATTAACTTCTAGCTCTGTTCAAATGAACAGATTCCTTAGCAAAAGTATGTTTCATGTCCTACAAAATATCTATTCCTTTCCTTAACACAAAACAGACAATTAATTATCCCTATAGCATTGAAAAATTAAAGGATCTTGAGATTAAAGGAATTAAAGTAGGTAATGAGGAAACCGAATTATCACTCTTTGGAGATGACATGATGATATACTTAAAGAACCCTAAAGACTCAACTAAAAAACTACTAGAAACAATTCACAACTTTAGCAAAGTTGCAGGATACAAAATAAATCCACATAAATCATCAGGATTTTTATATATTACCAATAAAGTTCAGCAGCAAGAGATACAAAAAGAAATCCCATTCAAAATAACTTGATAATATAAAATATTTGGGAATTTCTCTGCCAAAGGACGGTCATGAACTATACGAACTAAACTACAAAATATTTTCCAAACAAATAAAGTCAGACCTAATCAGTTGGAAAAACATCAAGTGCCCATGGGTAGGCCGAGTGAATATAATAAAAATGACAATACTAACCCAAACTAATTTATTTATTTAGTGCCATACCAATCAAACTCCCAAGAAATTATCTTACAGATCTAGAAAAAATAGTAGCAAAATTCATTTGGAAGAACAAAAGGTCAAGAGTTTCAAGAGAATTAATGAAAAAAAAGGCTGATGAAGGTGGCCTTGCTGTACCAGATCTAAAACTATTATAAAGCAGCGGTCATTAAAACCATTTGGTACTGGCTAAGAAATAGAGTAGTCGATCAGGGGCATAGGATAGGATCACAGGACAAACTAGGCAATAAATAGAGCAATTTAGTCTTTGATAAACCCAAAGACCCCAGCTTCTGGGATAAGTATTCACTATTTGACAAAAACTGCTGGGAAAATTGGAAACTTAGTGTGGAAGAAATTAGGGCTTGACTCACATCTAACACCACATACCAAGATAAGATCTAAATGGGTTCATGATCTGGATATAAAGAGTGATTTTGTAAACAAGTTAGAGGAACATAATATAGTTTACCTCTCAGACCTGTGGAGATGGAATAAATTTATGTCCAAAGAACTGAAACTCTTAATTGAAAACCAGATAGATAACTTTGACTATATTAAGTTAAAAAGTTTTTGTAAAAACAAAACCAATGCAGTCAAGATTAGGAGGGAAGCAATAAATTGGGAAATCATCTTTACATTTAAGGGTTCTGATAAAAGTCTCATCTCTAAAATATATAGAGAATTGTCTCATATTTATAAGAATTCAAGCCATTCTCCAATAGATAAATGGTCAAAGGATATGAACAGACAATTTTCAGAGGATGAAATTAAAACTATTCCTAGTCATATGAAAAGGTGCTCCAAATCACTATTGATCAGAGAAATGCAAATTAAGACAACTCTGAGATACCACTAAATACCTGTGAGATTGGCTAAAATGACAGGAAAAGTTAATGATGAATGTTGGAGGGGATGTGGGAAAGCTGGGACACTGATGCATTGTTGGTGGAACTGTGAACGTATCCAGCCATTCTGGAGAGCAATTTGGAGCTATGCTCAAAAAGTTATCAAACTGTGTATACCCTTTGACTCAGCAGTGTTTCTATTGGGCTTATATCCCAAAGAAATCTTAAAGGAAGGAAAAGGCCCCACATGTACAAGAATGTTTGTGGCAGCCCTTTTTGTAGTGGCTAGAAACTGGAAACTGAACGGATGCCCATCAATTGGAGAATGGCTGAACAAATTATGGTATATGAATGTTATGGAATATTATTGTTCTGTAAGAAACAACCAGCAGGGCGATTTCAGAGAGGCCTGGAGAGACTTGCATGAACTGATGCTGAGTGAAATCAGCAGAACCAGGAGATCATTGTACACGGCAACAACAAGACTATATGATGATCAATTCTGATGGACATGGCTTTCTTCAACAATGAAATGGTTCAAACCAACTCTAATTGTTCACTGAAGAAAGCCATATACACCCAGAGAGGGATGTGAAATGTGGACCACAACATAACATTCTCATACTTTTGATTGATGTTTGCTTACATTGTGTTTCCTTTATCTGATATGTCTTTTGTGTAGATACGATTTTTCTTGCACAGCAATGATAAATTTGGAAATATGTATACATATATTCGATTTGCCAAGTATTTTAACATAACTATCATGTAGTGGATATCCTGCCATCTAAGGGAGGGGTAGGGAGCTGGGGGGAAAAATCTGTAACAGAAAGCTATGTAAGGGTTAATGTTGAAGAATTACCCATACATATGTTATGCAAATAAAATAAAATTTTCAAGAGGAAAAAAAAAGAAAAATTAATGGATCTTTAACTTAACCAGCAATATGTAACTAGTATATCTGTATCACACACACAACAAACACACACACACACACACACAAACACACACTAAGTTGGATGTCCAGAGGCGCTCTGACTTCAAGGTATGCCCTTAACCCACTATTCAGCACTGCCTGGAAGTTGATGACTTTGCCATAAGCAGATGCCAACTTCGTAGGCCTTGGCCACAAGAAATAGCCAGCCCTGAGCTCCTGGGGTGGTGGTGGCCAAGGTGGGGAGCCTGTTGGGTCTCTTTAAGGCTGAATTTAAGTCCAGCAGAGAGAGATGATTACTTCTTCCTTTCCTGAATGGCCATTCTGTCTGCCACCTGCTGTACTTGATTTGCATCTCCATGTTGATAGGCAGTTGGCTGGTACCATTCCATGACACGTTGAACCAGATTTTTTGCTTTTTTTGGCAAGAGTAGCTGATCCTGAAAATTACCAACACTGTTTTTTCCTCATTTTTTTTACTTCCATTCTTTCTTTAAAGCATCCACGTGGCAAAAAAAGAGTGGGGCTCAGAATCATGAAGACCTTGTTGTGCAAGTGTTGCCTTTGAACATATTGGCTGTTTGACCCTGGACAAGTGTCTTAATTCTGTGCCTTAATAAAGTCTCCAAGATCAGAAGTATGAAACACTCTACCTACAATACTCCAAGGTATAGCAGCAGGGACAAGATTAAAATATAGTTCCTATCTGATTTTAATGTATTTATATATTAATAAAATCTAAATTAATATATAAATGAATCATAAAATATATAAGCATATATTTATGTATGATATAAACATGTGTATAAATAAATATATGAATGTATATATAAGCATATTGAAATATAAATTAATCAAAATGTACATGTGTATGTTTTCTAAGTCAACAGGGAGCTTATAGGGATCCTTATGGACAATTTAGTGGCTACTCTATTTGACACCATTGTCTGCATGACAAAAAAGGACATATATTAGCAGAGGGAGTTTCCACATTTGGGAGGTCCTTGTACCAACAGGCCCAGGCTCTACCCCTAATCTCTCGATAGAATATGCTGACTTTTATCTGTGCCCCTAAAAGGGCCTCCGTCTCCCTAATTCTCCGGCCCCCCATAGCTAGGGGACCCTCCCAAGGCTCAGCTGTACTGTGGCAGCATTTCAGGGCCAGGCAGTCTGAGTTAGCTGCCCTCTCGGACAACAGGCCAAGGCCACACAGACAGCTGTGATTCCTACTTGATCCACATCCTCTAACTCACCAGCTCCCCCTGCTTAGTCAGTATCTAGTCATCATGAGATGCAGAACTCAGCCGAAGTCCTCAGGGCCTCCAGGCCTCCTCCCTTCCACTGGCTTGAGGAGGAAGGCCGGCTGATTTCTTTCCATGACTTTGTTTTCTCAAGAGTGGCAGGGAAAATTCTTTGGTCATTACACACAAACATAAGTAGTGTGGCAAATGACACAAAGCCGTTAAAGAGCCAAAGTCCTCTCTCTCTTGATAATACATTATAGAGAGGTGGCTTGGTGGCAAAATGGGTAGAGCTTTGGACCTGGAGTCAGGAAGACCTGAAAATCCAGCCTGGGATGCCAACTAGCTATGTAATCCTGGGCAAGTCAATTCACCTCCGTCTGCCTTGGTTTCCCCATCTGTAAAATGGGGATGATTCATACTTCCTAGAGTTGTTGTGAGGATCAAATGAGAAAATATGCACATATATATACATATCTATGCATGTATATACAGGATCTGATGTCCTAAGCTTTTTTTTACTTCCTGCATGGAAGAAGCACATAAATCCTATTTGCCCAACTCTTTAAATGACTTGATTTCAAACTTATTCATTAAAATGGGCCAAAATTCCAGCCCCTTTTCTAAGGGAACCCATCAAGGATTGTGATATTTATGTTTTCTAACTTGGCAGAAAATAAAAAATCTCTCTGATCTGTGTTCTGACAGTTCATCAGCTCCCCCTGACTATCAGAAGGGCCTACTAACCTAAATGCTAAGTTCTTGCTCCAAACTATAAAAAAGACCATAAACTAAAAGAAATGAAAACTTTTCTCTCCTCAAAAGAACCACATTTTCCTCCTATGATTAGGATAATGAGGAGTCAGGATGCTATGAAGCCTTCTAGTTTCTTTATTCTCTCACACGGTGACCTTGTTGTCTCCCATAGCTTTAAAACTCATCTCTGTGCTGAGGATTCCTATATCTATGCATTCCACACCCAGTCTCTCTCCTGTGTCACCACCTTTTGGACATTTCCAACTGGATGATCCATAGAAAGACATCTCAAGTTCAACATGTCCAAAACAGAATTTTTTGTCTTCTCTACAAACCTGCCTCTTGTTCAAACTTATTTTCACTAAAGGACACTGCCTATTTCACTTAAGGACCCACCATCCTGCCAGTTCCCCAGGCTTGCCCTCAGTTCATTCTCCTTCCCCCTCCTAATCCAATCAGTTCCAGATCTTGCAATCTCTATCTTCATACCTGTCAAATATATTCCCTTCAAATTGTATGTTTAATCTATATTGGGTTGCTTTCTGTCTTGGGGAGAGGGGAAAGAAGGAGAAAAATCTGGAACACAAGGTTTTGCTAAGGTTAATGTCAATAATTACCTTTCCAAAAAAATTATCTTTCTATGTATTTGGAAAAATAAAATACTATTAAAAAAATTCTATTCCCTTTAAACTACTTACACAGACACCACCTCAGTCAAGTCTCATTTGGACTAATTAAAGCACCGTCAAGTTGATCTTGTTCTTTCTACTTCAATCCATCCTCCATATAATGACAAAGGGATTTTTTCCCCTGAATATAGGTCTGTTGACCATGTTACTCTCCTCAATAAGCTTGAGGAACCCCCTTATTGCTTCTAGGATAAAATATAAACTCCCTTTATTTGGCTTTGAAGCCCTCTACAACCTGGCCCCAATCTACCTTTCTAGCCTTTTTATGTATCACTTCCTCTTTATACTCTTATTATTTGTTTTAGTCATGTTCCATTGATTCTTCAGGTTAGCCATTTTCTTCTCCAGCTCATTTTACAGATGAAGAAACTGAGGCAAACAGTTACATGATTGGCCAGAATCACATATCCTGAGTATCTGAGACCAGATTTGAATTCAGGAAAATAACTCTTCCTAAGTCTCTTATCTCCTTTGCCATTTATTCCCCTCTCCCCTATTCTCCTTTCCCCCCTCCTACTTTCTGTCCTCTACAGTCAAGGTAAACTGACTTTCTTAGCCAGTGTGGCCCTTACAAGTGCCTATTAATTGAAGTGATTTGCCTAGGGTCACATAGCTAGTTAACTGTCTGAGGCTAGATTTGGATTTAGGAGGATGAGTACTCTTCACCCCAGGCCTACCACTTTGGGTCATCTAGCTGCCCACTTAGAATATAGAAAGTATATAAATACTTGGGCATATAAGAAGATGGGTCTGTCCTCTCTTTCTCTGTCTCTCTCTCTCCCTCCTTCCTTCCTCTTTTTTTCCTCCTCTGCTCTTTTCTCTCTCATTTCCCCCTTTTCTTCATTCCTCTCCTCCTTTCTAGCCTTCTGTTTCCCTCGTTTCCTCTCTTTTCCCCCTCTCTCCTCTTTTTTTTCCTCTCTCCCTTTCTTTTCTCTCTCTCATTTCCCCTTCCCCCACCCCTCTCTCTCACTGTGAATGCTGAGACATCAATGTTGTGTCCCAAGAAGATAGGATAGACTTTCTCTTTAGTATTTGTCTAGTTATGCTTTGGACTTAACAGCTGGTTTATGCAAGTCAGTTGGAGATTATCTGTGGGATAACAGTTGCCAGATGAGGCTTTTAAGTATGTGGGAACCATTTTCTTTTTTGATTTTTAAGAAAAAGGGAAATTCATACCTTTTGACCTAATGATCCCACAGCAGGGCATATAACCCAAGGAGATCAAAGAAAGATGCCATACATATCAAAATATTTATAGCATCTTTCTGTGGTAATAAAGAAAAGAAAATGCCAAACTGGAAGCAGTGTAGGTTCCCATCAACTGAGGAATGGATAAACAAATTGTGGTACACTGAATGTAATGGAATACTCTCACTACTTAAGAAAGGACAAGAATTGATTCAGAAAAAAAAGGGGGGAGGGAAATATGCTAATTAAATCAGAGCTGAGTAAGCAGTGAATAGGGTCTACACACTGACTGAGGAAATGTAAATAAAAATAAGGCAAGAGTCTTGGATGAATTGCAGTGATCAATCTGGGTCTTGGAAAGCAGATGATAAATGGGAGATTATTGGTATAGAATGCTGCCAGATGTCCATTTTGGGCAACAGTTTTCCTTCACTATTTTCTTTGGGGAGGATTCATGGTTTGTGTATGGGAGGGGGATGTTGAAAGGAGGATGGGGAAAGTAGAATTTGGTGTAAGCTACTTGCAAGCAGAGTGAAAAGAATCTGATTATTCAAAAATATTTATATCTGCTCTGAATTTGTAATCGTGAAAAACTGGAAACAACCTTCCATCACATAATAAAACAATACAGACATTTGAAATGTGACAGAGTAAATATATTGTTATTGCTCTTATTTTGCTAAAATGTATATTATAACCTGGAGTCAGGAAGACCTGATTCAAATTTAATCTCAGACACTAATTGTATGACCCTGGACAGATCACTTAATTTCGGTTTGCCTCAGTTTTCTTATCTGCAAAATGGGGATAGTAATAATAATATAACATCTACCTCATAGGATTATTGGGAGGATCAAATGAGATGATAATTATAAAGTACTTAGCATAGTGCCCAGCAAATAGTATGTGCTATATAAATTTTAGTTATTATTAATCAAAATGTAAAAGCTTTCAATTTTAGAATCTGAATATATAGTTAATCTTTGAATGGATTATATATTAGTGCTTTTCTTGGAGTGTTTATGTGAAAGATCTGTGATTCACTGATGTGAGAACTTCAATTGACCTCAGCCTCTTAGAGATCATACTGTTAACGAGTACAGACTTGAACTCATTTTTTTCCTGAATCCAAGTCCAATACTCTAAACATTATATAGTGCACCACTTCTCATATTATTTTTGATTATAACTATAAAGTTTTTTGGAGGCAAATGAGGTTAAATGACTTGCCCAAAGTCATTGGGCTAGTAAATGTGTCAGACTTCATTTGAACTCAGGTCTTCTTGATTCCAAGGCCAATGCTCCATCCATTAGGGCTAGCTGCTCTAACATTTGTTTTTTGTTCTAATAATAGCTTTTTATTTTCAAAATGTATGCAAAGATAGTTTTCAGCATTTATCCTCACAAAACCTTGTGTTCCAAATTTTTCTTCTTCCCTTCCTTCCATCTCCCTCACCTAGATAGCAAGTAATCCAATACAGGTTAACCATGCACAGTTCTTCTAAACATATTTCCACATTTATCATGCTGCACATGAAAAATCAGATCAAAAAGGGGGAAAAAAACAAGCAAATAACCAAAAAAGGTGAAAATACTATGTTATGATCCACATTCAGTCCTCATAGTCCTTTTCTTCTGGGTGCAAATGACCCTCCCATTACAAATCTATTGGAATTGGCCTGAATAACTTCATTCCAACTTTTTTTTTTTTAAAAGAACAAATTGTGTACTCTTGGATAAACCATTTGTCTTATCTCATTTAGACGTGGTACTTTCCCAACTGGAAATTCTTCTTTACGTTGAATGACCTCAACATCTGGAGGCCCTGTTCTTGCCCTGTTTAGCTTAATCTCTGGAAAGTATCTAGCCATGACTTTCCTAGATCTTAAGAATGCTTAATGGGCAGAAACTCAAGAGTTATATCATCAGAGATGAGACATTTATTTTCAGAGCAAGTTTAATATTTGGAAATAGAAATGGTGGCCTTTGAGACTAGATGGTAGATTGATAACGAGAGCTGGGATAAAAGTTAAGAAGCCTGGGTTTAAATCTCATCTCTAAGGACTGAGGCCATCTCATCATTTGTCTTGCTCCTGGTCTGCTTCACCACAACAGTAATAGCCCTCTTTGGACCATACCCCCAGTTCCTAAATAGAGTAAATCCTCTTGATTTAAGAGCTCTCTCTTTGGGGGTGAGTTAACTTGATGGGTGAATGAATGATTGCCAGTTCATCTACTCTTTTACATCTGGATTTTTTTTTTTCTGAGGCAATTGGGGTTGTGACTTGCCCAGGGTCACATAGTATATCTGGATTTTTAAAGAACAGTTTATATAAAACTAAAGTTAATTGTCCTTTAAAGATTTGATAGAATTCATTTGTAAATTTATCTGGGCCTGCTATTTTTAAAAAGGAATAAAAAACCAAAACCTTGAGTTAACTGATCACCTTTAAGTTCTTTTTCTGAGATAGGGTTATTTAAATTCTCTATTTTTTTATCCTTAATTTATCTCATCCTTAATATTTATGTAAGTACTCATGCATTTATCAGTTTTGTGGGCCTTTAATTTGAAAATGTAATTTCTAAAAATTTCCTTTTTTGTCTTCATCTGTTATGAATTTTCTTTTTAGCAGTTATGTTTTTCTCTCTTCTTAATCAAATAAGCTATTTTTTTTTCTTTTTCATTAGTTTTTTTTAAGTCCTAGTTTTGCTTATCAATCCAAATTTTTATTGACATGCACTTGGGATATTAAAAAAAACTCTTAAACTTTAAAAAACAAATTTCTGTTTTAGAATTTATTGTACTTTTGATTTTCAGAGTTTCTATTTTGAATTTTGGTTTAGTTTTTTTTTTAATTTGTTGCTTTTTTAGTTTTTTTAAAATTTCTTACTCTATTCTTTGATAATTCTTTCTTTTGTTAATGAAAGTGTTTACAGATTCAAAATTTCCCTTAAGAATTGTTCTGGCTGCATCCCAAAAGTTCTGGTATGTTCTCTAATTTGTTGCCATTTTATTTAATAAAATTATCTCTCGTTTCTCTAATTTATTCTTTGACTAACTCACATCTTTTAGGATTACATTATTTAGTAGTTTCCATTTCAGTTTGAAGCCTTTCTTCAAATGCTTCTTATTGATGAAAATTTTAATTATGCTATTTTCAATGAAGTACATGTTGAATAGTCCTACGTTTATGAGTTTTTATGTTTTGACATAAAATCAATTTGTAAAGATGCCAGGAAAAACTGAGAAATAACATATTCCATCATTATATTCTTGTACCGAACATTTCTGAAATTTTATTTAGGATTTTAATTTTTTTCTTTCATAAGAGAATAGAGTTCCTTTCCCCTCCCTGCCCCTCTCCCCTTCAATTAACAAAATGTTCTATGTTCTCTCGCCTTTATCAGGTGAGAATGCTTTGAGATACAGAAACAATCAATCAATTAACACACTTGGTATATAAACAAGATTTTCTACACCTTTAGATGAGACTTTCTTTGATTGGGTTAAGAATGAAAAAAGCAGATTTGACTAACCAAACAAATAAACCACAACTCTGGGAATTTTAAATAGCAGAAGAATTTTAGCAGTTCCCTAGGCTAAAGGACTTTAGTCAAGTGGTACAAAATTTTAGTTCAGGAATTGAAGATTACAGTTTTAGCTCAGCCCCCAGAGGACACTTTGTTAGTAGGAGAAAATAGTTTATCTTTCTTTCATTTCCATTTATCCTTCCTTTTCCCCTTTACCCCCACTGAACCGCTTGATTTAGTCCCCTAAATATCTGGTTTGTTCCCCTGTAAAATTATACTCCGTTTTACTGGATGTTATTCTTGGTAGTAAGATCTTTTTTTTCCCCCAAATTTTGATGTGGTATGCCTAAGATTTCCTTTCCTTATTTAAAAAAGCAATTCTTTCCTTTATCATAGCTCCAGAATGTGATCCTAAGATTCCTAGGTCCTCGAACTCTTTCTTTCTGATTATATATTTTTTTCTTTGACCTAGAAGCTCTGGATTTTGTCTATGGCATTTCTGAATGTTTCAATTTAAGATGTCTTTAAGGCGGTGGACAATAGATTCTATTTTTGATTTGTTCTGTAATTATAATAGACCTTGGAAATTTTATTTAATGATTTCTTGACATGGCACCCAAGTTCTCTTTGTTTCATCATGGATGTCAGGGAACTGGGCTTGGCTAGAACCTTCCATGTTTGCTGGAAATTTAGCTCACTGTGTCTAATTGGTTCCAGATCAAATCATCCTTCATATCCATGTAGCCTTCTACCTCAGTCATCTTACTATTGCCCGGTTCTCCAATTCCCTTTTCTGCCTTTTTTTCTGGCCACGGTAACCAAATTAATACTAACGTTGCTTCTGGAAAGAGCATTAATTAACTCTCCTTTAGATCAAATCGCCATTCCTGTGACTGTCTAGACTAAAATTTTCTTCCCTGGTCACCACTTTCTTGTACACTATTGTCTTCTATTATCATGTAAGCTCCCTGAGGGAAGGAAATCTTCATTTTTGAATTTGTGTTTCCAGAACTTTTCACATAGTAAATACTTATTAGATGCTTTATTTATTTATTTATTCCTTTACCCATTTATTAGTAAAATGAGCTTAAATAACAGCCTTACCTGTCATTGAAAATGAAGCAGAATGTTCTGAGTAGGTCTGAGTAGAACATGGGGCTATAATAAAAAATAAATATGAAGAATTTAGCAATGCATGGCAAGATTTATATGAACTGATGCAGAGTAAAGAAAAATCAGGAAAACAATGTAGGCTATGACTTCAACCAAGAAATGGAAAGGAGAAAAAAAATTAGATCTGAAACAAATGCTTTATAATTCTGACCAATGTTGACCCTGAAAAAAAATAGAGGAAAAAGTACCTCCTTTCCTTCTTTAATAAGGTGGGGGACTATAAGTACAGAACATTGCATATACTGTTATTGATGTCTTGGTTTGTATTGTTTTCTTCTCATTTAGAAAAAAAATTTGAAGATGACAGGAAAAGATAATGACGAATATTGGAGGGGATGTGGGAAAACTGGGACACTGATACATTGTTGGTGGAACTGTGAACAGATCCAGCCATTCTGGAAAGCAATTCTGATGGACATGGCTTTCTTCAACAATGAGATGTTTCAAACCAGTTCCAATTGTTCAGTGATGAAGAAAGCCATCTACATCCAGAGAGAGGCCTGTGAGAACGGAGTGTGGACCACAACATAGCATTTTCATGCTCTCTGTTAATGTTTGCTTGCATTTTGTTTTCCTTCTCAGGTTTTTTTTTCTTTCTAGATCGGAATTTTTCTTATGTAGCAAGATAACTGTATAAATATGTATACACATATTGATTTGTCATATTTTAACATAGTTAACATGTATTGGACTACCTGCCATGTAGAGGAGGAGGTGGGAGGAAGGAGGAAAAAATTTGGAACAGAAAGTTTCACAAGGGTCAATGTTGAAAAATTACCCATGCAATATAAAGAGTGATATTATAAGTAAATTAGAGGAACGTAATATAATTTACCTCTCAGACCTATGGAGATGGAATAAATTTATGTCCAAAGAATAACTGGAACTCTTAACTGAACACCAGATAGATAACTTTGAATATATTAAGTTAAAAAGTTTTTGTACAAACAAAACCAATGCAGTCAAGATTAGGAGGGAAGCAATAAATTGGAAAATCATCTTTACATTTAAGGGTTCTGATAAAGGTCTCATCTCTAAAATATATAGAGAATTGTCTCATATTTATAAGAATTCAAGCCATTTTCCATTCGATAAATGGTCAAAGGATATGAACAGACAATTTTCAGAGGATGAAATTAAAACTATTTATAGTCATATGAAAAGGTGCTCCAAATCACTATTGATCAGAAAAATGCAAATTAAGAAAACCCTGAGGTACCACTACACACCTGTCAGATTGGCTAAAATGACAGGAAAAGATAATGATGAATGTTGGAGGGGATGTGGGAAAGCTGGGACATTGATGAATTGTTGGTGGAGCTGTGAATGGATCCAACCATTCTGGAGAGTAATTTGGAACTATGCTCAAAAAGTTATCAGCATACCCTTTGACCCAGCAGCATTTCTATTGGGCTTATACCCCAAAGAAATCATAAAGGAAGGAAAGGGCCCCACATGTGCAAGAATGTTTGTGGCAGCCCTTTTTGTAGTGGCTAGAAACTGGAAACTGAATGGATGCCCATCAATTGGAGAATGGCTGAACAAATTATGGTATATGAATGTTATGGAATATTATTGTTCTGTAAGAAACGACCACCAGGACGATTTCAGAGAGGCCTAGAGAGATTTGCATGAACTGATGCTGAGTGAAATCAGAACCAGGAGATCATTATACATGGCAACAACAATACTATATGATGATCAATTCTGATGGACATGGCTCTCTTCAACAATTAAATGTTTCAAACCATTTCTTAATTGTTCACTGAAGAAAGCCATATACACCCAGAGAGAGGGATGTGAAATGTGGACCACAACATAACATTTTCATAATCTCGATTAATGTTTGCTTGCATTGTGTTTCCTTTATCTGATATGTCTTTTGTGTAGATACGATTTTTTTTGCACAACAATGATAAGTGTGGAAATATGTATACATATATTTGATTTGTCAAGTATTTTAACATAATTAACATGTAGTGGATATCCTGCCATCTAGGGGAGGGGTAGGGAGTAGGGGGGAAAAATTTGTAACAAAGCTTTGTAAGGGTTAATGTTGAAGAATTACCCATACATATGTTTTGCAAATAAAAAAAAAGAATATGCAATAATCGACTATAAAAAAAGAAAAAAAAAGAAAAATTACCCATGCATATGTTTTGCAAATAAAAAGCTTTAATTTAAAAAAAAGAAAGGAAAAAAAGAAAAAAAATTGTTCTTAGTGATAGCTCTAAATTAGGGGAAGGAGAAGAAATATTAAATAATGATATAAACAATATCGATTACTTTTTTAAATTATTTTTTTAATTTTTCCCTGGTTATAAATGTACATTCATTTTTTTTAATTCCTTATGAATCATGTTGGGAGAGAAAAATCAGAACAAAAGAGAAAAACCATGAGAGAAAAAAGCAACATAAGGGAAAAAAAATGAACATAACAGGTAGTGACTTATATTCAGTGTCCAGAGTTCTCTCTCTGGATGCAAATGACATTTTCCATTCAAAGTTTATTGAAATTATCTTGGATTACTGAACCACCTTGAGAAGAACCAAGTTTTTCATAATTGATCATCACACAATCTTGCTATTACTATGTACGATACATTCCTGCTTCTACTTTTTTTTTGTTCATCATTAGTTCATGTATATATTTCCAGATCCTTTCTAAAATCACCTTATCAATTTTATAGAACAATAATTTTCCATTGCTTTCATATACCATTACTTATTCAGCCACTCCCCAATTGATGGGCATCTGTTCATTTCCCAATTCTTTGTCATCAGAAAAAGAGCTGCTGGAAACATTTTTGCACATGTGGGCCCCTTTCCCTCCTTTAAGATCTCTTTGGGATATAGGCCCAGTAGAAACCCTGCTGGGTCAAATGGTATGCACAGTTTGATAACTTTTTGAGCATAGCTCCAAATTGCTCTCCAGAATGGTGGGATCCATTCACAGTTCCGTCAACAATGTATCAATGTCTGAGTTCTCCCACATTCCCTCCAACATTCGTCATTATCTTTTCCTGTCTTCATAGCCAATCTGACAGATGTGTAATGGTATCTCAGAGTACCATTTGTCTAATTTGCATTTATCTAATCAATAGTGATTTAGAACATTTTTTCATATGATTGTAGATGGCTTTAATTTCTTCACCTGAAAACCGTTCATATCATTTGACTATTTATTGAGGAATGACTTGTTCAATTACTTTTTAAAGAGAGAATACATGAGTATGCTCTTCCAGCAACTATACAAAAACTTATTCTTTGTGAAGTATTTTGAGACTCTTAGAGAAAAAAATGAAGCAGAGGAAGTTCTCTCTCTTGATCCTGACCTATCTCAATTTTTCCCCTGGTTTCAAAACTCTCTCTTGAAAAGCTTGTTCCCTTGCTCAGTTGTCACAGACTTTGCTACCACGGAAATCTGAGAGAGGAAAAGGGAGGTCCAGAGAACTCTTCCACTTATTTCCTGGAGTCAGGAAGAAGAGCGATTAGATCCTCCGGCAGAGAAGGAGGCATGTAGAGTTTTGTTGTGCCTTGTCTATAACCGGCAAAGACCTCCAAACCTTTGCATAAGAGTCTGCTCTCGATTCCTTCATGGGCTGCCTCACAAGATATCCCAGAAATAGCAATCCTTATGGAAAGAAGGGCTGCCATGTCATCCTCTAAAAAGATGGGATGGCATAAAGCTATAGATATGGAGATGGAGTACTCCTCTAAAAGTTAATTGATTGATTGGCTGATGAAAGACAAATGTGTTTTTCTATAGCTAGTGTCATCACTAACTCCCAGCCCCATCTAAATTGTGTACAGAACAACAGAGCCTTAATTTTTCCATTTGATTAACAGAACCAACCTGAACTTGGTATTGAGCTTCTTAAATGTAACAACATGCTAACCAGCTAATGCTAGAACAGGTTGACACTGCCATCAAGACACTGCCTAAAGCAATGGAGTGCTGGATTTCTTCTGATCTAGAATATTTGGATTCAAAACTGTACCTGCCACTTACTATCAATGTGAACTTTGACAAGCCCCTTTTCTCTGGGACTCAGTTTCTTCATTTGTAAAAGTAGGGGATCAGACCAAGTAACCTCTTAAGTCCTTTCCAGCTCTAAATCTATGATCCATTCTGCTATTATAGGGATTAAAAAAACCATTCATGTTGTTTACCTTTTTTTCTTCTGTTCCATTTATTGTTCAGTTGTGTCTAATTCTTTGTGGCTCCATTTGGAGTTTTCTTAGCAAAAATATTGGAGCGGTTTGCCATTTCCTTCTCCAGTTCATTTTACAGATGAGGAAACTCAGGCAAACAGAGCTGGTCACACAGCTAGTACTTATTTTATAGTTATTGGTAAATATGCCATTTACTAGAGCTCCTTAAAGGCAGGGTAGACCTAAACTCGATTTCTTCTAGCACCTAGCACTATATTCTGCACATAGCAGACACTTAAAAAATGTTGATTGAATTTGGAATGAATTAAGATTAGGAATTTAGAGTTGGAAGGTCAGTTCTCATGCCATAATGAAACCTACTAGCCCTAAACTAAGGGATTCAATATGGATAACTATTGTCCTTTTCTGAAGAGAAACTCAGCCCCACCAAACAAAGGACTCTTTGAATCCTGGCTAGAACATGGTACAGATATGATACCCATGTGGGGCTTGTGCAACCTTTTTCAGGGTTGCCCATCCATCTTTGGTGTTCATCTGCCACTCAACTCTCTCACCTGTGACTCTAAGAAGCTATAACATGCACAGCAGCCGTGTCCCAGTAAAACTGTTTAAGGAGATAGGCTAATTCGGATTGAGGAGAGCCAACAAGCTTCAAACCTGTGGTGAAGGAAGGGGATCTCTACCCCAACATGTGTTGATTCCCCAACAGAATGGAAGCATTTTTTTTTTGTTTGGAACAATTTGTTCCTATGGCCATGAATAGCTGCAGCAAGTGCTGTGGAGTGCTTAGAGCGTGGTTAAACATGAAGAAAGCAAGGGGATCCACAGCATCCCAAGCCATCACCACCTGGACTTTTGTTTTGCCACTGTTCCCTGATGACTCTAGAAGAGAGAGACTGCCAACTGTGTGACTCTGCCTCCATTAAATCCAATTCACGCCAAGCTAAGACATCATCCTTATGATGTCATTTCTTCTTCAAAAAATAAAGGATGAACTACAATAATAGAGGGTTGTGATCAAGTCCTGTGGAGTGCATGGCTATGGCAGACTGGCTCAGATTCTCATTTTGTTGTTAATGTAATTATGGCTACATGCATGACTACCACCTCAAAACCCCTCCCTCCAAAACTGGTACTATTAATCAGGAAGAGAAAGGAGTCTATGAGGATGAAAAACTTGCTAAGAAAACAGAAAGCTGCCTGAAAATCCAAGACATATTCCCAGATATGGACTACTGAGGCCAAGTGAGGGTTACCCTAGATCACTCAATCCAGGTGATTGGATTGGATAAATCTATCTCAGTCCCTGCAGCAGACTTAGATAGGCTTATTAGGAAACAATCCAATGGGCAAAGCCATCTTTCTTTTTTTTCTTTTTTTTTTTGAAGCTTTTTCTTTTCAAAACATATGCAAGGATAATTTTTCAACATTGACTCTTACAAAACCTTGTGTTCCAATTTTCCTCCCCTTCACCCCACCTCATCTAGATAGCAATTAATCCAATATATGTTAAACATGGTAAAAAAATATGTTAAATCCAATATATGTACACATATTTATACAAAAATCTTGTTGCACAAGAAAAATCAAATCAAAAAGGGAAAATGAGAGAAAGTAAAATGCAAGCAAACAACAAAGAGTGAAAATGCTATGTTGTAGTTCACACTCTGTTCTCACAGGCCTCTCTCTGGTTGTAGATGACTCTCTTCACTGAACAACTGGAACTGGTTGTTGGCAATAGGAGAAAAGTGGAAACTTTTATTCTACTATATAGTGAACTGGAGAACACTTTTTGTCATATCATTATTGCCTGGGGCCAATGCCAGCTTACCTAAAATACTAGCAGCAGCTTACCCAGGATACTAGCAACATACTGTAAGCAGCAAGCTGGAACTCAGTACCTGAACATTTTATTTTATTTTCAATTAATGGAACAAAATGAGCATTTCTATGCTTATTTAATAGTAGTATAGTATAATAGTATAATTTTATAGTATAAATTTTAAAATAGTATAATTTAAAAATTTTGTATGAAACTGCAAATCTACCACATACAACTTTCTATTTTCTCCAAATATACAACAAAATTTTCAAATAAATTTCTTTTTTTTCCCCTCTCCCCTCCCCAGTCTCTTCATATCCAGATGGCCACCATCCATGTAGGTCTATAAAAAGATAAAAGTGGTAGCCTAGAACAAGGCTCCTTAAATTTTTTTCCACTTGTGACCCCTTTTCACCTGAGAAATTTTTACACAATCCCAGGTATATAGATATATAAAATAAGTATACAAATCAAACATTTATTGACAATAAATCATATTTTCATGACCTCCATATTCAATTATGCAACCCCATATGAGGATCCAATCTATAGTTTAAAAAGCTTTGGCCTAGAACATCCTTACATCACCAATTTTTCCAATTTAGAAATAGAATTGGAATATTTGACTTTGGCAATTCTTTGGTTGAACTGGTTGAAAAAGCAGCTCAAAATGTGGACAAAGGTGTTCTCATTGCAAGATAATGGTGTGAGAAGTGATCCAGGAACAATTTATATTACTGGGTTCTAACCTTTTCAAGGGTGATTCATGGGAAAATTCTCTTATGTGTAATGGAAAATCTCAGAAACATTTTGAATGAACAGCTGATTGGTAGTACTATAAAGTCCATATAGATCATTCATAATTGAGGCACAGAAACAGGCTAAGGAGATATGGATATGTGTGGATTATCAAACTTGGAGTAAGAGAATAAAACAAAACCAGCCCACTTTGCCAGACACATACACAATATTCCTTGGGATAACTAAGACAATCACTTTGTATTGACACAGTAGATACTATCAGATGCATGAGTAAGATGGAGAAACAATCACTTTTTTCTTCCCAGGGGTATTGTGCCAGTTTGAAGTATGCTTTCAGGGCTTCTCAGGACTCCCTGACTAGATTATGAGAGAGTTCAGAGACATGAACTACAAGAAAGTGTAGGTGATCCTGGGAAGTGCAATGCTTGGGCCTCCCTGGGTCATTGGAGAGCTGGACTAAACTAGGAATATGGACAACAACTGTGTCAAAAGTACCCGAATTCACTTGCTGGAGATAGCAAATTTTAATTAGGGGAAAGGTATATTGGGATTGATTAGGATATTCCTGACCAATTGATTTCATTCTCCTCCATCAACCTAGTTGAAAGTCACTGGAAGGAAGGGGGTAGGTAACTGTGACAGCAAAGTGTGAATGTTTAAAACAAGTATAAAGAAAAGTTTTCACTTTTTCATCTCCTTTATAAAGTGGGAAGATGGAAATAGAGAAACAACTAACTTGGGGCCTTCCTTCTTTGGGAAAAATAGTATATGTCTTCCTCCCCCCAACAATGAAGAGTACCAGCTGTGGAGTCAGGAGGGAATCAGCACTAGTTGTGAGGAGGGCTAAAATTGTAAAGAACAGGCTCAGGTAGCTGAGCTGAGCAACCTGCTAGAGAGACACTGTGCTGGTGGGGGTGGGTAGGAGTGGGGGGCAATATGAAAACACTAGGAAAAGAAAGGATCCAGGGACCCTATAGTGAGGAAAACCTGAATAAACTTGGCCACATGAGTTCCCTCTGTGTGTACATCCCTACCAGTGTAATCTATTATGTTCTTGTGTTTCCTCTTAATGCTGTTTTTGTTCCTGTCTATGGGAGAATCTGTGCCTTAGTGTTCTTACTAGGGCATTTTAGGAAATAACTTTTAAAAAAATAAAAAGTGTAGCTAATGGCTGACTGTAAAGGTAAGCACACTAATAGGGATTTATGAACTATAGTTTTAGGAACTAGGACCTGGCAAAGCACTTTTGTGATTGTCATAATCATTATCAACAAGTATTTATTTGCTCCAAATCACTAATAATTAGAGAAATTCAGATTAAAGCAACTTGGAGATTCTACTTCACATCCATCAGATCAGCCAAAATGACTGAAGAGGAAAATTACAAGTATTGGAGGGACTACAGGAAAACAGGCACAATCAAGTAGTGTTGGTAGAAATGTGGATTGGTTCAGCCATTTTGTTAAGTTTTTGGAATTATGCCCCAAAAGTTTCTAAACTGTGCATATTCTTCTACCTAACTATATTCTACTAGCCCTAAACCCCAAAGAGATCAAATGTATAATATATATGCATATATATATGTATGTACATATATATATAATGCGTATGTGTGTGCCTGTCCCCCCCCCCTTTAAAAAAAAAGTAAACTGGAAGCTAGGTGGTACAGTAGATAGAGTATTGGGTCTGGACTAAGAACTCTCATCTTCTTGAGTTAAAATTTGGCCTCAGACACTTAACTAACTGTGTAATCCTGTTCAAGTCATTTAATTCTGCCTCAATTCCCTCATCTATAAAGTGTCCTGGAAAAAGAAATGAAAAATCTTTGGAAGAAAAGAGTTGGACAAAACTGAACAGCAACAAAAAATGGAAACTTAGGGGGAGGTGACTCCTATTGGGAAATGACTAAATAAATCATAGAATACAAATGTAATAGAATATTATTAGATTGTAAGAGATGATTAAATAGATAATTTTAGAGTACATTGGGATGAGTGAAGTGAGTGGAGCTAAGAGAAGGATTTATACAATGACAAAAACATCATAGAGAAAAACAACTTTGAAAAATTTCAGAACTCTGATCAGTTCAATGATAACTCAGGATTCCAGAGGATGGAAGATGAAGCATGCTGCCTATCTCCTGACAAGGAAAGTGATGAACTCAACATGTAGAATAAGAGTAAAATAGATGCTTAGTTAGAACTTTTTAGATATGACCAAAATGGAGATTTGTTTTCCCATGATTTTTAAAAATTATTCATTTGAGCGAGGGAAAGATAATAAATTTATGTAAAATGTTTTTTTCAAAATAGGAAAAAACTCAATTATTTACTAATTACTCATTATATTCCAGACACTGGCTAAGTTGTAGGAATACAAAGAAAACCAAAAACACCATCCCTGCCCTCAAGAATCTCACAGCCTAACAAGGAGACAACACATAGAGACAACCATGCACATATAGGATATGTGGGCCATCCACAGTTGTCTGGACTCTTGTCTTGGCACTGGATTCTGGCTCTGGAGAACAGGGTAAAACTGATGACTTTTTGAAACACTATCACTTAAATCCAATTCACAAGCAAGTCGACATCACCCTTATGATGTCCTTTGTCCTCTTTGAAAAGGAAGGATGAACAACAGCAGATATATACAGTAGGAGATAATTTCAAAGGGAAGGCTCTAGAAATGGGAATGACTGGGAAAGGCTTCTTACAGAAGGTAGGATTTTGAACCAAGCTTTGAAGGAAGCCAGAAGCCTAGAAAAATCAGGGAGAAGGGAGAAAATTCTTGGGATGGGATAAAAATCAGTGCAAAGATGGGAACTCAAGAAATAAAGCATCATTTGAGAGGAAGAAGGCCAGTGTTAGAGTACAGTGAAGTAAAAGAAGAGGACAGTAAAATAAAAAAGACTAGAAAGATAAGAAGGGCTTTAAAGCCAGAGAATTTCCTATTTGATCCTAGAGGTGATAGGGAGCCATTGGAGTTTATCGAGTTGGCTGAGTGAAGGGTCAGATCTGCATCTTGGGTAGCTTTAGGTACTTAGGTAGTTGAGTGAAGGATGACTGGAGTAGGAAGAAATAAGTTTTACCTTCTCCCCTTCCCCCACAGCCAGCAACCTCTGACTGTTCAGTTGGAAAGGAAGAGATTTGTCCAAGTTTGCGCAGGAAATAACTGGCTAAGTCAGGATTTGATCTCCAATCCTAGCTTAGTCCCTTTATTTACATTGGAAATAGATATAACCTAAAACCCCAAAGCGCTTCCATCTCAGCATTTAGAAGAATGGTTGCATCTGGAGCCCCATTCACTTTTAGGGGTGCCCTTGTTTCATGGGCCACCCTGGATTAGCAGACACACCCATCTGTCTCACTTCAGCATCACAGCCTGCAATCAGTGGAAGCTCCAATGTTTCCCCTGGGCTATTCATAGTTGAATCTGCCTTGGGCTCCCAGCACACACAGTCCATGAGGCAATTCCTACCTGGAGTACAACCTCCAGGAGTGTGTAACCAAGCATTACGTTTCCCATCTTCAGCATCCACACACCACCACCTGGTGGCCTTAAGGAGGCTCTCCTAGGTGGCTAGGAGAGCAGTGATTAAGAGAGTTTATTTAAGTGCCTTCTTATCAATCAATCTTCTTTCAGAAGCTGGTACACCGACTGTTCTCCTGTTTCTAGGGCAAACCCTTTACCAGCCAAAGCTTCCCGGTCCTTCTTCTTTTCTTGCTGAGTCAGCCAGATGACTCTAACTGTCACCAGCTGTGTTACCCAAAGGTTTTCCCTCTTAGAAATAAATAAATAAAAGGCTCCCCGTTATGGGAACCATCAGAACCCATGTGTTTGTAGGTTTTCATGGGAATCTATGCTCCCTAAAGGCAGCTGTGGAGAACTTTTAGTAATTCAGGAACAGGATTTTGCTATGGACTGAAGGCAAGGTGGAAGGATGGAGAAGTCTCAGAACCAGAGGTGGGGAAGGATCCAGGATGCTCCTTCTGGTCCTTGGGCCAGACGATGGAAAGCCAGGGAAGCTGTCTCAGAGTTTCATTTCAGTTAAGGGCAGGGGTATTGTGGTAAATATTTAACAACTGGCTCCAGGGGAAAATGGTACTCACAGCATACTTTGCTTTATTCACACTTACTTAAGGCTAGACAATCCACAAAACAAATCAAACCCTGAAATCACTGATCCCACTGAAATTTTAAAACTCAGGTTTTGAATGGGCTCTAGCACAGCCCTGGTCGAGGGCACCTTCACCAGATACCTTATGGGAAATTTGTTGGGATTGCCCTGGGTTGGAATAACAGCAGCTCTGGATACGGATGTTGTCCTTGCAACCACCCTTTGAGAAAGGTGCAATCCTCCTCATTTCATGATAAGGAAAAAACAATCTCAGAGAAGTTAAGCCCAGGGTCACACACTCAACCAAGTCTCCAAGGCAGGATCTGAACTCTGGCCTTCTGGCCTTCAAGCCCAGCACGAGATTGTGAGATTTCCCCTATTCCAAGATGCTTCTCCGTCGTTCCCCTCCATCCCCCATCGTCCCCCTCCATCCCCCATCATCCCCCTCCATCCTTCCCCCTCCTTCTCCATCCCTCACCCTCTCTCTCTTTCCTCTCAGGAGTGCTCTTTATGGCCCATGTGGGTTCTAG
>JAJPUD010002261.1:120375-254912 GCA_023553655.1 Myrmecobius fasciatus
AGTAAAGATCAATTTCTTTGGGTACTTAATTGGATTTGTGATCTCATCCATTTTGGAGTTCCTTCCAGTAATGAAGACCCACTTGTGCCCATTGTCTTATGATATTCTTGTTCATGTTCTCCCAAAAGTCTGATCTAGTGGATATATCCAACACACTAGAGGATTTCCTAATGTTTTGAGAATACCAATGGAACACTTGGCTGTCTGTCATTCCTTGCCCTTGTTCATCTTTTCTTCCTGTCATTCGATTTCTTGATAATATACTTTGATAATATACTGAGTCCTTACATAAGGCATCTTAAAAGTTTTGGTGTCATTTTAATTTTTAATAAGGAAGGGAGGGAGGGAGGGAGGGAGCGAAGAAGGAGAGAGAGAGGAAGGAAGAAAATTGATTCATCTTTGGTTCCCTAGAGGGAATAGTATTCCAGGTCTTGTTGACATAAAGCAATGTAAAATGTAATACTGAAAGGTTGGTCATTTGATTTCATGGGAAGCTTGAGGAGTACAAAAATTTAGTAATTTCCTAGAAACAATACAGCTAATTTACTTCTTTGTATTTAACTATGGGTCCAAGTGGAGACCAATCTATATTATCTTTGTTATATATACATAGTATTGAATAAGCTCTATAGAGTGTCTATCCTAATACATGTGGGAAATTGAACAATAGATGTTCTTCATCCATTTTGGCTTTCCCGTGTGGATGGACAAGCTAAACTCTTTTGAATGATTACAGATCTTTTCCAGGAAGCTTTTTGGGGTCAGATGTAATCATCACAATGTCATCTGCAAACAAGAAGCATCTGGAGGACCTTACCACCCACAGCTTCTTCAATCTAGATTTAGTGGAACATCATTCTTGTAATCATGTATCTCTCCGTTTTGTGCTTCATCTGATGTTTATTATCAGAGGATTACTAAACAGAATTATTTCTATTACATCTTCCAAGGGCTCTTTAATGACTATGATTTATGAATGAGACTTTTAAAAAACTGTAAGGTAGTATTTTATTCTAATGAATCAAATATTTTTTCATAATCAACAAACAATAAGAAAAATGGAATTTATATTCTCTGAATCTTTCAGTTAATTGTAAGATGACAAAGACATTATCTGTTGTTAAATTATTTCCCCAAAAGTCTGCTTGTACCCTACTAATATTCTCATAAACAATATCCTCAGTTTACATACAAGTGTCTAATAAAGATTTGGTATGGATAAGAGAGTAGGCATGTGAATCAGTTGTTACTGATGTTCTCTGAATCATCATTTTTTGTGATCTGTTGTAGTTCAGTCATTTTTCAGTTGTGTCTACCTCCTTATGACTCCATTTGGGGTTTTCTTGGCAAGAAGTGGTTTGCCATCTTTTTCTTCAGGTCATTTTACATATGAAGAAACTGAGGCAACAAGAGTTAAGGCTTGTCCAGGGTCACATAGCTAGTAAGATTATAAGGCTGAATTTTAATTCAGGAAGATGTCTTCTTGATTCCAAGCTCAGTGCTCTGTCCATTGCACCATCTAGTTGCCCAGAATGGGGTAATAAAATTAATAAAGAATGAGATTTCCCTCCCCCCTTATGTCTTTAATTCCATCCCCTCCATAAAATGCCTTCAACATCCTAACAATTATATCAGTCCTAGTACAGATACACTCTAATCCAATCCGCTTTTCCCCATCTTCATTTTATATAGATCATTTCTGCTTCCCCTTTAAAAACATCTGGGATTGTTATGATAGGGGTATTCTTGGTAGAGAAAAGAGTTTGTTAATTTTTTTTTTTTTGGAAAATCTCCTTTTTTTTTTTTTTTTTTTGCCAGAAGATCTCCTTCCATTTACATCTTTGAATGTCCTTGGAATGACTTGGCTTAGTTGGATATCTTATCAAATTTTCTTTAAACTAGTTTTATTCATCACTTCTTTTTTCTATGAGATAATATTGCTCATAATCATTTGTCTTCCTTCTCTCTTTTACAAATGAGCATAAATTCAAACTTGGTGTTGCCTTTGGCAGGAAGTTCCGCAGGTAAGTCAGATATTTGCTGAGGAAGGTGCATTCTTGGATCTTTTGGTCTCCTTAATATAGCAATTAATTTTATTCCTTTCAGTAATCTTCCTAATGACGTTACTCCTCTATTTAAAAGCCTACAGGGATTCCCCATTGTCTAAGGAGTTTGGAATAAATTTTACTAGCCTGGCATCCAAAGATCTCTACAATCTGTTTCCCTTTGTGCCACTGCTCAGGTCTTCTCTTACTTACTTCAAGGTCCAACCCTGATGCTACTTTTCCCAAGAAGTCTTCTTTAATTCACTTGGCAGAAAGTGTTCCTTCCCTTCTTATAGTACTTTGTTGAGACTTGCCTTTCGCATTTATCAAATTCTAATTTGTATTTTCCTTATTTATATGCTAAAGCTTATTTTTTTTGTCATGGTGGTTGTCTCGCATTGGTTGTCTCCAATTTTTGTGACCCCATCTGCAGCTTTCTTGGCAAAGATATTGGAATGGTTTGCCATTTTCTTCTCCAGGTCATTTTAAGGATGAGCAAACTGAGGCAAAATGGGTTAAGTGACTTGCCCAGGGTCACACAGCTAGTAAGTGTTTGAAAGTAAGGCTTTCCTGTGTCCGAGCTGGGCATTCCAGCCTCTTTGCCATTTAGCTGCCCCCTAAAAGCTTCTATTAAATTAAAACATTCTTGATAAGAGTAATAGCTTAAGCCCTTATTTACCACCTTAGGAGGAATTATGTTTCTAATTCATAGCTTGTATCAATAGAAACGAGAAATAGAGTAGCTGATAAGGATTCTCAACCTTTCCCAGTACTTCCCTTCCTTCTTGCTGGGCAGATCTAAGGAGCACCTCAGATCTCTGAAAACATTTTTGACCAATTGCAAGTCTTGGTATTTGGAGAACTGGTGACAGGAGTGGAGGGCTATGGGAGAAGTATGGATAGACAACCAGAATAAAAGAGGACCCTGAAAAGAGGAATGGGAAGACAAATGCTGCCTACTCTACAATTCTTCCAGCTCTATCCCCTTACCCCCCAGTCCAGCCAACTGTGTAGTCAGCTAGCATGGACCATGATCAGGATGGGGAGGGTTCTTGGACTGCACCCATGATCTGGGTCACACGAGCCAGATCTTCACCCAGATTCTGCCTCTGGGCCTTCAGCAGAACCCTCCTCCCACCATCCTTGTAAGCAGCACTCTCCATTGTTAGCCAGGAGCATTCTCTTGCAAACCGCAGCCTGCTTGCCTTCCCTTCCCCTGGCACTTTCCTCCTTTGCCTCCCAATTATCCAATTCTCTTTACAAATTGTCCAGACAGGTTTGGGGGATTATTTCTTTATGGAAACTGAACACAAAAGACAAAGAGATCATCACCCAGTGTGTTTCCAAATCCCTGGGCCTTTATGTGATTTTAACTACTCAGACTTTTGCTGTCTTGTAAATAAATAAATAAACAACCCCCAAAGGATCTAGACTATAAGAAAAAGCCAAAATGCCCCGAGTTAACATAAAGCTCTGCAGATGTGTAGCTGTCTTAAGCCTGGCATCATTGGGCAGGAGAACACCTTGGATTAAGGCTTCTATAACTCAAGAGTTTTTAACCTCTGGTCTGTGAATTTTTTTGGAAAAAAAATTTTTGATAACTTATTTAAATGATTAGTTTCCTTTGCAATTCTATTTTTTATGCATTTGAAAATATGCTGATAAGTGTTCCTAAGACTTCACCAGATAGCCTAAAGTATCCATAACACAGAAGAAAAAATATTTAAAAACCCCAACTTCTCCTTATCTGGTCTCCATACTGCAGAGAGGGTTAGAATAGTTCAGGAGACAACAAAAAGCCTGCAGGGAATTGAGCATTAGGGCTCACCTCACTTTTTAGTGTCTTCTTGCTTCTCAGATTACAAGCCCCCAAGGACCCAAAGAGTCCAAAAGTCCCTCAGGGAGGCCTCTGGGCAGAAGTCACCCTTTCCTAAAATGTAACTCACAATTGTCATGTCTGTAATACTTTGCCTTGCCGTGAGCTGGAATAAAAAGGAAAGTAGGATTCATCCCAGTGCCAAGCTGCCTTAAGCAGACTTGATGAAGATAATATCAGCTCAAAAAAGAGCTCAAAAAGTGGGAGGAGAGAATATAAGGGATTTCTCATGTGGTCATTTCTCCCTCTGTGTGTCCTTGTTAGTCTGTCTAATCTAGCAATACCTCCATTTTCACAAGACATGCACACACACACACATTTTTTTAGAGGTCCTGGCCATTCGAGAGTCTTCTGGGGGAATTCTGATTGTGTGTCCATGGGAAGGTCTCATTCTGACTCAAGACATCAGATGTCTCACAGGCTGTTTCAGTTTGTCTCTTGGACAGTCGTTAATAGCGTGTTCTATGTTAAACCAACATTCTTGGGCCCACAAAATCATTCGTTAGTCTCTGTTGTCTATTAAGCCAAAGGAAATAATTAATGAATAACATACATATTGTGTAACTGCCATGGGGATGGTTAGTGGGGGGAATGATTCATTTTTAAGGGACCCAGTAAAACCAGCATCATTTCCTGCGATGCCGGAATCTGCCTCAACACAGACATCACTAGCACACCTGCCTCTGTGTTACTGAATCAGAAATGTGGGCTATGAGGTGAGGAGAAATGTGACCTTATTGGAACTATGGAAGAGACCCAGTTAAAAGAAAGACATTGTCTAGGAGATTGAATTTCCAAAGTCTCAGGTTTACCGAAGGGCTAGGCCAAACAAAAGGGGAGGAGGAGCGGTCCAGGTGAGAGGGAGTGAATATTGTGTCAACAGAGTGAAAGGAGATGAGTGTTTTGGTTGAGGCCACAAAATGCTTGGAGGGAAAAGATACAAAATGTGATCCTTGGAGTAGATTAGATTTCTCTTCTCTTCTCCTCTCCTCCCCCAAAGAGCTGAGACAGAGAAGAGAAACCAGGAAATGAGTCCCAAGATAAAGACAGCCTTTGAAAAGACCTACACTAGGTTCCTAAATTTCAGCTCCTGTCATCATGTCCCAGCTAAAGTAAGACAGCATCGGGAGTTAGTTTACAGAATCAGATAAGTCAACTATTGGGAGGGCACAATGAATTCTGGGCACAGGGAAGTGGATGCTGGGAAAGGGTCCATCTGACTTCCTTAGGACCTCCAAGTCAAAAAGTATCCACAGAAAACTTAAATGGTGAGGATTTAATGCCAAAGAAATCTCCTTGAGAGTGAGGAACCACGTTTTATGCCTCTGTACAGTATGGCACTTACTATAGTGTCTTCTCAGGCTAAGCTGTTCTGTAGAGTTTTGGAGGGTAGCAAAGGTCTTTTTTAATGCTTTTGAAAATATGTAGAGAAGTGTTCCCAAGACTTCACCAGATAGCCTAAGGTGTCCATAACACAGAAAAAAGGTTAAGAACCCCCAACTTCTCCTTATCTGATCTCTATACTGCAGAGAGGGTTAGAATAGCTCAGGAGACAACAAAAAGCCTGCAGGGAAATTGAGCATTGGAGCTCACCTCACCTATTAGTGTCACCTCACCTTCTAGTGTTTTTTTTCACCTGTAAAATAATCAATTCAGACTAGATGTTCTCCAAGGTCTCTACAGTAGTCAGATTCTGTGCTATACCATGAAGAAGAAAACTACCCCCCCCCAAAAAAAAATATTGCATCTCTAGAAAATAGTTAACTATCTATTCAGAGAAATCATAAATCTAGAATTATAAATACATTACATTTGGGATTGGAAAGGACTACTTAATTCTCAAATCTTATTATCTACAACATCTCAGTAAGAGTCTGCTAGCTTCTGTTAGAAAACTTTGTCATTTCAAGAGAAGTATAATTTTGGATGGCTTAAGTGGTGAGAGAGATTTTTCTTATATTGAAGCAAAAACTGACTCTCTGAAACTTCCTCATTCTGCCCTCTGGAGCTAGGAAGAACAAATTGAAACCCTCTTTCACATGACAACCCTTCAAATATTTGACTACTGCTATCACATGCCTCCTAAATTGTCTCCTTTCTAAAGGTGACTGAATCCAGGGTAACTAAGGAAGTGATGGTAAAGAGAAAAGATCAGCAAATGGTATGAGCAAACATTTCTCAAAAGAAGAATTAACTATTACACTTAAGATTACTCTAAATCCCCAATAAGAGAAAGTCATTTGGAAAACAACTCCAAGCTTTTACTCGACATCCAGCAAACTGACAAAGGTGACAAAAGATAAAAATAGTTTTGGAGGGTTACAGAAAGATACACAAATATATACTATCATTCTGCCAAGTGCTTTGCAGTTGTATTAAAAATGTGTCTAAGATGTCCATTCTTTTTTACTCAGATATCACTGCAAGGCATATACCCCCAAAAGTTCAAAGACAAAAAGAAATGCCCCATATACACCATGATATTTACTGGAGTCCTTTTTGTCACAGCAAAAAACTAGAGTAACCCATTGATTGAGGAATAGATTATTGGGGAATGGGGAGTCATGGTACATTAATGTAATGGAATATTCCTATGCTGTAAACAATGACAAATATGAAGAATTCAGAGAAGCAAAGAAAGGCTTATATGAACCAATCAGAATAAGATAATCAGAACCAGGAAAACAAGACACATAATGGAACAACAACAACTAAACTAAATGCTGCCTAAATATAAAGATAATGCTTAGTCCTGGAGAAGACTTGAAGAAAGTATTTCCCTCTCTTTTTTGCAGAGGTGGGGAGATATGGATGTAGAATACCATATATATGTATATATATATGTAATGTGTGTATTACTTATCAAATACAGTTGAAGTCTTGGTCAGTTTTTCAGAACTGTCTTTTCTTTCTCTTATTTATTCTTTATTATAAGAGATGGGCTGGTGGGCAGGGATGGGAAGGGACATCCTGGGAAATGAAGGGGATGTAAAGACAAAAAAATAAAAATAAGAAAAAGAAAGAAAAAGTAGACTTATAAAATAAATAAATAAAGTAGACATTATAAAAGTCATTTAGTCACCTTAGAAGAGAATACTATGGCCTTATAATGGATTTAACGTCTTTACTCTTTACTAGGTATACAACTTAGATTGTTACTCTTAGGTACCTTGTTTGAAGCAAATCCCCAAATCACTAAAAACATAAAAACAACAAAACAAAAAACCTGATTGACTTATAAATGGATTTATTAATAGCAAAATCCTATAGCACATTTAAAATAAGGCTTCATTTGCAAAAATGAAATTGTATAATTAGCATAATGTTAAGTATACCAGTAGTAGGATAAGGCTAGTTAATAGCTCCTCAATTGATACCAGATATTGACATCTCCAATTAGCTTTTACAGAGAGATATTTACTGAAAAGTTATAGGAAGAACCAAAGTATTAAAAAAAAAAAGCATCACTTCAAATGGGGGGAGGGACAATCCCTTCTCTACCACTTCAGTGCTTGAGAAGAGTGGATTATATGTTAAATGGTTGCTATAAAGCATTCACCCCACCAAGTTCACTTCTGGATGTAGTCTAGCTGATGGACAAGTAACTCCCTTGTGAAAGCACAGATATGTCAGCTAATAGATTGGTGCAGGACTGGGATAGAACTTTGCATGGCTAGACTGCTGGCAAATTCTAGTATGGATTTTTGACCTTTCAGGCTATGTAACAAAGGGGAGGAGATGAAAATCAGAGGTTTTCATCTCAGAAACAAGCTTGTCTAGGAGGCTATACAGCCTCTGGAGTTCTGAGATTCATCCTTCACCTCATAGCCATAGGGAAGGAGAGAGGGCAATGTTCTCCTGTTGTTCAGTCATTTTCAATTGTGTCTGAACCTTCATGACCTCATTTGAGATTTTCTGGACAAAGGTGCTAGCTCAGTTTGCCAGTTACTTCTCTAGCTCATTTTTTTTATAGTGAGAAAATTGAGTCAGACAGAATTAAGTGAATTGACCACGATCACCCAACTAATAAGTATCTCAGTTCAGATTTGATTCAGGAAGATGCCATCTGAGTTAACAAGGGGTTAAGGGACTTTGCAGAGTCACATAGTCATTAAATGTCAGAGGTTAGATTTTAACCCATGAGTTTCTGATTCTAAGATCAGCTCCCTGTGCCTTATTTACTATGGCACAGCTCCCTCTTTTAATCCCCTTTTCATGGATCACCTCTTCCATCTATTTGAAGACACGATTTATATTCTGTCTTCTTTTTTCCAGGCTGAATATCTACTTTCTTCAACCAGTTCTCCTATGATGTGGTCTAAGGCCTCTCCCCAACTTGGTTTTTCTCTGAAGTATGGCTTTCTCTTTACTTGTAGCACTTCACCCAAAGGAAGTCTGAGGAAGGAGCCAATGAGACTTGAATTTCCTGTCTCATCTCATCTACCTTCACCACAGTCTTTTCTAGTGCTCAGGAGGTGACTTCCCAGCCAAACTCATTTCACTTGGCCACCTCTTGTTTTTTGATTGGACTTGCCCCGAGCACACCTGCTTCTGCTCACTCTTAGGTACAGACCTCCAGATGACAATTTTCCATGGGGTTGGACTTCAAGGGAGAATCTTGAATAGCATCCTCATCTGCCTCCCTCAACTTTCCAACTACTGACACTCTGACTTATTCATTATTAATTAGTATATTCTTACTCCCTTTTCACTCTCACCATAGCCATGATTCTGCACCTGTGGCTTTCATAGAATAAGGCCTGTTCCCCATCCCCAATTGCTTATTTCCTTACTTCCATCCCCTTCAGTCTAGTTCCTACAATGCTCTACTCCAGATCTTATTTTTCCATTCAGTGTGCTCTCTTGAATGCCTGTTCCATAATTAATAAACTCTTTTTGCCGTAAGCCATTTCCTTTCTAATTTCTTCCATCTTCTGATACTGGTTATTTCCTGATGACACATAACATACTTGGCTATCATTTCTAATACTCTGCACTTTTACTTAATTTGATCTTGGTAGGGAAGTAGGAATGCTATTTGCTTCCCAATTCCATCTCTCACCAATCTTTCAGCTACCTCTTCTCCTTTGTGTTTCATATAATTCAAATTTATCACCCAATTCAGATCCTGGTACACATTATCTAAAGATTTCCAGGACATTTTTCTTCCTCAGTGAATTCAATGTTTGGATCACTGTCTTTCTGTCCATTTTAACTCCTGTCCTCATGGGAGAGAACCTTAATATACACATGAATACTTCTAATAACATGACTTTCCAGTTCCTCCATCCACTCAATTCCCCTGCTCCGTCCACATGTTCCATTATACTTCAGAAAGACATAGAGATGCTCATTCCCTTGATCCTGCCATTGGCCCACAAGTGTTCTACTACTTTGTTCATGAATTCCAAAATTCTTTTATATGATCATAATTTTTATCATTATGTGCCATATTTGTGCTTTATGACCTCACACAGCATTTTTTGTCCTCACTGTGACCTCCAATCCCTTTAGCCCTTAGTTTTTCTCCCAGGACATCATCCCTACATTGACTATACTCTTTTCCCTTCCCTATCTTAACCCTTCAATTTATTTTTAATCTGTTCAACTTTATATTATTCTCTACATTCTAATCTCTATAGCCCTTTGCATATTGGAAAATCCCAACCTTGGATTACACTAATCGTTGACTTCTTTAACTCCTAGTCAAGTATTGCCAAAGAGACCTGCAGAAAATCACAAAACCAAACTGGATTGACTACAAATTTTGTGTTACATAATTTCCAATGGATCCTCGCTGAAGCAAAGCAATCCTTTTACTTTCTTTTATCATCAATTCATTTTCCCACTCACAATAGTGACTTCTTTTGATCCTTCTTTTTAAAATAACATTTTATTTTTTTCTAATTACATGTAAAAACTATTTTAACATTTGTTTTTTAAAAAAAAATGACTTCTGAACTCTCTTCCTTTTTCCTCCCCCATCCTCGAGGCAGCAAGCAATTTGATACAGGTTATACATGTAGAATCATGCAAAACATATTTCAAGATTAATTATATTATGAAAGAAAACAGAAAAATATAAGAAACAAAAAGAGTGGAAAAAATAGCATGCTTCAATTTGTATTCAGACTCCATCAGTTCTTTCTTGGGAGGTGGATAGCATTTTTCATGAGTACTTTGGAATTGTCCTGGATTATTCTGCTGCTGACAATAGCTAAATTAGTCACAGTTGATTATCTTTACAATGATGCTGTTACTACCAAATTGTTCCACTGATTCTGCTCATTTCAGTCTGCATTAGTTACTTTCCAGGTTTTTCTGGAAACATTCTGCTCATCATTTCTTATAGCATAAAAGGATTCCATTACAATTATATACAACTTGTTCAGCCAATTCTCAATTTCCAATTCTTTGCCACCATAAAAATAGCTGTTAGAAATATTTTTGTACAATTAGGTCCTTTTCATTTGTAAAAATCTCTTTAGGATATAGACGAAGAAGAAGAAGGAGGAGGAGAAGGAGGAGAAGAAGGAGAAGAAGGAGAAGAAGGAGGAGAAGGAGAAGAAGGAGGAGAAGGAGAAGGAGAAGAAGGAGAAGGAGAAGGAGAAAAAGGAGAAGGAGAAGGAGAAGGAGAAGGAGAAGGAGAAGGAGGAGAAGGAGAAGAAGTGGTAGTGGTGGTAGTGGTGGTGGTGGTGAGGGTGGTAGTAGTAGTAGTAGTAATAGTAGTAGTAGTAGTATGTTAAAGAGTATGCACAGAATTATATCCTTTATGTATAGTTCTAATTTGTTCTCCAGAATGATTGGATCATTCACAATTCCACCCACAGTACATTAGTATTTCATCCTTCTTTAAGTCTCCCAGAATACCTCTTCTTCCACACCTTCTCAGCTGAAATTAGATCTCCCTCTCTTGCTCAGGCTGGAAGTGTAGCGACCAGTCACAGGCCTGCTCTCATTGCTGATCATTATGGAAACTTTGACCTCTCTATATCTTACCTGATTCTCCCTAGACTCCTTAATTGCCCTCTCACTCCCAGGGCTCTCATCATATTGGTGCCAGACTTAGTATGGACACTCAGTTGGCTTTAGTCCTGTTACAGCTCAGAACTCTTGATCTCAAGCAATCCACCAGCCTCAGTTTCCTACACGTATGTGCCATGATTCCCCATGGTCTTTGACATCATTGAATCTCCTTCTGAATTCTCTTTCTTCTCTAGATTATAAGATTCCCTAGGAATGTTGCTTCTACCTGTCTGACCTTTTCTTAATCTTCATGGAGGTCGTGGTCACTAGCCATGGGTGTCCTAAGGCAACATCTAGGGTCTCTTTTCTCTCCTTATATCAAATCAATTGGTAATCTCATCGCTGAGTTCAATTATTATCATCTCTACACAGATAATTCACAGACATACACACACACACACACACACACACGAATCATATTCTGTATCCTGAGCTTTAGTCTTGTACCTTGAATTCCTTTTTTAATAGTATTTTATTTTTCCAAATACATGCAAAGATGGTTTTCAACATTCACCTTTGCTCCCTCTCCTTCCCAAGATAGCAAGCAATACATTAAACATGCTCAATTCTTCTAAAAATATTTCCATATTCATCATGCTGCCCAAGAAAAATCAGATCAAAAGGGGCCAAAACACAAGAAAGGAAGAAAATAAGGAAACAAACAACAAAGGTGAAAATATTATGCTTTGATACACATTTAGTCTCCATAGTTTTCTCTCTCTGGATGTGGATGGATATATTGGAACTGCTTTGAATCACTTCATTGTTGAAAACAGCCAAATCCAGGTATCTTGAATTCTTTTTTTTTATTAAAGCTTTTTATTTGCAAGGCATATGCATGGGTAATTTTTCAACATTGACCCTTGCAAAGCTTTCCATTATAAATTTTTCCTCTTTCCCCCCACCCCCTCCCCTAGATGGCAGGAAGTCTAATACATATAAATTATGTTAAAATACTTAACAAAATGAATATGTGTCTACATATTTATACAGTTATCTTGCTGTACAGGAAAAAAAATCTGAGAAGGAAAACATAATGCAAGCAAGCATCAATAGAAAGCATGAAAATGTATGTTGTGGTCCACACTCAGATCCCACAGACCTCTCCCTGGGTGTATATGGCTTTCCGCATCACTGAACAATTGGAACTGGTTTGAAACATCTCATTGTTGAAGAAAGCCATGTCCATCAGAATTGGGTATCTTGAATTCTTGAATTGGATGTCTTGGAGGCATCTCAAACATAGCATTTTTCAAAACAGAACTCATTATCTTTCCCCCAAAATCATTCCTTCTCAATTTTCCTATTGCTGTTAAGAATTCCTCCTTGTCACCCAGGTTCACAACTTGATATTATTGTCAACTCCTCTCTCTCTCTCATCTTATATATCCAAGTTGTTTTTAAATCTTATTGTTTCTATAATGACAATATCTCTCACACATGTCTCCTATCACAACTACTACTTTAGTGCCATCTCTCATCATCTCACAACTCAACTACTGCAAAAACTTTCTGGTTGGTCTTCAGGCTTCAATTCTTTCTCCATTCCAATCCACCTTTCACTAAACTGCCAAAGTAATTTTCCTAAAAACCAAGTTAACTATGCCACAGTTATATTCAACAAACACCACTAGTTCTTTATTACTTCTAGTATGAAAAATAAAATGCTCCTTTTGGCATTTAAATCTATATACAACACAAACTCTTCCTATATTTGCAGTCTTCTTACAATTTATTTCATTTATTCTATCATTCTGTGATGCTGCCTTCATGCTGTTTTTGTTGTCTGTTCCTCATGCCTGGAATTCTCTCCCTCCTTACCTGGCTATCCAGTTTCCTTCTTAAACCCCTCCTTGTGCAAGACTCCTTTCCTGCCATGGTTCCCCCTCTATCACTCTACCCTGACCCTCACCCTGAACCTGACTAGGTTTTTTCCTTTCAGATCACCTTCTATATATTTTTATGTTTAATTATTTTCTTATTATATTCTCATTAGAATTAGAATATCTCCCTGAGGCAGAAGAACGTTTCTTTGTATCCCCAATGTTTAGCACTCTGACTTAATCTAATGAATTTTTTTTTCTTTTTGCTGAGGCAATTGAGGTTAAGTGACTTACCCAGGGTCACACAGCTAGGGAATGTTAAGTGTCTGAGACCAGATTTGAACTCAGGTCCTCCTGACTTCAGGGCTGGTGCTCTATCTAATGAATATTTAATTGATGCTTTCTGATCAACTGAGTGAGTGAAAAGTTTAGGGTGTCCATGCTCTCTTAAAATACCACTTTTGAACTATGCATATGTGCATTGAAGGCGGGTATAGATAAGAAAGGGATTAAGGAAGAGAAGGCAAGGAGTAGAGGAAGAGACAGAGAGAAAGATAAAGAAAGAGAGAAAGAAAGAGGAGGAAGAGGAGAAGGAGGAGAACAAGAACAAGAAGAAGCACAAGAACAAGAAGCACAAGAACAAGAGCAAGAACAACAAGAAGAAAAAGAACAAAAAGAACAACAACAACAAAAAGATCAACAACAAAAAAATCGCCAACAAGAAAAACAAGAACAAGAACAAGAAGAACAAAAAGAACAAGAGCAAGAAGAAGAACAACAACAAGAACACAAAAAAAGAACAAGAAGAAAAAGAAGAACAACAACAAGAAGAACAATACGTTGTTGGTGGAACTGTGAACGGATCCAAGTAATAATTCTTTGAAAATTAGAATTGGTCAAGCCATTCTCCAATCGATAAATGGTCAAAGGATATGAACAGACAATTTTCAGAGGATGAAATTAAAACTATTTGTAGTCATATGAAAAGGTGCTGCAAAACACCTTTCAGAGATCAGAGAAATGCAAATTAAGACAACCCTGAGGTACCACTACACCTGTCAGATTAGCTAAAATGACAGGAAAAGATAATGACGAATGTTGGAGGGGATGTGGGAAGGCTGGGACACTGATACATTGTTGGTGGAACTGTGAACGGATCCAGCCATTCTGGAGAGCAATTTGGAACTATGCTCAAAAAGTTATCAAACTGTGCATATCCTTTGACCCAGCAGTGTTTCTATTGGGCTCATATCCCAAAGAAATCATAAAGGACGGAAAGAGACCCACATGTGCAAGAATGTTTGTGGCAGTCCTCTTTGTAGTGGCTAGAAACTGGGAACTGAAAGGATGCCCATCAATTGGTGAATGGCTGAATAAATTATGGTATATGAATGTTATGGAATATTATTGTTCTATAATAAACGACCAGCAGGATGATTTCAGAGAGGCCTGGAGAGACTTACATGAATTGATGCTGAGTGAAATGAGCAGAACCAGGAGATCATTATACACGGCAACAACAATACTATATGATGATCAATTCTGATGAACATGGCTCTCTTCAACAATGAAATGTTTCAAACCACTTCCAATTGTTCACTGAAGAAAGTCATATACACCCAGAGAGAGGGATGTGAAATGTGGACCACAACATAACATTTTCAGGCTCTCTATTGATGTTTGCTTGCATTGTATTTCCTTTCTCTGATTTTTCTTTCTTGTAGATACGATTTTTCTTGCACAGCAATGATGTGTGGAAATATGTGTATATACATATATATACATACATATATATATATATATATATATATTTGATTTGTCAAGTATTTTTAACATAATTAACATGTAGTGGATATCCTGCCATCTAGGGGAGGGGTGGGGAGTAGGGAGGAAAAATTTGTAACAGAAAGCTTTGTAAGAGTTAATGTTGAAGAATTATCCATACATATGTTTTGCAAATAAAAAATAAAAAAAATTTAAAATTAAAAAAAGAAAAGAAAATTAGAATTGGACAGGGCTAAGCCAGTGAAATGAGACCAAAAAATAACAAAACAAAATATAAAGAATGAAAAAATAGAACTGAGTGTGAAACATCTTATAAGAAAAACAACAGATCTGGAAGATCAAGAAGACAAAATATAAGAATAATTGAACTACCTGAAAGCTGTGACCAAAAAAAGAATCTTGATACAGTAATGCAAGAAATAATCCAAGAAAATTGTCCCGGGGTGATAGAACATGAGAGGAAAGTAGAAATAGAAAAAAATCTACCAACCACTACCTCAAATAGATCCCTTGTGGAAAACACATTGGAATATTATTGTCAAATTTCAAAACACCTAGAACAAAGAGAAAATTTCATAAGAAACTAGAGAAAAAAATTCAAATGTTCTGAGCTACAATTAGAATTGTACAGAATTTATAACTACTGGAGGTTTTGAAATTGTATATACCAGCAAAGAACTAGATCTTTGGCCAAAAAATATCATATCTAGCAAAATCATCCATAATATTGAATGAAAAAAAAGACATTCAATGAACTTGCAAAATTTTTAGGACTTTGTCTCAACCAAAACTGAACTTAATAGAAAATCAACCTATTAGAGCCAATATCAAAGATTAATTTCAAGGAACTTAACATGGACAGATTGTTTATGTTTTTTACATGAAAATGTGTGTCATTTGTTTAAGATTGGCATTAGCAATTGGGTAGCTCAAAAGAAAGATTGGGATAGAGGTTGTCTAGAAAAAGATAAAAATAATAATTATGTTATACAAATGAGGGGAAGAGGAAGAATAGACACAGAGGCATTGGGGGGAGGAAGGCTCTTAGTTCTGAAAACCTACTCCCATTGGGAATGGGTTAAATAGGCAAACTACATATATACCATAAAGGGTATAGCATCTTCCAAAAATCTATAAAGAAATAAGGGGAGAGAGAATAGGATAAAGTGGGGTATGAAAGGATATGTAAATTTATGGCAGTGGGACAAAGTGTATAGATAAAGGATAAGGTGGGGTATAGAAAGGTATGTAGAGTTATGGTAGTGGGATGAGGTTTGTAGATTAATAGGAAAGGAATAAGGGGGGAGAAGATAAGGGAGGGATTCATGGGTGGGGGGAGGTTAAGTAATAGCAAGGCAAGTTAAGGAGAATTAAAGTAGAAGAGTTAGCAGAGATAGGAAATAAGAGATATACACAAATACTACAACAAAGATCAGGAGTAGAATTTATTAGAAAAAAAAAACAGGGCTAGTAGTAATCATTAATTTTAGACAAAGTCAAGCTTAGAGATTCAATCAAGAGAGAAATTTATTATATGTTAGCCATATTAGTACTTTTAAATGCACGTTTACATATAGGTAAATGTGTATATGTAAATGTATATGTTTGAGTATATGTGGGTATATATGTATATAGACATATTTCTCTCTATATATGTGTGAATGTATGTGTGAATGTGTGCATATGAGTATATTATATATATACATATATATATATGAGTGATGAATGTATGTATATATGGATATATACATATACACAAATATATCTGTTCTAAACTATAGTCTGCTTGGGGGAGGAAGGGGTGATGAAAGGGGGGGAAAAGTGTATAGCAGAGAACAAAAGAATAATCTACAAAGAAGCAAAGGAAATAAAATAACAGGAAAAGATAATGACGAATGTTGGAGGGGATGTGGGAAAACTGGGACACTGATACATTGTTGGTGGAACTGTGAACAGATCCAGCCATTCTGGAGAGCAATTCGGAGCTATGCTCAAAAAGTTATCAAACTGTGCATACCCTTTGACCCAGCAGTGTTTCTATTGGGCTTATATCCCAAAAAGATCTTAAAGGAAGAAAAGGGACACACATGTGCAAAAATGTTTGTGGCAGCCCTTTTTGTAGTGGCTAGAAACTGGAAACTGAATGGATGCCCATCAATCGGAGAATGGCTGAATAAATTATTGTATATGAATGTTATGGAATATTATTGCTCTGTAAGAAATGACCAGCAGGACGATTTCAGAGAGGCCTGGAGAGACTTGCATGAACTGATGCTGAGTGGAATGAGCAGAACCAGGAGATCATTATACATGGCAACAGCAATACTATATGATCATCAATTCTGATGGACATGGCTCTCTTCAACAATGAAATGTTTCAAACAAGTTCCAGTTGTTCAGTGAAGAAAGCTATATATACCCAGAAAGAGGGATATGAAATGTGGACCACAACATAACATTTTTGTGCTCTCTATTGATGTTTGCTTGCATTATGTTTCCCTTCTCAGATTTTTTTTCTTATAGATCCAACTTTTCTTGCACAGCAAGAATACTTAATAAATACTTACTCATTTATTCATTCATCTTTTCCTTATGTTCCGCCTATAAGCTTACTATTAATTTTTATTCTTTTTTTAAAATGAACTAAATACAAAATAAGAAAAACCAGAATAGAAAAAGAAAGCCAGAAAAGGAAAATTTTTTAAAAATTTGTTTATGTGCCCAATGTAACATCAGGGAGGATTAAAAATATATAACAACAAATTTCCATTTCAAGAGAGCATATATAATAATGGGAGAGGTTATATTCATGAGTCATCTTTTCTTTGCTTCTTTTTTTTTATTAAAGCATTTTATTTGCAAAACATATGTATGGGTAATTCTTCAACATTGACCCTTACAAAGCTTTCCCTTACAAATTTTCCCCCCTAGTCCCCACCCCTCCCCTAGATGGCAGGAAGTCTATTACATGTCAATTATGTTAAACTACTTGACAAATGAAATATGTGTATACATATTTTTACAGTTATCTTGCTATACATACAAGAAAAATCAGATCTACAAGAAGAAAAAAATCTGACTCTTTTCAAACTGACGTCCTTAAGAAGCATTTCTCCTTATCATGAAACCACTATTGTTGACTCATATCTCCTATGCTAGAAATACACAACAGTAGGAAAAAGAGAAGGCTACTGAAGTGAGAAAAAGCCACCAGAAATTGGGTTGGACCAATAAGGTCCCTGAGGTCACAAGAAAACTCAAGTTCAAATCCTGTAGAGTGGGGAGCCAATAAGAGACCATCACACAAGCAAAGACCCTTGCTAGATTAAATGCAAGGCAAAACATCCCGTAAATTAAGAAATTGCCTCCTCTGAAGAGCAAAACTTGCTTTAGTAAAAGACACTTTGTCACATAAAGACAAAACAAGGAGATCCAAATTCCATTCTTGGCTCCATAACTAGCTATCTGTATGAAAGTTGGGAGATTCACAACCTTGCACTGAAAGTGATGCTAGCAGCCATGAACTAGGCTCACATTTCCTCTGTATCATTTCTAATTGATGCATATAACACTACCTAGAATGATGAATTACACTTTATACCATACATGCTGATGTTTGGGTGAGAACTTTGCCTATCCATTGATAGGTCTTGAGATCTAAGAGATAGGAAAAATGTGGAGACTCACAACCAACAAGTTGGACAGTTAGGTGAGAAACTGGCTAACAAGGTCTTATAGACTAGCAGTGAGCTCAGTTCAGAAAAGTTCTTATAGGAAAAGGCAACACTATGACGCTTGAATTCATTGTCAAGATGTCCAGAGAGGTAATAAAGTCCTTAAATGTCCTCTGTAAGAAATTTTGATGTACACAGAACACATAAGATAGGCCAATGGAAAGACACCTGATATCGGGGGGAAAAAATCTTCCTCCTTCCTTCTTTCTTCATTATTTCTCTTAAGAGCCTTGACCATTTATTCCTCCAGATGAACTTTATCATTTTTTCTAGTTCTAAAAAGCAATCCTTTGGTAGGTTGATTAGCATGACACTGAAAAGATAAATTATTTAGAATGTAGGTTTATTATATTGGCTCAGGCTACCTATAAACAATAAATATTTCTCTAATAATTTAGATCTATATTTCCAAAAAAGTGTAATTATATTTGTATTCATATAATTCCTGTGTATGTCTTGACAGGTTCCTAAATATTTAACATAATATGTTGTTACTTTGAATGGAATCTCTCCTCCTACCTTTTTCTGCTGGGTTTTACTGGTAATATATGAAAATGCTGATGGTTTACATGGATTTTTTATCTCCTGAAACTTGGCTGAATTTATTATTTGTCCCAATTAATGTTTTGTGGATCTCTTGAATTCTTCTCTAAGCAAACTACCATATCTGAAAAAAAGATGATTTTCATCATCTTCAAAAAATGACTGTTTCCTTTTTACCTATGATTATTTCCTCAATTTCTTTTTTCTTACATTATTGCTATAGCTACCATTTCCACCACCATATCCAATAATAGTAATAATAATAGACATCCTTGTTTTACCCCTGATTTCATTGCAAAGACTTTTAGTTTATTGTTATTCCATATGAAACTGGTTTGGAGTTTTAGATAGATAGTATTTTATCACATTAAGGCAAAGTCCATTTATTCTTATACTATTTCGTGAATTTTTTTAAAAAGCAGAAATGAAAATTGTATTTTGTAAAAAGATTGTTCTGCAACTGATTTTTATTCTTCTTGGTATTAACATGATTTATTATGCTTATAGTTTTCCTAATATATTAGCCAATCCTTCGTTCCTGTTTGAAATCTAGCCCATTCTATATAGTATACAACTGAGGCAAAGGGGATTAGTATATAAAGAAATGAAGTTTATATATATATATATACAAGTAATACCTCCTTTAGTGGAAGTCCTAGACTCTTGGATAGACCTTTTATGCAACATAAATTCATCCTTTGCATGCCACAGATTATCTTCACTGCTTCTATAAGTAGTGTGGAAGCAAAGAGAGGGAAGGATCATGTAACTTCATATTTCTTTTTCTTAATGTGAATTACTCAGTTTCAAGTAAAATGAAGAATCATGAGCTCCTTTTTGTCCTTGGATTTTCTATCCTGGTCCTAAACTCTAATAAAAGACTGTTCTTGTAATAGGCTAGTCAGTGATAAAACTCTTCAGCAAAGCTGAAATGTAAGTAAGATAAGCACACTCACAAAGCTAATGCAAATAGAAACTAGATACTCTTCCTGAGGTTTATAAAAAAATTCCTTCAAGCCATGTAAGTGAGAAATTGCTTTCTTAAAGGAGTCTCCCTATAGTCCCAAGGTTGATTGTACAAGGATACCTTAGAGATATTGCAGGTTTGGTCTCAGACTACCACAATAAAGCAGGTAGCACAATAAAGCAAGAGGAATGAACTTTTTTGTTTTCCAGTGAATTTAAAGGTTATATTTACTATATTGTAGTGTATTAAGTGTGCAATAATATTATGTCTAATATATATATATATATATATATATACACACATATATATTGTTGTTGAAGTGTATATATATATAATATATGGCAATTTTTAAAATAAAACAACAATGAAGTTTGTTGCACGGATTGATTCTTCCTTTCATTTGAATGCTTAGGAGTCATTGTAGGGTTATTAGTTGGTCTAATTTCAATATTGTTATATCTCCGGGAATAGGGAGGCCCAAAGAGAGGGAGAATGCAACATTTGTTGGTTAAGTTCACTGTCTTATATGGATGTGGTTTGTGGTGTCCCAAAACAATTCTTAGTAATTATCTTAGTAATATCAAAGATCACTGATCACAGATCATCATTGCTAATATAATAATGAAAAGTTTGAAATATTGCAAGAATTGCAAATGTGATGCAAAGACACCGTATGAGCACATGCCATTGGAAAAATGGCACTAATAGACTTGATCAACAAAAACACAATATAGGCAAAGTGCAATAAGTGGAAATACAATAAAACAAGGTATGCCTGTATCTTTTGAATTACAAACTAAAATTCCACTTTTCTCTCTGCAAGTATTTAAGCTATGGTTTATGCTGGTCAGTTCTATGTGGCCAAAGGGGCAGATATTTGTATTTCCTGAACTATCGTATCAGCCAAATTCACAGTTGTCTAGGGCTGCCTTAACCTTTTAACTGGCAGCATCTTAATGCTGAAAATGTAAATCAGTGGATTACTGTAGGTCTGTACTTGAAATTGAGTTCCATGCACCTAATTCCTGAAATTCATTCTGCTTCTAATCTGAGAATTCCAATTTGCGTATGAAGTAATAAATTTCAGTGCTAGTTAAGTCCTCTGTTGGCAAATACATTGGGTTTCTGGTTACCATCATAGTTCTGGTTCAGATTGGATTCCAGGCCTCCAAATTTTGTGACAGAATGTAGCAGCAAAGTGTGCTTAAGTCCTCAAAAACAGGCTTTGGTATGTGTGCATGAGGCTGTGATCAAGCCTTCAAAATTTGCTCATGCTTCTTGTTCTAATTCTCTCCAAAGAGTGTTTGAAAGGATCAAGCCAAGTTGCCCTTTTCTCATAAATGACAAGGGTCACTTGAAATCCACTGTCCAATGTAGACTGACACTTTATGCCTTCAATCCTCATTTTTCATCTCCCCTCTATATGTTGTTCACTATTAGAATGTAAATTTCTTGAGAGGAGAGACTGATTTTTTTGTTTGTTTTTTAGCTTGTGTTTTCATTCCTAGCACTTAACCCAGTGCCTGGGTACATAGTAAGTGTTTAATAAGTGCTCTGTCTTGCAGGATGATTTCAGAAATACCTGGAAAGACTTAGAAGAACTGATGCAAAGTGAAGTGAGCAAAACCAGAACAATGTCCATAGTAATAGTCATATTGTAGAATGATTCAGCTCTTCTTAGCTATACAATGATCTAAGGCAATTCCAAATGACTAATAATGAAGCATACTATCCAACTCCAGAGAAAGAACTGAAGGAGTTAGAATGCAGATCAAAGCATACTATTTGTTGCTTTATTTATTTATTTTATGCATTTATTTTTGGTCAGTGTTTTCTTTAACTACTATGACTACCATGGAAATATATTTTGCATGATTACACATATATAACCTGTATCAAAATATTTAACATCTTAGGAGGAAGGAGGGGAAGGGAGAGGGGAAAGAATCTGAAAAATGAACGTTAAGAATTATTTATTTTTTATTAAAGCTTTTTATTTTCAAAACATAGGCATAGATAATTTTCAACATTCACCCTTGCAAAACCTTGTGTTCCAAATTTTTTCCCTCTGTTCCCCACCCACCCCTCTCCTAGATGGCAAGTAATCTAATATATGTTAAACATCTGCAAAAGGATTATTTTTACATACTATTTGGGGAAAAATAACATTTTATAAAACGCTCTGTCTTTCTATCCAATGAATACAGGTAAGAAGGTCTCTTGAATTATTTATGAAGTTGAGCTTGGGGTCTTCAGTTTCAAGTGACCTTTATCCCTGACCTTACTACTGGTTCCTAAGAGTGGGTTGGTAGACAACAGCTTGTTTACAATTCTCTCTTAGCCAAGTACACACATCCCCCTTGACAACAGTTGTACCAGAAGATAACTTGGTGTCTTCAGCTAGGCTGTCCTTTTGCTGATTTTGCTTTAGGCTGCTGTGACCACTGATTCCTCAAACTTTTGCCCTGCCAAGAATAGTGATTCTAACCATTGTTCCATTTCTTAGCAAACTTACTGAGGTGAATCTAGGTTACTAGAGAAATATTTATATATATGCATATATATATGGGTATATTTAACTATATATATGTGTGTGTGTATATCTATATATAGAGAGAGATAGATATAGATATCTATCTAGATGTAGATATCTATAATCTATAAAGAAAACAAAAGAAATGAAGAAAATGAATTCTTCAATTTGCTTCAGTGATTCAGTTTGCTTCAATTTGCACTCAGATTCCTTCAGCTTTTTCTTTGAAGGTGAATAGCATTTTTCATAAAGTTCTTTGAAATTATCTTGGATCACTGTATTGCTAGTATAGCTAAGTCATTCACAGTTTATCATTGTATAAAATTGCTATTACTGTGTATGCTGCTCTCCTGGTTCTGCTTACTGCACTTTTGCATCAGTTCACGTAAGTTTTCCCAGGTTTTTCTGAAACCACCCTATTTATCATTTTATATCTCACAATCAACAAAAACACAATATCGGCAAAGTGCAATAAGTTGAAATACAAGGCATGCCTGTTTCCATTGCAATTATATACTACAACTTGTTCAGCCATTCCCCAATCTGTGTGCATCCTCTCCATTTCTAATACTTTGGCAATACAAAAAGAGCTTGCTATAAACATTTTTGTCCATAATGCTTTTTCTCTTTTTCTTTGATCTCTTTGGGATACAGTAGTGGTTTTAGTGAATCAAAGAATATGCACAGTTGAGCCTAGTTCCAAACTGCTTTCCAGAATGATTATATAGGTCTTACAATTCTACCAACCATCATTGGTGTTCCAATTTTTCCAACTATTCGGTGGTCTCTCCCCTTTTCTCGATCTTTATCACCTGCTGTTAGTACAGCATATAGAACGTTGGGCTTGGAATCAGGACTCATCTTCCTGAGTTCAAAAAATGGCCTTAGAGATTAATAGTGAGATCTTGAGCACATCACTTAACCCAGTTTACCTCAGTTTTCTCATCTGTAAAATGAGCTGGAGAAGGAAATGGAGAGCCACTTTGCCAAGAAACCCCCAAATTCGATCATTAACAGTTGGACATGACTGAAATGACTGAACAATAACTGCTCCAATGTCTCTGTAGCAGATTCTATCCAGGACTCAAATGTTCTCTAGCTAGCTGAAGGTAGTAACTCTGCTGAAAACAAATAGAACTTGACAGAGGTCTGTTCTGGCTTGTATCCACCTTGCCTTACACTTCCAGATGTAAAATTTTTCTTAAAAATTCATTAGACAACGTCTTCAGAAGTCTTTTCTTTTACAAGGGAGTCTTGAATTTTGCTTTATTTTTTCTTCTTCATGGAGAGTAATAATAGTGGTATCTAGATACTTTCCCTGCCCCTAACATCTCTTGACATGCTAGAATGTACCACAAATGCAAGTAACCTGCAGACTATAGATAGGGCTGTGCCTCCTGCATCCAAGTCTCCCTAAATCATTCACCGTCCTATGTAATTCCTCTATAACTTTTATCTTTAGGGCCAAGAAGTTCTTCTCTCAAAAATTCTTTGTGAAACTTTAAGTATCACACTGAAATTTATTAGGCACTGAGGCTGAAATCACAATCCAAGTATACACTAATGCCACCAATAACAGTCTTAAGCTCAAATAAGCAAGTTATGTAGCTCTAGTTTAAAAGGATCACATCTTCCTCATTAGCATAAATCAAAGGAATAATAAAACATACTAGACAAATGACATATGTTTGTAGCACAAGATTAGGACATTTGCATAAATCCAGTTGCAGCAACACAACAACAATTTTCTTTGTAAGGAAATTACTGATAGGAAAACAAAATAGAGAAAAACATTTTCCCCCTAAAACAAACAAACCCCAAAACAAAATACATATAATTTTCTTCAAAATAAAATTCTAAGGAAATCTGCAAAATTCCAGGATGACATGTATGTTCTCCTCAAGCAATTCAGAGCAATTCATTTCACACATGCAACAAAATAGTCTCCGAGGGACCCCCTAAGTTTTTGGAGAAACAACAAAGAGAATTACCTAGGGGGTTGTCTCAGCCCACAATGACTGAGGTTTCTTTGAGCTTTTGCAGAGCTGTAACTAGGGTGAAGTTACCAAGGGATTTATCCTTGGGGGGCCCGAATTTAGAAGGTACCTAGAGCACCTTCTCTGGGTGTGCTTCCTACCTCAGCAGCTGCAAATACTGGCCCACCCTAAATTGTGCTGATTTAGTGAATGGGATAAATAATCCTCTTTGAAATGCAGAAGCTACTAGGCCTCTTTTGATATGCAGCTCAGAAACTGGGCTCTAATCTTCCAACTTTATTGGTTGCAGAAAAACGAGAAGAGGGAGGAAACCAAAATCATTATATTAAGTGTAACTTGAAAAGAATGAAGTTGGTGCAGGGTAGATAAATTAAAAGAAAGGTAGAATGGGATCTGGGTAAAGTATTCCTCTTATTTAAATTCCTGTTCCCATCTAGAATTCTAGAGAGCTGGGAGACTCATTTTGCTCTGTGTTTGCTTGAGGAGGGCAGGCAGTTGCCTTGGTTACAGGAGGGAAAAGCCAAGGGCTAAGTTGGCAATTTCCTGAAAGTAGCTTAGAATTAAAGGGAATATGTGTCCTATTCACTATGTAGATTGTTATTTCACAGCCATGTGGGCTGTCGTCTTATATTTAAGGAGTCATCTATCCTGTGTCAATCCTGTATATTCTAGCCTTAACATTTGTTCACTGGTCTCTAAGCTCCATTAAAAACATCTGTTCAGCACAGCACCCCGGTGTGAGTTGGTGGAGGGAATAATAGTTTGAAGACCCCAACTCTTAAGTATGAACTGCAATCTCCTCAGAGTCAGAGTTGAGGAAGGGGGAGATGACCTGGGAATCTGGAGAAATGAGGAAATAGGTATTTATCATTATAATCAAACACACAACAAACTTGGAATATTAACATTTTGAGTTAGAAACCTGGGATCGCTTGAGGCTTCCAGTAGATAGATTTCTTCACAGAGAGTCACACAGATGGTTACAGGTAGTGAGGTTGCCTTATTCAAGCTCCCTCATGTCACAGATGAGGAAACTGAGATGTAGAGAAATCAGTTGGCAAAGCATCCTTTATTTACCTGAATTTTCTTGGAACTTTCAAATCCAGAATACACTTGTTAGCACACGGTCCTACGACTCCAAGTTGGGCTTCCTACCTTAGTGACCACACTTCAGATGGATTCCTTCCTCACCCAGGCCTGCCTTAGTGATGGTAGCTGCTTTATTCTGGGCTATCCCAGTGTTCTTGATGAGATCTGGGTCACCAGCTGAGGTGGCAGAGAAAGCCTGAAGTGCCGATAAGGTGATTCCCTGAGGCAAGCAGGGAAGGGCACTGGAGGGGATCAGCTCAACCTTACTAGCCCACTGTGGAGGTCTTGGGTAACCCCCACCTTACTGCATCCAATCAGAAAGCCACGTCAAACCCCTGCGATTAAATTTCCCCTGTAAATCTGCCTGTGGCCACACCATTTTGCTGAATTCCTTTTGGGTTAGCCTGCACAGCCTTCTGCCTCACGGTGTCTTTCTTTCTATACCCTTCCCCATGCTTCATGGTGTCTTTCTTCTTATTATAGCTAACTAACTCTTTCAGGGTGCTAGACTCCTCTATGGATTTAGCTTACCAGTAAATGGCATCCATCTACCTCCTGAAGTATTCCTTTCCTCCTTATTATATTATTTATTATGAGTTCCACCAGGGAACTTTGTCTCTTCCTTGCTAACGCAATGTGCTCTCCCAATATTATTACCTTTTGGCAATGAGAAAGGCCAATGTGAATTCATCCCATGACTGAACCCCAGCATTTGCTGCCAATTGTCCTCCTTAATCTCAACATTTGATGCTGAACCTTAAACATATCACTCTCATTTCCTTTTACCTTATGGTTTCCCTCAGTGCATTTTCTTCTGGAAGACAAAACCTGAGATTTTGCTCTCCTCATATTTTCCACCTCCCATTTCATGGGCCAGATCCCCCAAATTTCTAGCTTTAGCTCTGAGCTTCAGATCCTGCCTGACTAGACTGAAAAATCTAAAGGGGAGAAAAAGTGACATTCATTCACAATTGTTCCATTCACTCCAAGCTAAAGTGCTATCTTAAATTTTCCCCCCTAATTTTGTCTTTAATTTTATCTCTTAATATTTTATATAGTTAAAACAAAAACAAACACAAACTCCTTGTCCTTACTTATTGTCCTTACTATGGCCCTGGCCTGTCTTAGCTTATTCTGAACCATAGCATTTCAGACAATATTTTTGCAGGATCATGCCATATTCACATTCATTCTCTGTTGCCTGACTTTGCTTTTCCTTTTTTGTACCATAATCTTTTTAATCTAAGTGGGTTGATGAATTTACTTGTGAGATCCATATTGGTGTCTTCAGACAAATGCCATTTTTCTTCTCATTGGAAATATTTGCCTTTGTGTCTTCAAAAGACAAGAATTTCATTCTTTAGTCCTTCTCATTTTCCCTGTGCTGACTTTCTCTGAAGCGTTTAAGTCCTTGGAATACTATTTATCTTTTTTCTGTAACTTTTGAAATTTTTTATTTTCACAAAGAAATCTATTTTTTCCCTTATGATACATCTATGGTGCATGCTAGAGAATATCCAGATTTTCTCTATCATAAATTCTTAGATGGAGTGGTCACTTCCCCTCAAGGATCCTATAATTTCCACGACTCCTCACCCACCCCCCTCCAGTGAGTGAAAATCCAATCCAGAATATATTTTCTTTTTGTGGGTTCTTTCACCTTTTGAAGGATAAAATTATCACTAAGGCAATTCAATAAATTATTATCTATTCTATTTTTGACAGATAAAGAGCCAGCATATATTTGCAAAACTGAAGTCACTACTATATTATGCCTTTCTGCCAGGTTTATATTGTTTCCCCCATTCCTAGTCTATTTTCTCTTTCTTTCTAGGTGGTCCTTCAGTAACAAAATCATTTTTGTTTCTTCCTCTTTTTATCTTCACTCAAATACTCTCCATCACACTTAATATCACACATCTCACCATTTGATTCCTTGAGAGCCACATGAATATATCTTTTTTTTTTTTTTTTTTTTTTGCTTTTTGCTGAGGCAATTGAAGTTAAGTAACTTGCCCAGGGTCACACAGCTAGGGAATGTTAAGTGTCTGAGAGTACATTTGAACTCAGATCCTCCTGACTTAAGGGCTGGTGCTCTATCCACTGCGCCACCTAGCTGCCCCGAATATATCTTTTAATATACAGTGTTTTCTCTTACTTGACAAATTTTGTGTAAGATATGCTCATTCAGAACCATAGTCTAGTTATGAGATTCATTTTACCAGATCTCAGGAATACCCATGAGGTCTGATTTGCCTCTAGTTCCTCTTGTTTGTTGCCTAAATTTTGAGTATTTTGTATAGTCATTTCAGGATATGTGATTTTTATTCTTGACACTTTTCTTGAACTTTTGCATTTTGTTCATTTTAGGGTTTCTCAATTGTTCTTCTTTGGGAAATCTAAATTGGTGGATATAGACATTTTACTCTTTCCCCATTCTTTTTTAGTTTAAAGCCATTTTAATGAGATTTGCATCTTATTTCACAAATAAGATACAAATGGCAAATATATTCTTAACAGTTTTTGTTAGGTACACTATATCTTCGTCCTTTTTGTTATCCCAAATTCTATTCTCAGATACTACCTTTTTAAACAGCTTCCTCAATTATTTTTTCTTTTGTGTATCCCTGGCCAAATATAACTTGTGCCACTATGAGTTTTAGTTTCTTGGCTAAGATGACAATATTTTTAGGTTAATCAAAGAAGTATCACTTATACCCATGTGAATCGGCAGAAGTATGTAGCTGTTACTTCTGCTACATTTTGTGAAGTTTTAGGTTCTCCATTGTCTTGGATGTATTTCCAAAGAAGGCCTCTCTATTGTTTTCAAGTTGACAGATAGATGCCTTATTTCTCCTAAGAAAGAAATCAACTATTGCTATTTTTTTTTAACACTTACTGCATGATCTCTCACTTGATAATGCTGTGATTCCCAGTGCTTAGCACAATTCCTGGCACATATTAAGCACTTAATAAATGCTTAATGATTAACTAATTGATTTAGGAGCTGCTTAAGACAGCAGTGAAACTAGAAGTAGAGCCTAGCATAATTAAAACATCATCCTTGCTCTGACCACTGACCACATTCTATCAAGGGCAATGCCTTTGGCAGAGTTCCACTGTGAATTTTCAAAATCTCCATTAGATAGGGTTCCAATGATGACTGTCTTTGAAAGCCCTTAAGCCAAACCATTTGATTAACACTAACCCAAGTAGATCTTGGGAAGCTCCATCTCCATTGGCCATTAAAAATATCGAGGCAGGCTTTGATTAAAATTATTCATTGGCTAAGTGTTATGTACTCCCCTGGCTCTCTGGGCTTTTCTAATTTCCTAGCTATTTGTGTTGGATTGTTTTTCTTTTATTTGTTTATATTTCCTATTTGTTTTCTCTCTGTTGAAAGAAGAGTTGCAACATAAACTTTGGTGCCTCCAAACTTTTTACATGAGAGTCAACTATTTATAAATTCATTCTGTACCATGTTACTTTCTTTCCAAAAATTAGAGCACAAGAAGTTGAGATTTAGCACATAAATATCTGCTTGGGGAGGGCTAGTGTCAGAATGGTCTCACCAGTAAGAGGTGCTGCAGGGTGTGGTACACCACTAATCCTCTAAAACCAGGAAAAACTAGCATCAATAGCAGAATCCTCGGCTCCAACTGGGCTAAGACTCCCTCAGGCAAAAACTCTTCCAACCTCCCTGCACAGATACTTAGCTGCTGGCTTATTTCCAAGTACGGTTCTCTCTCCTCAAGTTAAAAGGGGATATGAGATGAATCCACATGTACTCTAGAGTGTTATTAAAATATCAGAAACTCTCTCTTTCATTGGCTCAGTGAACTCTTCCCCAGTTTTCACTGAGGAAAAACTCCTTTTTCCCCCTTTTAAGTTTGATTCCTTTCTCTCAGTCCTGCTCCATGCATTGATAGGTAGACAAACTCATGGTCAATGACCATATAATTTAATATCAACTTCAAGTAGCATAGAAACTTGAATAATCAATTAATAAAGCACTTAAATGCCATCTGAATGGATTGTAACCAGAAGATCTACTCTAGCCCCATATCTCCTTATCAGTCAGAAGCACAGAGGGTGGAAGAAAGGTCTAAGGATATAGATTTCGGCATTACTCGTTTGATGATTCTCCTTAATCTATTCCTTGACCTTTGTATCCATCTGCATCTCACTCATGTTTGGTTTCCATCTCAGGTCCACTCATGATTTAGGACTCATCATTTTCTGCTTGTTTCATCAAGTCAAGAATGGCTTCTGCACATCACTCCTGATTGGTTGCTACAAGATGAAAAGACACCATAGTATCTTCCATCTATCCCTCATGACCACCTCCACTTCTCTACAGAAATCTCTCAAGCTCAATGCACCTAGAGTTTCTGCACGGACAAGCGTACGTCTCTACTATGCTCTTGATGAATGGGGTTACAAATATAATGGTTTACTTTAATCACCTTTAAACACTGACGCTCCAATAAGGCCCTTCCCTAAATTCTTAGGTCTAGTGCTTGGTGCTATCCCTTCTCCAATACAATTGTATACCTTGGGGGAAATCCGACAGAAGCAGACCTTACAGAATTGTCCCGCCTCCCTCTCCTCACATTTCATCCATCAACCCTATGAGTTATCAGGGAGGAAAGAAGGGGAAGTATCTCATACTAAATAAATTTTCTAAGATTTATTTTATTTGATTATTATTTTAAAATATATATTTCTTTATGAATCATGTTGGAAGAGGAAAATACTAAATTAATTTTAAAGAATCTTTGTGAGGAATGGTTTTTGGGCATTCTTTACTTGCTTGGGAATGAGAATGGATAGACCTTGTAGTGAGATTCAGCAAAGTATGATAGAAAATAGAGAAAAATTTAATAAAATGTAATAGAAAAAGCACTGCATTCAGAATCTATATTTTTGTGGGTGTGCCATGGACCATTTTGGCAGTCCAATGAGGACTTCTCAAAATAATGCTTTAAAATGCATACATAAATTACACTGGAAATAAATTACATTGAAATTATAAAAAATATTAAATAAAACAAAATAAAACAAGTGTTCAGGTAAGAATTATGCCTGGTTTGATTACTGGCTCTGCTGTTACATTTATGTGACTTTTAGGCCTCAATTTCATCTATAAAATAAAAATTGGAAGAAATGATCTCTAAGGTCCCTCCCAGTATTAAATCCTAATTTTTTTTTTTTTTTTTTTTTTTTTTTTTTTTGATGATCAGGACAAAGGAACCATTTAAGTGGTATAGTGGATAAAGTCTCCCAGACCTGGAGTCAAGAGGACTTGTGTCCAAATACTAGCTGTGTGATCCCAGGCAAATCATTTTATATTGCTTGCCTTACTTTCCTCAACTAAAGAAACCATGATAGTATTTATCTCGTAGGGTTGTCATGAGGGTCAATCCAGATAATGTTTGTAAAACTCTTAGCATTGTTCCTGGCACATAGTAGGCATTTAATAAATACTTGTCCCCTTCCCCTTTCCATAATTACAGTAATGAAGTTGGTGAATGGAATTTAGGGAAGGAGGAAAGTTTATTCAGTCTTTGGAACCCTGTGAAGGTGAATTAAGAAACATGGGTCAGATCAAACAGAAATGTGGTCTCTGAAAAGGCTTTTTGAGAGAAAATAGAATGAAAAAGGTGGTGGTGTTGGGGAGGGGGAGGTCGTCAGAGGCAGGTGGAGAATCAGTAGAGAAAGGAAGGACATAAAATGTCAAACTATTCTGGTTATGGAGAATTGTCAAAGCTAATCCCAGGTAAAATAGAGGGGAAATCATATTTGTGTTGCCAGAGGAGTTGATGGGGATGAGATCTATAAGAGTGGATTTGTGTGTGTGTGTGTGTGTGTGTGTGTGTGTGTAACACTGAGCCTAAAGGTAGGTCTTTGCCATTGATTTAACCCTCTGAATACCATTCTCTTCAAAATTCTCTTATTCTAAGAAACATTTTTTTTATCTGCCACCCTTAACTCTTGTCTCTACATGCTTTCTACATACTAGCTTCATCCCCCTCTCTAAAATCAACTATAAAAACACCTGCATTTTATTAAAGCTGTGTTTCATTGCACTGAATCCCACTCCGCCCTTCTCCTCCCTCTCACACTCAATGAAATTGTGCTATTTTCACTGTTAACCCTCTGCTGCTGGGTATCTTATTGGAGGTTTGGGTTTTTTTTCTTCCTCTCTAAGGGCAATTCCAAAAAGATGGAGGTCCAGCACCAGATCAGACATTCTCATTCAGAAATTTTGGCTCAATATAGTGGTGTTTTCCATCACTAAAAAGTTGTGTCCTCAAAGTAAAATTAGCTGCCTCAAAAGATAATGAGTTCCTGGGGGGGGGGTGTCTTCAACTGGAGGCTGAATGACTTGTTGTCAAGGATCTTATAGAATGGGGTTACTGTTCAAATATGAACTGAACTAGATTATCTTCTAATTTTGAGACCACAAGTCCTATTTCTATCTGTGCCTTTATTTACTTTCTGTCACCATTCTCAGTAGTTCTTTTTCCACCTCTCTATGCCTTTTACAAAAATTCTCGTTTCACAAAATAGTGGTAATCGTAATGCCTGAAGGGGTCTTCAAAGAGAAATAATTGTCAAGTTCTTTGACATTTTTCAATGCTCCGATCAAGTACAAAGATTTAATCAGAATCTGAAAGCTGTTTACCCAAAGTTGCTTTAGGGCAGGATAGGATTGGGACTAAACTTTCGATTTTGTTTCCAGAGTTCTCAGGTGAGGAAATTCCCTCCACCAATATAAATTGTCACCTTTTGCCTACTATTGTCTGAATTTTTCTTCTGGAGTTATGTTTTCTTTAGAGTTATAGCATCTGCCAAAAGGCTGATTGCTCTTCATACCTTAGATTTTTAAGTTTATGTACAAATTGCTTCTTTTCAGTAGAATGAAAGCCTCAAGAAAGAGACTCTTTCATGTTTATTTTTGTATCCCTAGCGACTACCACAATTCTTGGCATTTATTAGATTGAATTTAATTAAGTATATTTCCTTTGAAATTGCACCTTATGAAAGGAGCAGAAGAGACCTTGCCTTCCTAGTCCTTTTTGTTTTACCTCAAGACAAAAGTGACTACTTCCAGAGAGATGAATATTTAGCCTAGTCTTGAAGATTTTCAGGGAAGAAAAGACCTAAACTCACTTGGCAGTGGTGCCAGTATCTTACAGCCACTATTTGGGAAATTCCTCTAACCTAAATCTTTCTTGCTGTAATTTAAATTTGTTTTCCTTTATTCTGTACTGAGCAGAGATGGAAAACAGCTGCTTGCTTTCCTCTATCCAATAACCTTTCACATACTGAAAGACTGTTATGTTATACTTCATCTTCATCATTTAAAGATAGCACGTAACATGCATAGTGATTGTTGATAAATAGAATTTGGAGAACCTGAGGGGGAATTTACTTGCCTAATTCTTTAATAGCATTATTAAAAACCATTACTGGGCTTAGCTCCTCTGTTATTCAGTCAGTTAACAAGCATTCAATAAGTGTTTCTAGCATACTAAGCACTAATTCTAAAGGCTATGGACATAAAGAAAAGTGAAAACACAGTCCCTGCCCTCAAGGAGTTCATCTTTTATTTCAAATTCTTCCACTGTGCATATACAAAGAGTCCTAGTTTTTTGTCCCCCCCCCCAAGAGATCTGTAATACTATATACTTAGGTTTGTGACACTCTAGGGTTTAAAAGACAAAAATTAGTTTTTTACAGATAGCTCATAAACCACTTCTGAACTTAAAAGTTAAAACCTCTTAATAGCAGGAGCAAAAAAAAAAATTCATTTCATGTTATATAACAAAAAAGAAGGGGGCAGAGTTGGCAGGCCATTTCAGAATTGTCCCAGAGCACCATCCCACCCCTCCCTCTCCTGACAACACAGCCTGACCTCTTAAAAAATGTCTGCCTAAAAATTGTGTCTGGCTGTCTGGGAACTATCAGAGTTTTGGGGGTTTTAACATTAGAGAAATAACAAAAAGAGAACAATGAGAAAAAAGAGAAAAGTCTGCTGACCCAGGTATCCTTCAACCACAGACTGGAAAAACTTACACATCTGAGCTCTATTGGTCAGAATATGAAGGTAATTGTCTCTTTCAGGCATAAAACAATTTAGGCCTTGCCCTTAACAAGGGCAACAGGAAGAGGGAGGAGGGAAATCTATATACCGGTATAGCCCTCCCCCCTACAAGTGACTCAGGTAAGAATTCTACAACAAAGAAATTTAGCCCAAGAGCTGGCTCTTCCACCAGTATCCAAGTACAGATTTAAAGGATAAGATCTTTTCTGATTGCAGATATCTGGGCAGATATCTGGTCAATCAACAATAGACAATCAGCTTACTAGTTCCAATGTAGGCATTTCTGTTATCAGTTTACCCATAACACATTCGGAATTCTAAGGCTTTTTTGTTTGTTTGCTTTATTTTGTTTTGTTTTGTTTCAAAAAGAATTAGTTTTGAGAACAAAAGAGGAAGTGCAAGAATAATTTACCACTGTTATACTCAACAGACACTATTTTGTTGTGCAAATGGCCCCTAAAGTGGGTATCAGCCCACAGGTAAATTTTAAAAGAACATGATTCTGAGGACTCCTTTATTATATGCAATTGACAATCAAAAAAACTTCGATGCTCAGAAATTTGTTTTCTTCTAGCTCTTTTGACAGCTTCCTACTGGCTTTAATCTTGAATTGTTGTCCCATGATGCAATATAGTTAAAAATGGGTGTGTCAACAGAAGTTTAATATGTAATCTGCTTTTAATGGCTGTATATTTGCTATTTGAAGGCTGTAAGTCTTGACTATGTGGATACTTTTGTGGATTTTATGCTTTTCCTGCATGAAGCCAGAAACTCAGAGATTTTCTTAGGTTTTCATTATTTCCAGGTTACTGTGAAGAACTTTTCTTATATTCTGAGTGATTCTTATAATATTTATATTTACATAGACCATTTTTTTCCTTTAAAAAAAATCCTGAAATTTTTAATCCTTTCTATATAGTGTCAAACTCAAATAGAAACTGACCCTAAAGGGCTCAAATTGATTTAAAAAATCACAAGTTAGCAGTGTCAAATTAAAAAAAAAATTCCAAATTATATTATAATACAGTTCGGATCTCACTCAGGAGTTAGTTTTGTGTGCAGCAAATTTGACATCTCTGCCTTAGACTACCCATTTAGAAAGTTAGTAACTGCCCCAAATTAACACGAAGCAGTGATACCTGGCAATTTTCCAGATATTTTGCTTTGCAAGGTGTTTGAAATTCACCACTCTTATCATTTATTGTAATTTGTTGAATCAATAATGAATAATTGTAGTCCATGACTTGCTTTAACCAATATTTCTTTGTAACTCTTCAGTGTTATGGTATCCTCCAACTTTGTTAGCCCAATTTAGATCCTCAGGTTGGGGATCCTCTACAAAATCTAGATTAGTCAATTTGGACTGTTGGCCAAATTTAGCACTAGTTGTTGGCAAATACACCTGCTCCTTTTCTGTTTGTTAGGGTAGTTGGAATTGATTCTCTGTTGAGAAGTTGGCTTTGATTCTGAAGGCTCGATTATTATATGGAAAGGTGATCTTGCCAAGTCAAAAATTAGCTTCATCACTTGGATACTACAAAAGTTTTTCATTTCAAATACATTCCTGCTGGATGCCATCTTGAGTTGCTGTCCCATCATGTAATATAACTCAAAATACTCCTTTCTCTTAAAAACTGCCTTCAGAAGACTAGCATTAGAATTATCTAATTCCTAGAGTAAGAAAAATGGAGGGGCAAAACCCCAAGACACTGAGCTGAAATTCCATAGCATATAGTAGCACCAAGAAAATATTCCAGTCCTTTTAATTCTCAAACAAATGTTCTTTACTATAGAACACTGTCTCTTTCTAAGATCCCATTTAAGTTGTTTTAGGTGTCAATTATGGTTCCTGAGGTTTGAAGACAGTTGACAAGTATTGGTCTAGAGACAGGGTCTGGTAGTAAGAGAGTTCTGCCATCAAAATTTTCATATTTCATTTTGCCAGTGAAATGGTTAAGTAGTACATAAACTATTTACTTTGCCAATATGGTTAAGGAAATTAAAAATCTACTTCCAGATAAAAATCTATTTTATGTGTATATGTGTATGATATATATTAAGATGGTTCTTAATACTAGACTAAGGCATACCTTAGTTAAAATGAAGCAAATGGGTTGATCATGTAACTTGGTAAAATCTTAGCAAAATTAAGCCTAGAAATGAGGAGGGTTTTTTGTTTCTTTTTTTTAAACTGATCATAGGACCATAAAAATCAGACATTGTTTAGGAGATCCAAATTGACTTGGTTTTGAATTCAAGAAATAAGACATCAAAAAAATGACTTCTAACATGATGGTAGCTATCTAATCTGACATCCTTATTTAATGAATGAGGGATGTGAGCCCCAAAGAGACTGGAATTCAGGGACCTAAATAAGTCCTAATAATAATACGATCTGAGTTTAAACTCAGATCATATGACTCCACTGCACCACATTACTTCTGAAAAGTTTGTTTCCTTTATGTCCCTAATTCAGAGAGCCAAATACACTGGACAGAGAGTATGAGGCTAAATAAATATTGCTCCATTTGTGTATGGTTAACTATTGCAGGCCTCCACCTACCCATAGATAACTTCTTATCCATCTTCCTCTAAAAATGTTCAAAAATTAATCCTGACAACTAGGGTAAGGCTGCCCCAAAATTAATTCACTTGGTCAAAGTCCTTTCCCTTGATTTTTCATTCTTCACCAAAGTTAAACTATTTACCAAAATCAAGGAGGCAGAGAAAGGTAAACTCTGAGAACAGTGAAGCTGCTTGTAGTTAGCATCTAAATGCAAAGGTCCTTCGGCCAAGTATTGCTTATACTGTGATTGTACAACTGAGCCCATTAAGAGGAGAAAAAGCAATGCTTCTCACAAAAGCTGAGAAGCTTTTCCTAAGGATCTGATTTTTTCTGATGTTGTACTTGGCCCTGAGGAAAATTTTATGCATTGGAATGTTCTGGAAAGTGTTTGAGCTCTTAGGCAATTTAAAAAAAAAAAAAAAAAAAGCAAGCAAACAAACAAATTCCACCCAAGAGTTGTGCAGTGATGACTGTTTTATGAGATTAGAAACTCATCCTTGTTCATACCTTCAGAGCCCTTCTCTTGAATTTTTCTAAATTAGAAATCACAGAACCCTGTCAGGGTAGAACCCCAAACAATAGGAATGTTCTGCCATTAAAGCTTTCATATTTTATCTTGCCAATGAGAAGATAAGTAATCCACATAGGATTTAATCTACCAGTACGGTCAAGGAAATTAAAATTTACTTTCAGGGATTCCAAAAGAGAGCTAGGGGGTATTTTGGAAGTCTGAGGGTAGAGATAACTCTTCTCTCTCCCACGTTCCACCTTTCACCCCAAGATTCCAGAGACTAGTACAGGATGCCTCTGGTATCCTCTGACCCAAATAACTTGTCCTTAAAAAAAAAAAAAAAAGAATTCTCTTAATATTGAATGGTCCTGATCCTACTTCTATTAAGAATTCATTTCCTAAAGGACTCTGTCTTTTGTACTAGTCTCTTTTTACTGTCCTTCTATCCCACCTATTTCTAAAGCCTTCTCTAGTGTCACATGTCCCCAGGGTCTCCAAGACACAAGGTATCTACCAACTTTGCTTCTTTCTAGATGTGTTTATTTTTGTGAAATGACTGAAGACTATTCATGGAGATTTTGTCTTTTTTTTTTTCCTTCCCCTCATGTCTTTTTTAAAGAGAAGTTGGGGAGAAAGCAGAGAGTGAGGAGAGTTCTGAGAAGTTGTCTGTTTCTTTTTATTTTCCCACTTTAGGGCTGAGACTTCTTTTTTTATTTTTATTTTTTCTCTTTTACAGTACATTTTGGCAGGCTTCATTTTTTTTCTGTCAGAAAAAAAAATAACAGGCATATTTTGGGCGATTACTCAACTGGGGTCCTTTGTGACAGGAAATACAGCTGCGTGACTAATGGAGCTGACTTTCTCCTGGCTTCCTTCCCCTTTCAGAGCTCTTGTTTACTGCCCTATACCCTCACACCCCCAGCTCTCCCAAATGCCATAGGCTACAAGTTTTTAAGGGAAAAAAAATGCCTTGTGAGATACTCAAAAGTAATAAATCCCTCAGATATTCCAGAACTGCACTCTCCTCCCCTCTCCCTTCTTTCAAATTGCTAATCTATTGACTCACGTCATGTGAACCTCCTTCCCCCACCCCCACATCTCTGCTTCCTTCAGAACATATGTTCAGCAGATCTATGTGCATCTGTATTTAGGGTGGGGGAGGGGAAAGTGGTGGGGAACCATATTTACAATGCTTAACTCAGCAATTGCTAAAGGAAGGAATAATGACTTCCAGGGACTCAGATCTCAGTGCATTGTCCCCCCCCCCCCCAAGGCCTTTGTGTTTCCATAATTTATAACAATTTTGTGGTATAAGCAAAAGTTATTACAAAACAGGGAACTAGATTATCCAGGAAGAACATATTCTAAATAGGGAAGGGCTGTCTCTTTAACTGGGAAATCCAAATGTGGCTGACTTTGGAATTCAGAAATCTTTGGGCTTTTTGAGTAACTTATGGAAAAGGCTCACAGCTTGGTAAAGCTAGCAAAGTGGGAATGTGTTTTTTCGTTTTCCTTCAGATCATGCTAGTGCTTTTGAATTTGAAAAGGTAATTGTTCTATGAATGGGCTGGGGGGGGAATGCTAAGTGCCCAATGGGTTGGTTTAGCTGAGCAACTTACTTATTTGCTTGCTTATTAATTTGGGCTGGGGGTGATGGACTGGGATGCCATAACATTTGGAGCAGAAACGTACTTTTTATGCATCAGTAAATGCACACACACATACACACACATGCATATATGCACATATATATATATATTTGGTAAATGAGAGGATGTTTTAGACTAGATTCTGGTCTAGCATTTTTTTTTCCTATGCCATTCACTGGGAGATAGATTTTCACAGGGAAATTGGATGAGCCTAGCACTGCCCCGACAATGTTCTTTTCCTCCTTTCAGTTCTCAGAACCATCTTCCATAATTATCTTCTTATCTTCTATGTAATCAACGTTTTGATTATATCCCTTCTCTGATTAAAACTGAAGTCTCTCAACCATCTCTTACGTCATTTTAGACTTTACCCATCTTGGTTTCCATTCTCCCCTCAATTGTTTTATGAAAACAATTAATACTGAGCAAACCTAATTCCTATTCACTCTATACAATTTGCTGAATACTCCTTCCCCCCATTTTTACTGAGCTTTCCTCACAAAAAAAGATGGTAAAAGATATCTTTCCTTCTTCTCTTCTACCTCAAAGCATGTCTATCACCTCCTGTTAACTGCCTCAAATTTGCCTCCTACATGTTTTCTAGTGTGGTCATTTCAAATGAGACTGGAACACTAGATTGTAGAAGCAATTTGGATTTAGAATCAGATGACTTGGGTTGGATCTTAGCTTTGCTTTTTGCAACCTATGTGACCTTGGCTCTGTTTAACTTGTATCACTTAATTTCTTTAAGTCTCAATCTCCTCATGTATTAAATGAGTTTTTATCTCTTTCAGATTTAAATCCTGTTGTCCTACCAATTCATAGCACCAATATGAGTTCAAGTCTTGGTAATTCTAAATTTCTGCTTTGTTCTGGGATTATTTTTCAGGTATTAGATTTAGAGCTCAAAGGAATATTAGAGTCCATTTCTTTCAACTGTCTTATTTCACAGATGAAATTATAGAACTTGTAGAAATTGAGGGTCAGAAAGGTTAAGTGATTTGACTAATTGTCTTTTTTTAAAATATTTGAATAGAAATGGTAAAGCACTTTTAAAAACTTATATAAATACTGTTATTGTTGTAAGCTCCTCAAGGGCAGGGACCAGGTTTAATTGTTTTCCTTTTATCCTTCAACAACTCCAAATATAGTTCTGGGCATGAAATGAGGCCTTACTAAAGTTGGGAGACTACAGAAGGACAAATTGAAACATAGGATATTTGGCTTATTGGAGGTAATGACAGACACAGAAATAAAGAAAAAAAGGTCTTCATTCTAACTTGCCTCAACTTTGGAAAAAAGTAATGGGAGACATAAACCAGAATATCTCTTTTCCAGGCTGACTGGCTGTCAAGGGATGTGCAGTAAGAATTATTTATTTTATTATTTTTTGCTTTGACTTTACTCTTAAAAAAACGAAAACACCCCAACCCTCTAAAACCAGCTTAAGAAAACGTATTCCTCATAATGCTAATTGCTTGCCAAGTTTAAAACTAGTATATTACATCATGAATGCCCTCAGGCTTCTCTCTCAGCTTATACTAACACTCAGGTATCTGAATTCAGTTCAGAAATCACAGTCTTTATTGAAGGAAACAGATCATTAAATCACTGCCCTGGACTCTAGCCTTCAACATTGTTTATTTGGAGAAGCTTTTGAGCATTAACTAATATTCTATTGCTCCATGTGGACCTGAAATAGTCAGTGCTTTTTAACAAAGGAATGTGGACATCACAACATGAAACATACACTGGATTTAATAGGAAGAAAGGAAGAAGCTTGCCTCCTTCTTTGGAACTCATAGAGGAAAAAGATTTGAAATAGTTTAAGAAGTTTAGTGGCCAATTTATCCTGCTTTGATGCCAGCTCTAGCAAGAAGACCAAACCCTGGGATGATCCCTAAAAAAAGAAAAAAGTAATTGGAATTACTATCTGGTACTAAAGTACCCTAGGATCTTATAAGTAGTATTCAATTTGGTTCAGTTCAATAAGCATTTTAAAGAGCTTCCTATGTGCAAAGGGTAGAGCTACAAATAAAAGGAAACAACCAACCCATCTCTGCCCTTCAGGGGCTTACATTTATGGAGAAAACATGTATAGGCAATGAAGGATAGAGTTGGACGTGTTTGGCTTAACAGGAGAACTGCCTGTTCCCTCTTTGAGGCTGCCACCCATTCCCAATTTCTTTCAGGTGTAACTCTTTCTACTTCCTGCACCAGTCTCCACCCTACAGGGGAGAGAATGTCTTCAATCTGCCTTAGGAAATGAAACAGTATGGCAGAGATGTCTGGGCAGCTGCCTCCCAGGGAAATCGCCCAGCCAGCCTCCTTTCTGCTTCTGCTACCATTAGCTCATTCTTAGCCCAGGGGAATCCACGAATGGCTTGGATTCATTTTTAATCTCTGCTATTAGGAATTTTAATAATATGCTTTCAAGAAAAATCTTTTTGATTTGTTTGAACCCCCAGCTATGCATTCCATTGAACTGGAAAGAGTATTTCCTTCTCCTTCTACTCTTTTTTCCTTTTTCTCTCTTTTTCTCTGCCTTTCTTTCCCTGACCAAAAAGCTGACCAAAAGAAATCTGTACAAGTCAATAATTCTTTTGGATTAAGCATGGTTTTATCATAATACCAGATGTTAGAGTGTAAGTGAATTGTAAAAAACAACAAAACAAACAAACAAACAAAACCAAACCTTAAAGAAAGAGATAAGCATCAGACATCTATCTGGAAAGCAGAGGAGCAACCACTTATACAAAATACTCTTTGGCATTCAAAGCCCTTCATTATTTAGCCCCAATTTTCTTAACGTTTCATTACCCAACACATACTTTTCAATCCAACGACACTGGTCTTCTGACTGTTCCACAAACAAAACACTCCATCTCTCAACTCCGGACATTCTCTCCAGCTGTTTCTCATGCTGGCTCTCTCCTCCATTCCAACTACTGAAATTTCTGGCATCTTTCAAGTCCCAACTAAAATCTGCTTCCACAGGAAGTCTTCCCTAACCTCTTAGTTCCAGTGCTTTCTCTCTTTTAATTATTTCTTATTTATCTTTTACATATACAAAGCTTGCTTATATTTGCTTGTATGTTCTTGAGGAAATAGATTATCTTTTGCCTCTTTTTGTACCTCCAGTGCTTAGCATAGTGCCTGGTGCAGAGTAGGCACTTAATAAATGATTATTGATTGATTGATTTTGTCTTAAGGAGGGTCTTTCAAACACTGAGTCAGGTACTTATAGAGTACCAAATTAGCGGTAATCCATTATGAACTTTTTGAAGCATTTCTTGTTTATTGAATCTGGAAAATGTTGCATATGAATGACTGTGATTTTTGCCTCATATACATAGGAATGCATGAGCTATGCCACATTGACTGTTTTGAGACTTTTTTCCCATATGGCATGGGGGAAGCAAGTGAAAGGACACTGCTTATGCTTCCCCAGAGACTCCAGAGGATTATTCTGGATTGGAGACATGTTTAATGGGTTCAAAATGCACCCTGCCCATTTGCTGAGGACAGCAACATTTTTAAACAGGAGGGAGAGTGTAAATGGGGCTCTGGCACATATGCAGATTTCATTAACTTGTTCAGTTAATGCAACTTCCTTGATGCTGGGGAGTTGCTTCTGGGACAATCACTATGACATGTAAAGGTAGTGCCTAGGAGAAACGGGGTCACATGCATGGACATTCTATAATTGCTTCCAATTCCTTCATGGTTGGGAAGAACCTCTTTTGAGCTGGGGCTTTTGACATCTTCAAAAAGGCCCAGTCAGTTTTGGATACTCTTTGCTCCATTTGCCTCTGGGGAAGCTTTGTCACTCTCTCACATTATCCAGTGAGAGAGTATGTGGTAAAGAGAAGGGCCTTAGGGCCTTCCCACTTAAGGCCATATGACCTTCAAGAAAAAGGCCTGCATTTTTGGCTTTTATTTTTCTCCTTTTCCATTTTAAGAAAAGTGAGTGGAACCTCATGACCTAGGAAGTTTGAAAGGCCATTTCAAAGGCTGGTATTTTGGTATTTCAAAGTTGAAATCCAGATCGGGTTTGGCAGCGAACACAGCATCAATGCCCCAAGGAGTGATCTTCAGGAGTGACCTTCAAGGCTCCAACTGATCAGGGCTCATCTGGATGACAGCTTTGAGCACGAACTCGGTGAGACAAATGTTGGGCCATTTATCAACATTTATGACCTAAACTTTGAGCTTTTGTCCCTTTGAGGACAAAGTAATATAGAGGAAATTATAGTCCTGAGGTATTGGAGGACATGTTTGTATGTTCTTTCTATATCTTTGAAATGAATGCTGCTGTTGTTCAGTCATTTCAGTCATGCCTTACTTTTGTGGCCCCTTTTGGGGTATTCTTGACATAAATACTGGAGTGATTTGCCATTTCCTTCTCCACCTAATTTTTTGATGAGGAACTAAAGTAAACAAGGTTAATTAACTGGCCCAGGGTCACACAGTCAGTAAATGTCTGAGGACAGATTTGAACTCATGAAGATGAGTTTCACTAAGTATTAAGCAGTTAACTAGAACTGGGGTTTTATTTAGTGGTTTTTAATAAATGAAGAGAATACAACAACAAAATATGCATAGCAGCAAAGTATATACAAACAGAACAGCCAGGTGGCAGTGAATGGAATGCTGGGCCTGGAGTTAGGAAGCCTCATCTTCGTGAGTTCAAATCTGGCCTCAGATACTTACTACTTATGTGACCCTGAGCAAGTCACTTGGCCCTGTTTGCCTCAGTTTCCTCTTCTATAAAATGAGTTGGAGAAGCAAATGGCAAACCACTTCATTATCTTTACCAAGAAAACTCCAAATGAGACCATGAAGAGTAGTACGTAACTGAAAAATAATTGAACAAAAATACAAAATACACAGATTGATAGCCAAATTATGCAAAATCAAGGTAATTAACACATCGACAATACACAAAAGCAAAAAAAAAGAAACAAAAAAAACCAAGAAAATGCTAAAATTGAAGAATATTCCACACATTCAGTAGTTAACATCTACATAACTAAACATATGCAATTAAACACATAGCATATATAGCATTTAACATTGTCATTTACCTACATATGGAGCCATTTCTCTAGTTTCCCACTCTACATGTGGGACAATATAATCACTTATCAGATAGACCTGGCTCTCTTGTGACCTGATGATCTGTCTTCCTCTATACCTGAACTAGTTGATGATATAGGCTATAGTACTAATAAATATTATAGTCCTGCACCCCAAAATTTGACTATATAGAAAGTGTAGGCTAGCTGGCAGTGATATGTGGGATATGTCTATAACCTTGGAGTCTCTGTGACTGAAATAGGCTAAAAATGGATGCTCTGGCACTCTTCTTTCAGGGCTAGGCCTGCTAAGTTGTTCTTCAAAGTTCCAGAGGAGTATTTTGAGAAGTTGGGGTGTTTCTCTAGTCTCATGTACTTGAAGTCCATACCAGCTGTGTTTGCTTTATTTATAAGAAGCTAGTAATTAGCACCCCAGTTCCATTTAACTGCTTAATACCTAGTGGCTTTTATAAACTCATTTTAATGAGTTCAAATCTAGCCCTTAAATCTAGTTTTCTCTTATTTGAACTGGTTGTTTAGGTATAGTATAGCCCTCACCTGAAGGGTCTGTTTCAAGTGAAGTGATCATCTGGCCCAATCAATCTTTGCATGATTGACAGGTCTCTCTTCTTTCTCAATCTCTTTAGCTAAATATTCATCCAGGTCATGCCCATTTAAGGTAGATGTCCCCTAGGACACTTTATCCTGGCCTTTTTTTCTTTCTTCATACTGTTTTACTTGGTGATCTCATCTGCTCCCATGGATTCAATCATTATCTTCATGCTGATGATGCTCAAATCTTATTCAGCCCAATCCCTCTTGCTGATCTCTAGTCCTGCATCCAGTATTTCCAAAGTGGATGTCATATAGACATCTTAAACTCAACATGTGCAACATGAACTTATTACCTTTCCCTCTTGCTCCCTTCTAAACTCCCCTATTAATAATGGTCAGAGCACCATCTTATTTTGAGTCACCTAGGCTTGAAACTAGATGTCAATTTTTACTTTTCACTTTTACTGACACCATCCCCATATCCAAATTGTTGCCAAGTCCTGTTGATTTTTACCTTTGTAATATCTCTCCCATGAAAGATCTCTCCTCTTTTCTGACATCACCATAATCCTAATACAAGCCTTCATTACCTCATTCCTATACTATTTCAGGAGCCTGCTGGTTAGTCACCCTGCTACACTTTTGTCAAATTAACCTGGCTAAGGCATAGATCTAACATGTCATTCCCTACTCAAAAAGTAGTTCCCTATCACTTCCAGGATCAAGTATAAACTCCTCTTTTTAGTGTTCAAATCCCTTCGCAATCTGTTTCTCTTTGCCTTTTTAATATTCTTATACCATGCTCCTATCTTCCATCCCCCCCATACTTTGTGATGCAGTGACATGGGCCTTCTTGCTATTCCTCACTTAAGAGTCTCCATCACCCGATTCTAGGCATTTTTACAAGCCATCCCTCATGCTTAGAATATTCACCCTACTCATTTCTACTTCTTGTCTTCCCTTCCTTTCACATCTAAAAACCCTCTTTCTATGAGAAATCTTTCCCAAATTCTCTCAATTCTAGTGCCTTTCTCTGTTATTTCCAAATTATCCTATCTATATCATGCTTGTTTATATAATGTTATCTTCCACATAAGACTGTGGACTCCTGACTATTTTTTGCCCTTTTTTTGTATCCCCAGCCTTTAGCACAATGTCTGGTGTATAGTAGGTATTTAGTAAGTCCTTATTGACTAACTGATAATGCTTGATTATAACACAGAGACTTCTCTGCAATGGGTGACATGAATAAATGACCTAATTCACCCAAGTTAGCAGATGAAGAGTCAGCAAAGGAGGCAGAAATAGAGTGGTTGGAAAGGTAGTTGAAAAAAACCAGGAGATCAGTGTCAGAAAAATCCAGAAAGAGGGGAAAAAGGATGATTGACAGCGTCAAAGGTTGAAGAGAGATTAAGAAGGTTAAAGATTAAGAAAACAACATCATATTTAGCAATTAGGATATCATTAGTAACTTAATAAAATCCAGCTGATGAGATTAAAAAAGCCCAACCTAATTTTCTCTGCATAAGTCCATTATTGAGAATCACGTACTATTTAAAAGACATAGTTCAGGGCAAATTGAACTCTTGGCATGGAATACTGGTTCACTTGGGTTCTTTTGCTTAGAATTCAAAATTGTACACACATATGTATGTTTTATCCTTTGGTATCATGGCTACAGATGATATATGTGGGCTCTTGGACTTTATGATGCTGCCATTGACTTGCAGATTCTTGAGACAGTCTCTGAAGTCATCTATTCCAGCCAAAGGAATTTTCCTAAATCATTTCTGGAATTATCAGGGTTCAGTGAGCTGGATCCTGTGGGTTGCTCCTCAGGCACATCCCACATCCCACTCATGTATTGAAAACATGCTTATTTTTTTGCTGAGCTTTTCAATTAACAACCCTTTCCATTCTTTTGGTATTGGGGAGTTGCCAAAGTAAAATTTATTAGGATTCACTTCTGAGGTTGTGGAGCCAGTGCTTTTGTATTCTTACTGCCACCATTTGCTTCTGCAAAGTTAAATGAAAAGTACTTCCTAGCTGTGTAACCCTGGGCAAGTCACTTAACCCCAATTGCCTCAACAACAGCAACAACAAAGAAAGTTAAATGAAAAGTTAAAGAATGAACCTTGTTCATAGTATCTTCTAATATGTTGATCTAAAGCTCTTCTCCTATTTGATATAAGGGGAAATTGGATATTGACAGTCAGGTTACTATCATACTAGGGGACTACAATAGGCACCTTCTTGGTAGATACCTGTTCCCATGACAGGGGAAATGGGAAGTACTTTAGAGAGCAGATCACTGAGAGAAGGGACATTATGAACTGGTGGGAGTCTTACACCAGTGAAGGCTCTTTCAGCAACATCTATCTCACTTATCATGGTTGGAACCAAATAAAAATTCTTGCAGCCATATAATGTAGTTTATACTAAATAATACAGGTTGGTAGTGGTCGTGCTGGTGTAGATGATGGAAACTAAAATACTTTGCCTTTATCATAACCCTGTATGCTCCATGAGAAAGTCAGATGGCACTTGGTAGCTTTCAATGGACTAAAGGAAGCTGAACACAATTATTATGTTCTACACTATATAGCCTTTCGTGACTTCATCAATGTGGTGGACATTGTGGTAGCTAGTCAGGATAAATGGTATAGTTTTTTTATGAGTCAAAATAATATGTTGTGATCCACAATCAGTCCCCACAATCTTCTCTCTGGGTTCAGATGGCTCTCTTCATCACAAGACCGTTGGAACTGGCCTGAATCATGTCATTATTGAAAAGAGCCATGTCTACCAGAATTGATTATCATATAGTCTTGCTGTTGCTATGTATAATGATCTGCTTCTGCTCACTTCACAGCATTAGTTCATATAAGTCTCTCCAGGCCTCTCTGAAATCCTCCTGTTGGTTGTTTTTTACAGAACAATAATATTCCATAACATTCACGAACCGTAACTTATTCAGCCACTCTCCAAACTGATTGACATCCAGTCAGTTTCCAGTTTCTAGCCACTACAAAAAGGGCTGCCACAAACATTTTTGCACATGTGGGGCCCTTTCTCTCCTTTATGATCTCTTTGGGATACAAGCCACTGCTGGGTGAAAGGATATGCACAGTTTCATAGTCCTTTGGGCATAGTTCCAAATTACTCTCCAGAATGGTTTTAATCAGTTCACAACTCCACCAACAATGTATTATTGTCCCAGTTTTCCCACATCCCCTCCAACATTTATCATTATTTTTTTTGTCAGCCAATGTGAGAGGTATTTAGCGGTATCTCAGAATTGTCTTAATTTGCATTTCTCTGATCAATAGTGTAAATGGCATAGGATTACCAACCATGCAAACACTTTTTTCTCTATTCCTATGGTTGAAACTAGATAAAAATTGCTTTTTTTCCAATATACTATCATCATCCTTCTCCAGGGCTACTTAAACTCTCCCTCATCCTCCCACAATCTATTAGAAAGAGACTTGAAATAAGTTTGCTGCATTTATATTGTAATATTGATGTGGCTGAAGGAGGTCACAGTGCCTAGGCTATTCATCAGATAATAGCCATGTGAAGGACAATTCTTTTAAAATATTTCCATAGTTGTCATTCTGTACAAGAAAAATTAGATCAAAAGGGGAAAAACCATGAGAAAGGAAAAAAATCAAGCAAGCAAACAATAACAAAAGGTGAAAATCAGCTTTGATCCACATTCAGACACCATAGTTCTCTCTCTGCATGCTGACAGCACTTACCATTCCAAGTCCATCCCAAATATTGCTTTGAATCACCTCCTTGCTGAAAAGAGCCAAGTTCATCACAGTTGATCACCACATAATCTTGTTACTATGTACAGTGTTCTCTTGTTTCTGTTCACTTCACTAAGCATCAGTTCATGTAAGTCTTTCCAGGCTTTTCTGAAATCGGCCTACTCATCATTTTTTATAGAACAATAAAATATTCCATAACATTCATATACCAGAACTTATTCAGCCATTCCCCAATTAATGGGCATCTACTCAATTTCCAGTTTCTTGCCACTACAAAAAGGACTGCTACAAGCATTTTTGCACATGTGGATCCTTTTTCCTCTTTTATGAAATCTTTGGGATAGAGGTCCAGTAGAGACATTACTAGATCAAAGGATATGTACAGTATTATAGCTTTTTGGACATAATTCCAAATTGTTCTCCAGAATGGCTGTATCAGTTCATAATTCCACCAACAATGCATTATTGTTCCAGTTTTCCCACATTCTCACAAACATTTATCATTATTTTTTTCTGTCATCTTAGGCAATCTGATAAGTATGGGTGGTACCTGATAGTTGTTTTAATTTGCATTTTTCTATTCAGTAGTCATTACAGATTTGTGAGCAAGACTTGTATGTAAGGAATATTACTTGGATATATGTGTAGAAGAAAGACACTTCTGGTAGAACCATTAAGAGACTTTTAAAATAGTAGAGGAAAATAGTAGTAAAGAGTGAAATAATGGAAGAGTCTGAATTAGGTTGATGGTACTGTGAGTGGAGAAAAGGGAACGTATAAGATCATTTTTCTGGAGGTAGAGCCATCAGATCTTGGGAAATGATTAAATATGGTAGATAAGAAAGAATGAAAGGTCAAGAATGATTTTGAGCTTATGAATGTGGCAGCCAGAAAGATGCTGATATTCTCAACAAAATTAGAAACAGAGCAATTTGGGGAGAAAGGAGTGAATTCTATTTTGGACATGTTGAATTTCAAGTACAGATAGAACTTCCAGACAGAAATATATAATGGTTAGTTGGCAAGGAGGAAGTAGATAGAGCTCAGAAGAAATATTAGGATCAACTAAATGGGTCTGACAATTTATTTTTATTTTTTAATAGTAATTTTTTCAAACACATGTAAAGACAGTTTTCAACATTTATTTTTGTAAAACTTTATGTTCTAATTCCCCCCCCCCTTCTCCTTTATTTCCCTTTTTCCCAAGATAGCAGGCAATCCTTTTAGGTTAAATATGTGCAATCCTTTTAAACATATTCCCATATTTGTCATGTTGTACAAGAAAAATCAGACCAAAAGGGAAAACAAAAACCATGAGAAAGAAAACAAACAAACAAAAAGGTGAAAATATACATTTACTCTCCTTAGTTCTCTCTCTCTGAATGTGATAGGCATTTTTCATCCCAAGTCTATTGGAATTGCTTTGAATCATCACTTTGTTGAGAAGATACAAGTCCATCACAATCTTCACATAATCTTGTTGTTTCTGTGTACAGTATTCTTCTGGTTCTACTCACTTCACTCAGCTTCAGTTCATGTAGGTTTTTCCAGGCTTTTCTAAAATCAGCCTGCTCATCATTTCTTATAGAACAATAATATTCCATAACTTAGTTAGCTAGTCCCCAACTGATGGACACTCAGTCAATTTCCAGTTCCTTGCCACTACAAAAAGAGCGGCTGCAAATATTTTTGCACATATGACTCATTTTCTCTTTGGTTTGACAATTTATTTTGCATAGAAATGATAACAGAATTATTGGAAGCTGAAATGATCTCTGAGAGAGATAGAGAAAGGGATGCCAAGGTAGAACTTTGGGAGTACATTTACATTCAGAGTCTGGAATATGATGACGATTTAGCAAAGGAGACTAAGGAGAAGTCATTGAGGAGGGAATCGAGAGAAACCCAGAAACCCAGAGGAGAGAGTATCCAATGCAACAGAGAGGTAGCATTTGTGCCTGGCTTCCTGATTCTGCATGGAATTCTATAACCACTGAATGGACTTCTGAGCAGAAATGGCTTTTAAAAGCCCATAAAAGTTTCCTATCAAGGAAATGACAAGAAGAAAGTTTCTGTTGTTCCCTCTATGACTCTCCTTAACTTGTAACCAGGAATCACTCACTCAAGGACCCACTACCATCTGTCAAATCGTTCAGCCAAATCTTGGAGTCCCACATGGATTATTTCCCTTGGAAGAAGCCCAGCTCCTGCAGTGACCTCTATAATAGCAGTACCCACAAGAGGCTTAGAACCCAAACATCCAATCCCAAGCAAAGATTGGCCCTGTCCATGTAAGTTAAAATAACACAGTGACTGTTTATAGGAGATAGTATTCAATAAAGTCATTGGGATGATCTTGATGGCAGCGTGTCTAATCTCTCCTGGCTGCCTTTCCGGGCCTTAGGCTTCTGGTCTATTTTTATCTCTCTCTCTCTGATTTACAAGTCATAAATCTAAAAGACCCTCTCCCCCAAATTCCCCCACCACCAATCATTGCCAGTTTCCCTAGCACTCACTCCCATCATCAGCTAACTATTCAGAATTAGCATTAGTCATGGTTGTCCAAACTGACAGGTAGGGAAACTGAGGCACAGCATGCCATAGTGATTTGGCCAGCTTCCCACTGTGAAACAAGCAATGCAGCTGTGAGTGAGACCCAGGAATCTAGCCAGCATTTTAACCATTAGATTACTTAGCTATAACCAAGAGACATGTCCAAGTCCCATAAATTTGAACTCTGAATTAAAAGGACTACATATTCCATAACTGTGTACTAAATAGTGAAGAGAGGGTATTTGGGATCTATTCCTGCATGAATATAATTCCTCTAAGAGGCTTTCTGAAGCTGTAATTTGTAAATTATAAAGTCCTCTTGCTTCTCATTTACCCTTTCTCCATATCTATGGCAGTTCTGGACCTAGTCTCAGAAAAATGGGGGAGGGGATGAAATGGATGGGATTTGTCCAGTCTAAGGCAGCTGAGACATTTGCCTAGCTAGAGACACTGTAATACCCATGCTTAGCTCAGTGCACAACTTTTCTCTAGTCCCTGGACTACGTGCTTTGGAGAAAGAAACAGGGGAGGGAAGCATTGGATTTGAGTTTCAAACCTTCATTTTCTAGGTGTCTCAAGGGACCTACATATTTTCTATGTAAAGTTCAGTCTGTTTGCAATTAAGCCTCTCTTCTTTGCTTATTTCCGGAGAGATTAAAAATAGCAAAATCAGCTTAATCTAGGACTGTCTGAGATAAACAAGGCCACTGTTTCTAACAGAATGAGAATATCAAGGTGTCCCTCCCTCATGGATGGTTTGCACACTGTGGATGGGCCATTTGAGTTTTCCTTAATGAGTGGATTTAAAGTTACAATCCAATTCTTAGCTTTTAAGATGCTGTCTCTGAATTGGATAAGTACTTCTTCCTTTTTTTAGCTTCCAATCCACATAGTGTCGATCTTGAAATCCCTTTTCCTATCTTCTAAATATTGCTCAAAATTCACCTTCTTCATGAAACTTTCCCCGACAACCCTTATGTGAATCTAATCACATCATTGTCTCCAGAATTTGTTTAAGTATTTGTGTATATACAGCATAGACAAAACTTAACATCAGTAGAATATGTGCTTCAACGTTCTCCCCCCCGCAATAGTGTGGGTATTTATTTTACTGTTACCTATACTCTCTGACATTCCATTTATGACCCAGAGAATCCATCACAAAGATAATTAGGTTCAGGGTTGTAATCTGTGACTATGCCAGGGAGAAGAATGAACTATGGGCAAGGAAACCTAATGAGACCTAGCAGAGCATCCTAACCAAATGACCTAACCATCTACAGATACCAAAAAAAAACTGATAATGTATAGCACCTTTATAGTTCATCAAGTTCTTTCTTCAAAATAACATAAAGTAGGTGGTATAATTACTAATGTTCCCATTTTTTCAGAATCTCGAAGATGGGGCTTCATAAGAAAGCAGAATTCATTCTACAACATACTTAGTAGGTAGCCATCTAGTCTTTGCTTGAATATATCCAGAAAGGAGGAAGCTGTTTCCAAGGTAGTTTATTCCATTTCTGGGGAGTTCTACTATTATGAAGTCTTACATCAAGCCTAAATGTCTCTTTGGAATATCATCTTATATTTGTCATTTTTCAACTTTCATCAATTATTCCTCTGTGGTCAAGCAAAACAAGTCTAATCTTGCTTCTACATGACAATCCTTCAGAGATTTGAAGACGTTTATTATGTTCCCCTTAAGTATTTTCTTCTCCAACCTAAACATCCCCAGATTCTTCAATGGATCCATATAGCATGCTTTAAAGACCTTTCAGCCCCCAGTTGCCTTCTTCTGGAGGCCCTCCAACTTCTCAATGTCCTTAGGCAAAGAAGCATAGAAGGGATGGGCTCACTGCTTGGGGGTAGATAGTGAGAGATAATGAACAACTAGGGGAACCAAAACCAGCAAAGGTAGAGTTGCTCAACTTTTATTTCATTTCTGTAAAAGAAAGTTATATTTGAACTATAATGAATTGATCAAAAACAGCTCTTAAAGTAAATTGTTAGTAGGATAGCACTTCACTATCCTTAATTAGTTTTTAAATCATAAAGTCCAGATGAGTTACATTCTATGGGGTACTGAAAGAATTGATAGATATAACTACTGACTAAAAGAGGGATTTTCCAGTGCTCTACTTAAAATATCAAAAAAGGAGTATCTTCAAATAAAATGGACCCACTTAAGAGAAGGTAAAATTCAACTCTAAAAACCTCTGCACATAAATAAAAACAACTTGGTTTGGATCTTTCTCTCCCTCTCTCCCTCTCTCTCTCTCTTTCTCTCTCCTCAAACAAGCTAGAAAACTGAAAAAATAAGTTAGGAAAAAAGGTAATTGAAGAAATGTATTGTAAAATAATTGAACATGTTGGAAACCAAACTGTATACTACTATCTACTCAGACAATCCAGAAAGCTGAGAAAATGAGTTAAGAAAAAAGAAATAGAAGAAATGTATTGTGAAATAATTGAACATGTTGGAAAACAAGCTGTATGCCTTCTCTTACTGGCCAAACTTCTCCCACAAGCACCAGCTATTCTGAATCCCATAACCATTTTCCTTAGTGTGTATTTTCCTCTCAATAAGTGGCTCAGGGGTGAGGGGGTAGAAGAATGATGCTCATTAGGCATTTGGTTAGATCACCAACACAAAAGATAGCTGGAACCAATAAGGAACATCCACTAGAGAGATGATTTAAAAGCCTTTGGATACCTGATTATCCAATGGGGGTGAGATTGTATGAGAAATACATAAGGACTATCCTGCTCACTTCTCATTGTCTTCCCAGATCAGAGAGAACCCAAGATTCATGCAAGCCATCTCCATGGGGATGCTGTGGGGAGCCATGCTTCTAATAAGCATTTTTTTGAGAATCATTTAATAGTTTTATTTTTTATGAGTTGCTAGACACAGAGATTTCATAACTCATTGATGATTAGTCTCTCCAAAATTAATTAGGCTTGTTCTAAGAAAGCATAAATAGTTTGCTGCCCTTGAAAGTAAAGTAGATCAATAAAATATAGATAAAGAGAATACAGAGAAAAGAAAAAAAAAGTGTGAGATAAGGAAAGCTAGAAATAACCAATAAAAAGGAAGAAAAACTTGTGTTTAATGGCAGAGTATTATGAATATCTTTTAAAATTTCTACTCATCTTCCAAGAATTTTTGAACTGATATCTAAGAACTGTATTCTTTGTTTCTCAGAAAAGCAACCATTTGCTTGCTTAAGTACACTTCTGAGTGTTTTATTAAACCAAATCTGTCCTTCTTGAAAAAATAATGAGACCTAAGAAAATACAACCATATATGCATAATCATCTTTTGGCATTTATAGTAACAAAAATGGATACAACTTGTTATTGTTGTTGTTTCTTTAAAGTTGGGATATGAATGCTTTTGGATACAACTTGCTATTGTTGTTTCTTTAAAGTTGGGATATGAATGTTTTTCCCCGGAGGCCTAAGTAGGAATTAAGTAGGCTCTTAGGCCATGATCTATTCTTTCCTTCAAGTATTTCTAATATCTCTCCCCAGATATGTTTATTCCAGCTGCCACCAGGAGCAAGATGGTGCTACTTCAGTTGATCTCTTTTAAAACACTATCCAAATGCCCAGCACCTTCATCAGTTCTTTTTGCTCAGAGAAGAGTCCTGAAGGTAGGGGAAAATGTTCTCTGTTAGTTCTAATGAGTAACATTTCCATTCCATACAACCTACCAGTGAAAGATCTGGCCAGGATTAAAAGAGAAAAAAGAATTGGAAACTCTGATATAAATAAATAAATTGAGTTCTATTTTTAGCCTCTACCTACTTAGATTTCTATCGTCCAACATTTTGCACGAGTGTAAAACCAACAGAAAACCTACATTGACTGTTCCAATGGTATTATCCAGTTCTTGGATACATTGTGGACTTTCAAGAGACTTGTTTTTCATTGGCATAGTTTATTTTGGAATTGTATCCCCAGTGCCTAGTACCTGGCACATAGTAGACACTTAAATAACTAGATTGATTGCACTGATGCATTGATCAGCAAATTGCAATTATACTGCTACCACAAAACTTTAATGCTTGTGGAAATATCTTCTTTCACCCCACTCAAGGAATTCCAGGAAAAGAGGTAAAAATGAGAGGTCACACAACATATTTGTTGGAAGGGCAAAGAATATCAATGTGAACCTCAGGGGTAGAGTATTGTAGGAAGTTAAACAGGGGCAACTTGGTGCTCCTGGAGAGCAAGGACTTAAGAGACTCAAAAGTGTGGTATACTAGCAGAAGTATTTCAGAAGTTTGTCCTATACATACTTAGGTTGTGTAGCTAAAATATTTCATCATTTATTTTATTTTACTGAGGCAATTGGGGTTAAGTGACTTGCCCAGGGTCACATAGCTAGGGAATGTCAAGTGTCTGAGACCAAATTTTAACTCAGGTCCTTCTGACTTCAGGGCTGGTGCTCTGTCCAGCCACCTAGCTGTCCCCATCATTTATTTTCATAATTATTCAACTCACCTGAAAAAATGTGGAAAAGCCTCTGAGGCTTCTTGCAGTAGTAGCAGCCAAGGGGTTATAAAATGAGCTGACATGTACTGCTCAGTAGCTAAAATGCTTGGGTAATGGCACTGGGATGAAGAAGGAGACAAAGCACAACAATTTGTGACACAAGTATATGATGTCTCTATTTGGTCCCATGTGATATGGGATACTGAAGTAGTGCTTACTACCACATTTGCTCATGTACAGCTTTCTTTAAGTCGACAGGAAGATTGGGTATCACTTTATTAATTAACCATTTAGGAAGTATCATTTGTTCATCAATGGCACTATGCTCAATGGTCTTGTCAAGGTCTCTCTGGCACATGTCCTAGAGGTTCCCCTTTCACCTTGCTACATTAGGCTTGTGTGTGTAAGCAGGTTTGTAAAAAAGCAAAACACTGGCTAGATTAAAGATTTATTTAAGGAAGAAAATGAAATATTATTCAAAATATCAAACAACCCCCCTCCCATGATATCTCTATCTTTAGACCTGTCTTCCCCCAACTTGTTCAACCATGCAGCCTACTATGATGAAGTAAGAGGGTAACCTCTTTCTTGGGCAAGCGCCAGAGAGACCCTGGCAAGACCCTTGGACTTAGTGGCTTTAGTATAGTGCCACCTAGTGAGCAAATAAGTTCTGATCTTGTTTCTGGGCACTAATCCCTGGTTGTAAGGTTTATTTCACTAGTCTTTGCCTCCTGCTCCAGAGCGCTGTGGCTTTGGGGCATGCTGGTCTTGTGCTTGACTCCTCGATCATCTGATTTTCAACCACCAGCATAAGGAGTTTCAGCAATCAGCAGCCACTTGACCATATGCCAGGGAAGAAGCCACAGTCCACCTGCAGCAGCTTTTTGCTCCCTGCACCCCATATGGTAGAAGGGAAGTCTCTCTCAGGAGAAAATGAAAGGCTAAAAGATCTCACTGTTTTCCCATAGAGTGATTTCCTGTTCCAAAACATGCTCCCTTTAAGGCAAAAATCACCTCTTGCCTGACTTTTTGACTGCTGTTCCTTTGCATTCTCTTAAAATTCAGATCGGGGAAAGGGTGTAGTGCTCTTTCTGCGGGACTCCAAATTACTATCACCATAGGCTTCAGCATAAATAATAATTTGAATTATGTGAGCCCTGGTTACAAATTCAAAATAATGTAAAATGTAAACAAGACAGAGCAGGGCCATAGTTTCTTTTGGCAATAAATGGAGTATCTTGGGAAGATGAAAGATTGGGCTGTTTTCTCTCTGCTATATCCCTCTATACTGGATTGATTTCCATCTTTGTCAGAGGTTAAATTTCTCCCCTGTCCCCTCCACTGCTCAGGAAACCCCTTCTTGTCCTTCGGGGTAGAGAACTAAAATATCAAGTTTGATGACCAGCAGGATGATTTCAGAGAGGCCTGGAGAGACTTGCATGGACTGATGCTGAGTGAAATGAGCAGAACCAGGAGATCATTATACACAGCAACAACAAGACTATATGATGATCAATTCTGATGGACATGATTATCTTTAACAATGAGATGATTCAAAACAATTCCAACTGTTCAGTGATGAAGAGAAGCATCTACACCCAGAGAGAGGACCGTGGGAACTGAGTGTGGACCACAATATAGCATTCTCACTCTGCATGCATATGTTTTGTAAATAAAATGCTTTAATAAAAAAAAATCAAGTTTTAGTTTGAGATCCTTGTTCTTTAGTTTTAGCATTTTGATTAAGTTAGGAAGCCTTCTAAATTCTATCTTAATAGGATCTACTTTTCCATTAGTCTTCAGGGAGTGAAGACTACTATACTTACTTTATACAGAATAGGTATTGATCAATAGCCTTTGATGAACGGAAGGGGAGCTTTCATAGTATCTTCTATAGGAGACATTAAAAAAAGAATTGGAGGGTAAAATCTGAATAGAAATCTTTAACAATATTAACAAATAACAATATTAGCCATCTTCTATATCTAGCAATGCAAATAAACAATAAATATTTATGAAATGCCTACTATGAGCAGAGCACTGTGTTAAATACTAGGGAGACAAAGATAGATTTGACATGTATCCTCAAGATTTGGGTCTAACTTTGAATTTATTGAGGAGAAGGTGTCTGGTTATAGATTATGGAGAGAGAGGATCAAAGTATCAAAGATGACAAGTACCAAAAAACCCTAACACATAGGGGAAAGTGGGATATGTACCAATGAGAAATCTGGGCAAAGTGAGAAATTTGAAGCACGAGAGTTCTAACTAGGAGGATCAAGACAACAAAGTAACATATTATTATTAAAAGAGATAGTGTGGCATAAGAGAAACAAAGTTAAGAGATCTGATTTTAAATCCTGGCTCCAACATTTGCAAGATGTGTAACCATGGGACCTCATTCAATTTTCTTGAACCTCAATTTTCTTATCTTTAAAATGGGAATAATAATACTTACAATACCTACCTTATAGAAAAGTTTTGAAGAATGCTTTGCAAATGTTAGAGTGCTAGATAAATGTAAATTATTATTCTTACCATAAATAATAATAATAAAAATGATACTTCTATAAAAATGCCTCTGTTGCAATGCTTTATTAATGGATTGTTCAGGACTCCTTTTAACTATGATTATACATGGAAAATTCTTCAAGAAATTCTGGCTACACTCTAGAAAAGTATCATTTTAACCTGTGATCATTCTTTTGAAGAACTTCAAGATTGTAAAATTTGCCCTTTAGGACTCTTGGGTATGAGCCTTAGTGCAATGAATGGTAGGTAGGAGTTAGAATATTAGCCAGCTTCTTGACTTGCCTCATGTCAATAGTAATATTTAGGGATTGTCCTTTACACTGAAATCTCTTGAACATGTAGATAAATCAACAACTTAGCTCTTTTTTGCTTCCCCTGCCAGGAATAACAATGCCTAAAAATAGATGTAACCCTATAAGGTGAATTAACAAATAACTATAATTGACCAGCATTTTGTTAACTATTATAAGTCAAAGATTTCCATTCAGAGAAATCCTTGTTTTTTATAATCCTCTGAAACATATCTATATACTTATGTATCTATCTAAACATACATACAACCCACACATAAATCTTAATTTTATTGATATGTTTTTTATTAATTTTATTTATATGTTTGAGCTTCAGTTGTTACCTTCATTTCTGAATATATCTCTTCTCCTAATCTCGCTCTGAGAAATCATCTGTAAGAAAGAAAAAAACAGCACATACACAATATTTCCATACCCATGGTCTCTCAATTTTTTGAAGACGGAAAAGAGTTGCATTTTCTCATTTCTCCAGGGACAAGTTTGGTCTTTATACTTATACAACATTCAGTTTGGTTACTGTTTCCATTTGCATTATTGTAATCATGGTGTTTATTGTGTTCCTGGTTTTGCTCTGCATCCATTCATATGTTTTCCTAGTCTTTCCTGAATTGTCTGAAGCACGTTTTTAGAAAATGAAAAGGATGTGAGGCAATTGAGGTATTAAAAAAAAAAAAAAAAAAACAAGACCTGAGCTCAGGTAATCACTTGAAATTTCCTAACCACAGCTCCTATTGGACAGCTCACTGAACCTCTATTTTCTCTATTGTAAAATGGCAGTAAGAGGCAAGATGGGGTAAAGCAATCAAGATTCTAAATAGTCATACATTTAGGAACCCAGAGCAATTTAGCTGACTTCAATCTACTGCAAGCCCACAGTGTTATCTATAAAGCTCAAATGAAATAAAATGGGAGAAAGTGCTTTGTAAACTTTGTAAACTACTATAGAAATGTAAAACATTACTCTACAAAATCTGTTTAGGACCTTTGTTTTAGGGAGCTCAGTGATGCAGATATTATCAGCTTTCCTTTCACCTTCATGAAATGTTATTAACCCAGAGACAAGAGTGTGCTGAAATCAGTTGCTGCCTGCTCTCTCGAGTTAATTGTTAAAATTTTACTTTAAGCATTTATACTTCAGAAATTGGAGAACACTACAAATCAGGGCTTGATTTATTGTTTTATTCATTGTTTAGACTTTAAAAAGTGACAAAGAAAATGTCAATTATTTAGATTTAACTAAAAAGTATGTCAGATATACATTTTTTGAGCTTCAGTTGTTAAAACATTTACCAACACATTCCTGCCCAGAGACCATGGTTAAGATTTGACATTGTTTGACATGGTTTTATTTGACATTGAATTGGTGGCTTAGTTCTTATTTTAATGGAATAAATGTCTTCAGATTAAATAAATTTTAGAAGAATGTTCTGGGTATGTCACAATCTTTATGTCTTATTTTATTGTGGCTTGTCTCTCTATTAATAAAGGAAACACTTCCCTTGGTAACCTTGAGAACAGGTCACAGAATCACAGATTTAGATTGCTATCCTATACCCTTACCTCCATAATGACAGAGAGCCTTCTGTTCTAGACCATTTCTCTCTGAGTCTTTACTGAAATCAAGAAAATTTAGATGAGAAAGCAAAAAGGGAGAACATTCTAGGCATGGAAGACAGCCCAGAGTTGGAGAAGGGAGTGTCAGAGGTGAGAGAACACAGTACATCAATGTACCTGGGTTATAGTCTAAGAAATATGAAGAGTAAAAAATATAAAAAAAAAAAACCGTACCAAGGCAGGAAGGGGTCAGTATGAAATTTTTGGTACTAAGATTAGGAGATGGTATAGTAACACAGATGGTATAGTAACACAGAGACCTAAATTTCTGGGAAGAAAACCCAAATTTTCTCTGTTATTTTCTGTGTGATTTCAGGGAAATAATTTCATCCCCCTAAACCTCAGTTTTATCAGTAAAATGGAGGGTTGGATTAGAAGGATCCCTTCAACATTAAGCTGTATATGTGATAGGCTTCCAGCAGGATAACTTACTCTAGTCAAGTATATACCTTCTAAGAATCATAAAACGTGGGCTTTGAATCTTGACTCTCTTACATATTATCTGTGTGACCTTGGGCAAATGATTTGACCTTTTATCTTAAAATTAGAGAATTAAACTAGATGATCTCTGAGGTCCTTTCCAATTCTAAATCAATGATTCTATTCTATTTTATTTTTTAAAGCTTTTTATTTGCAAAATATGCATGGATAATTTTTCAGCATTGACCCTTGCAAAGCCTTCTGTTACAAATTTTTTCCTCCTTCCCTCCACCTCCTCCCCTAAATGGCAGGTAGTCTAATACATGTTAATTATGTTAAAATACATGACAAATCAAATATATGTGTACATATTTATGCAGTTATCTTGTGGTACAAGAAAATTTGGATCTACAAGAAAAGAAATCTGAGAAGGAAAACAAAATGCAAGCAAACATCAACAGAGCGTGAAAATGCTATGTTGTGGTCCACACTCAGATCCCACAGGCTTCTCCCTGGGTGTATATAGCTTTCTTCATCACTGAACAATTGGAACTGGTTTGAAACATTTCATTGTTGAAGAGAACCATGTCCATCAGAACTGATCGTCATATGTCTTCTTGTTGCCATGTATAATGATCTCCTGGTTCTGCTCATTTCACTCAGCATCAGTTCATGCAAGTCTCTCCAGGCCTCTCTGAAATCATCCTGATGGTCGTTTCTTACAGAACAATAATATTACATAAAATTCATATACCATAATTTATTCAGCCATTCTCCAATTGATGGGCATCCATTCAGTTTCTAGTTTCTAGCCACTACAAAAAGGATTGCCACAAACATTTTTGCACATGTGGGATCCTTTCCCTCCTTTAAGATCTCTTTGGGATATAGGCCCAGTAGAAACACTGCTGGGTCAAAGGGTATGCACAGTTTGATAATTTTTTGAGTATAGTTCCAAATTGCTCTCCAGAATGGTTGGATCCATTTACAATTCCACCAACAATGTATCAGTGTCCCAGTTTTCCCGGATTCCCTCCAGCATTCATCGTTACCTTTTCCTGTCATCTTAGCCAATCTGACAGGTGTTTAGTGGTACCTCAGAGCTGTCTTAATTTGCATTTCTCTGATCAATAGTGAGCACCTTTTCATATGACTAGAAATAGTTTTAATTTCATCATCTGAAAATTGTCTGTTCATATCCTTTGACCATTTATCGATTGGAGAGTGGCTTGAATTCTTATAAATATGAGTCAATTTTCTATTTTAGAAATGAGGTCTTTATCAGAACCCTTTAATATAAACATGATTTCCCAATTTATTGCTTCCCTTCTAATCTTGTCTGCATTAGTTTTGTTTATACAAAAACTTTTAAACTTAATATAATCAAAGTTATCTATCTGGTGTTGAATTAAGAGCTCCAGTTCTTCTTTAGACACAAAGAAGAACTTCACAGATCTGAGAGGTAAACTATCCTATGTTCCTCTAATTTGCTTATATCACTCTTTATGTCTAAATCATGAACCCATTTAGATCTTATCTTGGTATGTGGTGTTAGGTGTGGGTCAAGCGCTAATTTCTTCCATACTAGTTTCCAATTTTCCCAGCAGTTTTTGTCAAATAGTGAGTTCTTATCCCAAAAGCTGGAGTCTTTGGGTTTGTCAAACACTAGATTGCTATAGTTATTACCTATTTTGTGATCCTATCCTATTCCACTGATTGACTACTCTATTTCTTAGCCATTACCAAATGGTTTTGATGACCACTGCTTTATAATATAGTTTTAGATCTGGCACAGCTAGACCACCTTCAATAGCATTTTTTTTTCATTAATTCCCTTGAAATTCTTTTGTTCTTCCAGATGAATTTTGCTACTATTTTTTCTAGATCTGTAAAATAATTTCTTGGGAGATTGATTGGTATGGCACTAAATAAGTAAATTAATTTAGGTAGTATTGTCATTTTTATTATATTCACTCGGTCTACCCATGAGCACTTGATGTTTTCCCAACTGATTAGGTCTGACTTTATTTTTGTGGAAAGTGTTTTGTAGTTTAGTTCGAATAGTTCCTGACTTTCCCTTGCCAGATAGATTTCCAAATATTTTATACTATCAACAGTTATTTTGAATGGAATTTCTTTTTGTATCTCTTGCTGCTGAACTTTGTTGGTAATATATAAAAATGCTGATGATTTATGTGGATTTATTTCGTATCCTGCAACTTTGCTAAAGTTGTGAATTTCTTCTAGTAGTTTTTGAGTTGAGCCTCTATGGTTCTCTAAGTATACCATCATATCAGTTGCAAAGAGTGATAATTTGGTTCCTCATTACCTACTCTAATTCCTTTAATCTCTTTTTCTTCTCTTACTGCCAAAGCTAACATTTCTTTTTTTTTTATTAAAGCTTTTTATTTGTATAACATATGTATGGGTAGTTCCCCAACATTGATCTTTACAAAGCTTTCCATTACAAATTTTACCCCCAGTCCCCTCCCCTCCCCTAGATGGCAGGAAGTCCACTACGTTAATAATGTTGAAATGCAAAGCTAACATTTCTAATACAATATTGAATAGTAATGGTGACAGTGGACAGACTTGTTTCACTCCTGAACTTATTGGGAATGGTTCTAGTTTGTTCCCATTACATATGATGCTTGCTGATGGTTTTCAATAGATGCTACTGATCTATGATCCTATTTTAGCACAGGCTCTTGAGTTACTCTTCTAATAGCCATTCTCACAAGCAGGCTGGACCCCTAGAAAGCAGCTACTGCTTCTCCCCTCAGGATTATAGGAGTAGCTTTCTAATGCTTTAGCTCACAAGCCCCTACTCATGTATTTCTACTCCTTAATGATTATTGATTAGCATCAGTTGGTCTGATTTACTTAATTAGGAAGTGGTATTCATTAAGGAAGTATAGTAAGAATACTTGGTACAAACTATTGCTCCAAAACTCATTTGCTTCCTTTACTACAAAGTCCAGGGGAAAATGGGATCTAATTTAAGAGAACACACACAGCAGAGGGTTAACTCACAAGTCCTGATTATTGGGAGTGTCTTTTCTCCTCTTTGTGGCTCATCTTAGGCCTAATATAATTCTTCCGTTAGATCATTGGCAAAATACTGAAGTTGTTTGAATTTAGTATATCTAGTTTGAACTTGGTTCCTGATGTGAACACAGTTCCCAATGACTTCCATTCCAGGGATTCTTTGAGGACATTGCTGAAAAATTCCAAATACACTGGGCCTCCCATGTTTGCAAGGTCCTCTTCTGACCAGTGGGATGGGGAGGATGCCAAGGCTTTTTTCCTCTGCCATCTTTCTCTCTCCTCTATGCCTCAGGGACTTGGTTCCTTATATTTCATACTTTTTAGTCTAGAATCCAGGAACACTGGTGTATTCACTCTTTCTCACCTATGACCTCCCTTCTTTAGCTCTGAGCTTTGGAATTAGTTATCATCTATGCCTAGAATACTCACCCCTTTTGCTTGTTCTTCTGAGTTTCCTTTAGCAAAGTTTCAGATCAAATTCTTCCTTCTATACTAGATCATAACTCTCTGAGTTAATATGCTTTCTCCTTTGCATATACACTGTAAGGACCTAGCCATTTACATTTGTTTCCCATTAGAATGTGAGTTCAATCTGTTTCCCTCCCTGCACTTTTCTGCCTCATATTGTGTATTGTGTCCTTTATATTATAAAATTGTTGAGCTCAGAGACTTTAAAAATATTATTATTCATTGTATTTCCAATGCTTAGTACAGTGCTTGGCACATGACAGGTGCTTAATAAATGCTTATTGAATTGGATTGAGGACAAGAACAGTTTTTTGCCTTTATTTTTGTCCTCAGCCTTTAGTGGTATCTGGCATGTAGTAAGCACTTAATAATATTTGTGTATAATGATAAGTATAAGGGGAAGAGGAAGGAAGAAAAAAAGGGGAAAAATGACATGAAAACTTTATTATATATTTAAAAGGAATAGTAAATTGTATGTGAAAGATTTGCAGTTTTGTGTACAATCATCTTTTTAAAAAAATTATACTGTTATGTAAATGCTTTTTTTATTCCATAAATTAAGAATGAAATAAATTTTAAAAAATAGAACAAAAAAAGAAGAAAAGAAAAAAAAAAGGATAGCTAGATGGTGCAGGAAAACTCATCTTCCTGGAAAGGACCTCACATGTGCAAGAATGTTTGTGGCAGCCCTTTTTGTAGTGGCTAGAAACTGGAAATGAATGGATGCCCATCAATTGGAAGATGGCTGAATAAATTATGATATATGAATCTTATAGAACATTATTGTTCTGTAAGAAAGAACCAGCAGGATGATTTCAGAGAGGCCTGGAGAGACTTGCATGAACTGATGCTGAGTATAATGAGCAGAACCAGGAGATCATTATACACGGCAACAACAAGACAATATGATGATCAATTCTTATGGACGTGAGTCTCTTCAACAATGAGATGATTCAGACCAGTTCCAATTGCTTAGTGATGAAGAAAGCCTTATACACCCAGGGAGAGGCCTATGGGATCTGAGTGTGGACCACAACATAACATTTTTATGCTCTCTATTGATGTTTGCTTGCATTGTGTTTCCTTTTTCTGATTTTTTTCTTGTAGATGCAATTTTTCTTGCACAACAATGGTGTGTGGAAATATGTAAACAAAACAAAACAAAAAAAAAAAACCCAACAACTCATCTTCCTGACTTCAAATCTGGCCTCAGATACTTCCTGTGTGAGTAGGAGCAAGTCACTGTTTGCCTCAGTTTCCTCATTTGCAAAATTACTTGGAAAAGGAAATAAAAAACCACTTCAGTACCTTTACTGAGAAAACCCCAAATGAGATCACAGAGAATATTGTAACTGAAATGACTTAACAACAATAAAAGCATTTAATACATACTTATTGACTAACACATACTGATTGAACAAGTCACTTAACCTCTAACTGCTCTCAGTAACTGTCTAAGATTCATATAAGACTATAGATATTAGAGTAGATGCCAATTTACATTGGTAAAGGGAGTATCCTACATAGATATAGCCACTATTTGGTCCAAAAACGTGCAAAAAAGGTCAAACTTTAGTCAGTCACCTTTCTTTTGAGTCAATAGGAATAGGCTCATGACACAAATAAGTTGTGTCATCACTGTTTGTTACATTTGGACATCAAGTATGTTGAAATTTAAATTCAAATAATCTTTATGTGGCCATTTAAAATTTTATAATATCTACTATATGTCTCAGCATCATCCATTTTGTTAAATAAAATGTAATAGTTTTCAAAAAACTTTAACTTTTAAAACATTGAAGTAACTTGATAAATTATAATCATTTGAGATTTTTAATCCTTAAGGTTACTTGTCTTAAATTGTTTATCTTTAATTTTGAAAAGTGCCATGATTGTGGATAGAGCACAAGCTCTGAAGTCAGGAGGACCTGTGTTCAAATCTGGTCTCAGACACTTAACACTTCCTACTGTGTGACCCTGGGCAAGTCACTTAACTCCAATTGCCTCAGGAAAAAAAAGAAAAGTGCCATGATGTCCTTTCATGATGAATAAAATATATAACTGGTTGAAAAGAAAATTAACTGGAGCAGTTAACACTTAGAATGAGTGACAATAGTAGAAATGGCTTAAGGAGAAGAAAAAAAGAAATAGAAGGAAAAAGATCCTAAATCCAGAAAATAATTTTTCTTAGTGATAATCAAGAGAAAGAAAATTCATTTTACAATAAAAATGGAATACTCCAAATCAACAAAAGATCCTCAAATATAACTTAGATGTAGAAACATAACATGTAGATGATTGTTAAAACTGTGTATGATAGTCACAAAATAATATTTCTAATAGTTCCCAATTTTTTTGACATAGGTTATATATATTTATAATCATATAAAACATATTTCCATGTAAAACATTCTGTGAAAAAAACACAGAATATGAATGTTATGGAATATTATTGTTATATAAGAAACGATCAATAGGATGATTTCAGAGAGGCCTGGAGAGACATGAACTGATGCTAAGTGAAGTGAGCAAAACCAGGAGATCTTTGTACACAACAAGAAGATTATATGAAGATCAATTCTGATGGACATGGTTCTCTTCAACAATGAGATGATTTAGGCCAGTTCCAATGATCTTGTGATGAAGAGAGCCATCTACACCCAGAGAGAGGATTGTGGAAGTTGAATGTGGACCACAATATAGTCTTTTCACTCTTTTTGTTGTTGTTTGCTTGCATTTTGTTTTCTTTTTCACTTTTTTCCCTTTTTGATCTGATATTTCTTGTGCAGCATGATAATTGTGGAAAAATGTGTAGAAGAATTGCACATGTTTAACATGTATTGAATTACTTTCCATCTAGGGATGGGGATGGGGGGAAGGGGGAGAGAAAAAAATTTGAAACACAAGGTTTTGCAAGGGTAAATGTTGAAATTATCTATACATATATTTTGAAAATAAAAAGTTTTAAAAAAACAAAAAAGAAAAAAGAAGCTAAAAAAAGAAAAAAATACAGATTAAAAAATCTAGAAAAAGAAAGAAAGTAAAAAGAATCTTTGACCTGCATTCAGATTCTTTCTCTGGAGATGGAGGGCACCTTTCACCATAAGTCCTACAAAATTATCTTGGATCATTGTATTGCTGATAATTGTTAATAGATCATCGTGTAATATTGCTGTTACTGTATACAATATTCTCCTAGTTCTACTTATTTCATTTTGCATTAGTTCATGTAAATTTTTACATGTTCTTTAAAACAGTATTTTATTTTTCTAAATATATATCAAAATAGTTTTTAACATTCACTTTTGCAAAACCATGTGTTCGAAATTTTTCTCCCTCCCTCTCTTTCTTCCCTCTCCAAGACAGTAAGCAATCCAATATAGGTTAATTATGCATAATTCTTCTAAATATATTTCTACATTCATCATACTGTGTAAGAAAAATCATATCAAAAGTGAAAAAATACAAGAAAAAAGAAAAAACAAACTAACAAACAACCACAACCAAAAAGTTGAAAATACTATCCACATTCAGTCTCCATAATTCTTTCTCTAAATATGGATGGCACTTTTGATCTCTAATTTATTGGAATTGTCTTGAATTACCACAATGTTGAAAAGAGCCTAGTCTATAACAATGGATCATCACATAATTTTGTTATTACTGTGTACAATGTTCTCTTGGTTCTACTCTTCACTTATCATCAGTTCAGGTAAGTCACTCCAGGTTTTTCTGAAATCAATATGCTTATCATTTCTTATAGAACAGCAATATTCTATTTCATTCATATACCATAGCTTATTCAGCCATTCCCCAACTGATGGGCATCCACTCAGTTTTCAGGTCCTTGCGACTACAAAAAGGGTGGATACAAACATTTTTGCACATGTGTCCTTTTACTTCTTTTATGATATCTTTGTGATACAGATCCAGCAGTGCCATTGCTGGATCAAAGGCTATACACAGTTTGATAGCTCTTTGGCATAGTTCCAAATTGCTTTCCAGAATGATTGGATCATTTCACAACTCCATCAACAATGCATTAGTGTCCTAGTTTTCCCTCATTCCCTCCAACATTTAAGTGATTCCCAATTTTACAAAATACCTGTCTGGCAATCTGTCTGGCAACCTGTCTGGCATTCATTTCTTGAATGAAAATAAAAAACCTAGGTCTGCTTATTAGTCATTTTATTTGACTACAGAAACAATTTTTTAAAAAGATCCAGATATGTCTATCAATAAATAAGGAACATGGTTAGTATGGACAGACAAGATACATTTGGTATTAGTCCATTGTAAAAGAATGAGTAATAGGGATTAGTATAATTGTACATTTGAAACAAACTTTGAATTTGAAACTCTTGAATAATGCAGAGAATAAAAGAATTACATAGTTTTATATATATATGTATGTATATACATACATATATATAAAGAATTCTCTGTGTTGTCAAGCAAAATGATGCCCATTTTGCTGACTGGTTTTATATTGTTTATGTGAAACAATATTTTCTATTCTAGCTAAATGAAAAAATATGAATTCTGATAGTGTTTGGAAAAGAATTATTAGTAGCAATATTATCAGTGGTCTGAATTCTAAGAAACTTTTCTTCCTTGGTCTACTCAACATAATAATAATATTATTTGTATGCCTATTAACTTTATAAGGGCTTTCAGAGGAATAGACATGAAATTCTACAGGTATAGGGAATTCCTGATTAGAAATTTCCTATTATCAATGCAGATGGTCCACACTTTATGGTGTTAGAGATCTGTCTGGGGTACTGAGAACTTAAATGACTTATATGGAGTCAAGGAGTCAACATGTGTTAGAAGAGAGAGCTGACATGGGTAGGCAGAGCGAACATAATAAAAATGACAATACTACCCAAACTAATCTACTTATTTAGTGCCATACCAATCAAACTCCCAAGAAATTATTTTACAGATCTAGAAAAAATAGTAGCAAAGTTCATTTGGAAGAACAAAAGGTCAAGGATCTCAAGGGGATTAATGAAAAAAAAGGCAGATGAAGGTGGCCTTGCTGTACCAGATCTAAAACTATATTATAAAGCAGCGGTCATCAAAACCGTTTGGTACTGGCTAAGAAATAGAGCAGTCGATCAGTGACACAGGGTAGGATATCAGGACAATCTAGGCAATAACCTTACTAATCTAGTATTCGATAAACCCAAAGACCCCAGCTTTTGGGATAAATACTCACTATTCGGCAAAAACTGCTGGGAAAATTGGAAACTAGTGTGGAAGAAATTAGGGCTTGACCACATACCAAGATAAGATCTAAATGGGTTCATGATCTAGATATAAAGAGGGACTTTGTAAGCAAGTTAGAGGAACGTAATATAGTTTATCTCTCAGACCTGTGGAGATGGAATAAATTTATGTCCAAAGAAGACCTGGAACTCCTAATTGAACACCAGATGGATAATTTTGATTATATTAAGTTAAAAAGTTTCTGTACAAACAAAACAAATGCAGACAAGATTAGGAGGGAAGCATCAAATTGGGAAATCATCTTTACATTTAATGGTTCTGGTAAAGGCCTCATTTCTAAAATATATAGGGAATTGTCTCATATATATAAGAATTCAAGCCACTCTTCAATAGATAAGTGGTCAAGGGATATGAACAGACAATTTTCAGATGATGAAATTAAAACCATCTCTAGTCATATGAAAAGTTGCTTCAAATCACTGTTGATCAGAGAAATGCAAATTAAGACAACTCTGAGGTACCACTACACACCTGTCAGATTGGCTAAAATGACAGGAAAAGATAACGATGAATGTTGGAGGGGATGTGGGAAAACTGGGACACTAATACATTGTTGGTGGAACTGTGAACGGATCCAACCATTCTGGAGAGCAATTTGGAGCTATGCTCAAAAAGTTGTCAAACTGTGCATACCCTTTGACCCAGCAGTGTTTCTACTGGGCCTATATCCCAAAGAGATCTTAGAGGAGGGAAAGGGACCCACATGTGCAAGAATGTTTGTGGCAGCCCTTTTTGTAGTGGCTAGAAACTGGAAACTGAAGGGATGCCCATCAATTGGAGAGTGGCTGAATAAATTATGGTATATGAATGTTATGGAATATTATTGTTCTGTAAGAAACGACCAGCAGGACGATTTCAGAGAGGCCTGGAGAGACTTACATGAACTGATGCTGAGTGAAATGAGCAGAACCAGGAGATCATCATACACAGCAACAACAGTATTACATGATGATCAATTCTGATGGACATGGCTCTCTGCAACAAAGAATTGTCTCAAACCAGTTCCAATTGTTCAGTGAAGAAAGCCATATACACCCAGAGAGAGGGAAATGAAATATGGACCACAACGTAACATTTTCATGATCTCTATTGACATTTGCTTGCATTGTGTTGCCTTTCTCTGATTCTTTTTTTTTTTTCTTGTAGATAGGATTTTTCTTGCATAACTTCTCAAGCATTTCAACATTATTAACATGTAGTGGACTTCCTGCCACCTAGGGGAGGGGAGGGGACTGGGGGTAAAATTTGTAATGGAAAGCTTTGTAAAGATCATTGTTGGGGAACTACCCATATATATGTTATACAAATAAAAAGCTTTAATAAAAAAAAAGAAGAGAGGGCTGAACCTAAATCTTCTGTACTTTCTCTTTTTATATTATAAACATGAAAAACTGTAAAAGATTTTAACAATATATAACTGTATACATAATGGTTTTATTGCATGTTTAAGATTTGATTGTGTTGTTATAAAAGACTAATAAATCCTTAATTTTATAAGGATAAAATATGAGCCAATAAAATTATTTGCATAGATTGTTTTATGAAGTGTGGCATGGTGTGAGAATTTTTGAAGGGAAAGAAAGCATTGTCACCACCTAAAGTTTGGAAACCAATGTTTTGAGCCCTTCCTATGTTCATTGAACCCAGGAAGCTTGGAAAATACACAGAGATTATACCTACCAATATGGTATAAGGCTCATGCCTTTCTCTTAAGAAATTTATAAAATGAATTTTAAAAGTTCTTTCAATCCCCAAATACTAGTAGAGTGTTAGACAGGTAGGAGGTATTTGATGCTTATTGATTCATTGGTTGTTTTCTGATTCTCCTCATTCTTTAACCAGAGAAAGCCTGGTTTTCCATTGTCCTTTGATGAGTAACCAGTGAGCCTATGTCCTTTAACACCTTATATATCTATAAGGATATAGAAACAATGACAATAATTCACATGTCTGTAACACTGGATACTAATGCATTGTTGGCAGAGTTGTGAAATGATCTAACCATTCTGAAGAGCTATTTGGAACGATGCCTTAAAGGGCAAATAGGTCTGTATTCCAAAGAAATCATAAAAGAGGGAAAAGGACCCACATGTGCAAAAATGTTTGTAGTAGTCTTTTGTTTTTGTAGTGATAAGGAATTGGAATGAATACCCATCAATTAGGGAATGGCTGAATAAGTCATGGTATATGAATGTAATAGAATATTATTGTTTTGTAAGAAATGATGAGCAGGCTTGATTTCAGAAAAGCCTGGAAAGACTTACATGAACTGATGCTGAGTGAAGTGAGCAGAACTAAGAGAAGATTGTGTACAGTAACAAGAAGATTATGTGGTGATCAACTATGATAGACTTAGCTCTTCTCATTAATGTGGTGATCTAAGACAGTTCTACTAGACTTATGATGCAAAATGTGATCTGCATCCAGAGAGAAAACTATGGAGACTGAATGTGGATCAAAGCATACTATTTTCTCTTTTTTTGTTTGTTTTTTTCTTTCTTGTGTTTTTTTTCCTTTTAGATAAACTTCTTTTGTACAACATGACAAATATGGAAATATATTGAAAAGGATTACTACACATGTTTAACCTATATCAGATTGCTTGCTGTTTTTGGGAGGAGGGAAGTAGAAGAAGGAGAAAGAAAACATTTGGAGCACAAAGTCTTTTTTTGACAGACTGAATGAATGTTTATTAAACATTTACTATCTTAAGAAACAACCAGCAGGATGATTTCAGAGAGGCTTGGAGAGACTTGCATGAACTGATGCTGAGTGAAACGAGCAGAATCAGGAGATCATTATACACAGCAACAACAACATTACATGATGATCAATTCTGATGGACATGGCTCTCTGCAACAAAGAATTGTCTCAAACCAGTTCCAATTGTTCACTGAAGAAAACCATATACACCCAGAGAGAGGGATATGAAATATGGACCACAACGTAACATTTTCATGATCTCTATTGATGTTTGCTTGTACTGTATTGCCTTTCTCTGATTTTCTTTTTTTTTCTTGTAGATAGGATTTTTCTTGCACAACTTGTCAAGTATTTCAACATTATTAACATGTAGTGGACTTCCTGCCATCTAGGGGAGGGAAGGAGACTGGGGGTAAAATTTGTAATGGAAAGCTTTGTAAAGATCAATGCTGGGGAACTACCCATATATATATATTATACAAATAAAAAGCTTTAATAAAAAAATAAATAAATAGAACACTTACTATCTGATGGGGTATTTTTAAAGATTACTTTCTTTTTTTAAAGCATTTTATTTTTGAAACATGCATAGATAATTTTCAACATTCACCCTTGCAAAAGCTTCTGTTTCAAGATTTTTTCCCTCCCTTCCTCCTGCCCTATCCCTTAAATGGCAAGTAATCCAATATCTGTTAAATATGTACAATTCTTCTACACATATTTCCACAATTATCATGATGTGCAAGAACAATCAGAACAAAAAGGGAAAAAATGAGAAAACAAAATTTAAGCAAACAGCAATAAAAAAAATGAAAATACTATGCTATGATCCACACTCAGTCCCTACAGTCCTCTTTCTGGATGCAGATGGCTCTCTGCACCACACAAATCCATTGGAACGGTCTGAATCACCTGGCTGTTGAAAAGAGCCACGTCCATCAGAATTGATCATCACATAATCTTATTATTGCTATGTACAATGATCTCCTGGTTCTACTAACTTCACTCAGTAGCAATTCATATAAGTCTCTCTAGACGTTTCTGAGATCATCCTGCTGATTGTTTCTTATAGAAAAATAATATTCCATTACATCCACAAACCATAATTAATTCAGCCATTCTCCAATTGTTGGGCATCCACTGTTTCCAGTTCTTTCCCACTACAAAAAGGACTACTACAAACATTTTGGCACGTGTGGGTCCTTTTCCCTTTTTTATGATCTCTTTGGGATACAGGCCTATAATAGAGATACTGCTGGATCAAAGCACACTTTGATAGCCCTTTGGACATAGTTCCAAATTTGGAGTACAAGATCTTACAAAAATGAGTGTTTAAAGCTATCTTTGGAAAAATAAAATGCTGTTAAAAACACTTTACAAAGCCCTTTCCTCATAATTCCAATCATATATGATATGCAGTGAAAACATCTTTATCCTCATGTGACAGATGAGGAAACTACAGCTTGAAGAATGAATTGATTTAAACCCAGATCTCCTCCCTCCAAGTCAAGTATCTTTTCTACTCTAAGAGGCACTGCTACAAATCTCTGCAGCCAGTTGAGCCATTCTCCTTGTGAAACCAGATAGAATATGAAGCCTTCAACTGAAACCTATTGTGCATATTTGGTGCTTGTGATTATTCTTTATTGATTGAAGTTCCCAATTCCTATCCAGGAGCATATTCATCTTGGTGGAGGGCTATAAGGGTAAGTACACAAAGTGGAAAGGTGAGCGTTGAAGTGGCTTACAATTGGATTAGTGTCCATTTGGTACCACCATATGGAATCCCTGTTTTAGAGTCCTGGTATTGAAAGCTGCTTGAGGAAGTGGTCCTGGGCAAGTGAGTTGGGGAATGACATAGAGAAAGGGTCTACCCAGTCAAAAAGCTAGGCTGGAGCTTTCTGTCAAAGGGAAAGAAAACAAGGGGGTTGGTCTAGGGCAAGGGCTAGGTCATTTCTGGTCAAGGAGTTCAGCTGGCTGGCTCCTCCTTCACCTCTTGTGGGATTGTAGACTTAGATATTTAAAGCTGTTGATTTTTCCTCTCTCACTATCTTACCCTCCCCTTTACTTCCTCCCTGCTCGTTCTCCTCCCCAACATTCTTTGTTCCTTGTTTATATGACATAAAAAACATCTCTGCAAGTAAATGGCCAATATAAAAGATCTTGGCAAAGGGCTATTTTTATTTGCTTGGCTTAAAGCAGGGAACTGAAGATTTCAGCCTTGTGGTTCCTCTCTCTAGCTTGATTCCTCCCCTTCCTAGTCTCCTGAGAGCAGGAAGATAAGATATGAATGTAGATGGACCAAATGGGAGCCCAGGAATCCCCTTTATTCCTTTAAGGGAGAAATTATTTTTCCAATGAAACATTCCCCAGGAGAAAAAAAACCTGGTGTGTGTGTGTGTGTGTGTCTGTGTGTGTGTGTGTGTGTCTGTGTGTGTGTGTGTGTGTGTGTGTGTGTGTGTGAAACTGATTGCTAAATATTATTCGTTCATCATCAGAAGTTGTTCATCCAACTCCCTCATTGCATCCCACCACTCATTTTCTTCACTTGCTTCTAGTCCTATGGCAAGATCAGATAAGAAGTAATAGTACCCATTCTCTCTTGTTTTCTCCTATTAATCCACTAATCTATTATTAGAGCTGATACCCCTTGCAAGGACCAGGAAAGGGAACTTGGTCCTGAAGAATGGAGAAGAGAATGAGGGAAAAAACCCCAAAAAGCCAGGACTCTCAATATACAGTGGAGTCTCTCAGGTGCCTCTATTTTCCCATCTATAAAGAGGAGCTAAAGTCTCTTCGTGTCCTGTGTCTGCATAGGAAGGCTCATCAGTTTGCTATGTGTACAAAGTACATTGAGTTTTCAGATGAAAAAAACATATAATCATAGAACCTTAAAGATGAAAGGAGTCTCAAAAATTATTTAGCTGTGAAGACAAGAGCACAGCTCAGAAGTGGCAGAGCTAGGCCTTGAATCCAATTTCTTGATATATTGGAAAGTCAAACCTAATTTAATTACTGAAACAGGCTCAGTGATCATTGACTATCATCAGCACTGAAATATCTTCAGAGACAAGAGAGAAAGATTTACATGGAGTCTAAATGGAGGTACCAGGGACTTAGAGAGGCCAAGACTATAGAGGATGGGTGGGTTCTATCAGACAGATGCTTCCGAGATCTGAGTCCCAGAGTCCTGGGTGAGACTAGGCAATAAGGTTAGGAAGAGGAAGGTTCCTATTTCTCCGTGTTCCCATCTGTGAAATGGGGAGACGACTGTCACTTAATATTTGTATTTTTATAACATAATATTTGTATATTTATACTCTTTTTCAGAGTCTTTCACATTTTAAAATCTCTAGTCTCAGAACAACTCTATGAGGCAGATATTCATTTGTTCATTATCCAACAAACATTTATTAAGTGACTACTGGGTGTAAGGAACTATCCTAGATGCTGAGTATGCAGAGAAAAAAATGCTGCAGACTATACTAACGTATAATTATCCCAGTGTATGAGGAGGGAATCAAAAGAACACCTGATTTACTGGAATGAGATCTCCCATGAAGCTGGGCTAGAGGGTGACTGAGGAAGAAAATGAGGGACAGAGAATTGCAATGATTTGTCCAAGATCATACAGTGATAAAAGTTTAACTTCAATGTGGGTTATCAGTGTTACCAAAATCAGGCAAAACCAGTGTTCTAAGGTGTCCAGCCTGAAAATATATTTATTGAACATAGGAAACAGTATGCTCAATTGCTCCTTAGCTTCCATCATAACTACTTTATACCCAAGAATAAGTCCAATGAGGGAAAGTGGGCATTCTCTCTCACAAAGCTTTGGATTTGGAATGCTGACCCTAGCTACTCCCAACAACTGGCCTCCGATATCTGGCTCTGATTTCTTCCAGAAATAGGATATAAGAGATCATACTGTAATGGGGCCTGGCACAAGCCCAAAGTGCCTCTAATAGTGTCTCATCGTGTGGAGGGCCTAGCGAGAATTGGGAGGACATGTAATAGAATTGTCTTGGAAAGATTCTGGAACATGTTTTAGTTTTTCTCTAACTGGTTCTGGTTGCTTACCCTGGAGAAAGAAGCATTTTTGGTTGGCTGCAAAGCTGGAAATAAGGATACCTTCAAAGGGATTTAGTTAGCTTTAGCTCATTTTCACCAACTATTTTCTTTTTAGCTACTTAGGTCATTTTCTCTCGGCTGCTCTGCTTTTGGTCTGATACTTTCATTGATGGCAACCAGAAAGTGACAATGACACAAAGGGGGAGAGGCCTTGGACCATGCCCCCAGAGGTCAACATGTGGACCTCCAGAAATAGACCTTAGTCTTCTTTTTGCCTTGACATTCTTTTCAATTGTAGATGAAGGCATTGGCCATTCTTAAGAATTTCAAAAGGTCAAGAGAGCCTTATATTGCAGCTGGCTTAACATCAGTGCTTCAAGGAGCAAAGAATAACCTTTGAGAGTGACTTTTGGGGCTCAGCAATAGCAGACAAGGATTCATCTGGTGGTTGTGCCCCATGTGGACTTTGGGCACCACTACTATGTAGAAACTTTGCTGGGAGCCTTCTCCCTAGAGACCAAGTTGGTATAGAATAGTCGGTAAAGTTTCTCTGAGTTGTCTGTATGTGTGAAGACGTTTACATATTTGTTATAGCTTCAAAGTAAATATCCCCTTCAAGAAGTTAATTGATGTTAAGTTGTTAAATGGAATTGGAGCACTATTTGCTGGCATTTAACAGTGAAGGAAACATAGTTAGTGGGAACTTGAGCTGATAGCAATAGAAAAAAATAATCCAAATGCCTGGAGCACCCCCAGGACCCTGAGAGCAAGATATAGCAGGTCTGGCTTAAGGGACAGTAAGTCAGAGTGTGCTACAATAGAGATAGAGATTCAGAGCTAGAAAGGACCTTAAACTGAGATGAGATAAAAAGATTGAGCAATTTTAAAACCAGGTCCAGTCTACATTTCTAGTCTTTCCGAGAATCCTCTTAGGAACACTGCTTCAATTTTTTTCCTTCTTGTTTATGGCTTTGTGGGTATCTGGGGGGAATACAGTGCAGAACTCCAGTTGTTATGTGCCAGCCAGAGGTAGAATGATTCCATTTCTCAGCAATTCTGGCAGGCTCAGTTCTAAGTGGCAAGTTGGATTGAAATTGTTGTCAGAGGGGACCCTGCACTACCCTCTTCCCAAACCGGTGCAGGTTTTCAATTTAGCCCACGTCCTCACATGTTGTTCTCACTATCAGATGGTGAAAAAGGAAAGTCACCTTGAAGAAAGAAAGATGTCGACTCTCATCCCCAAAGCTCCCTCCTCACTTTCCCCTTCTCCTCCCCCTCCCTCATGTGTTCCTGAAACCTGGGACCACTCCAAGTTCGGAATGTGCTGGAAAGCATATCCCTGGGCCAGCTGTGAACCTGCTTAGGCTGCCTTGGCAGAGGCTGAATCAGAAACCAACAGATAGCCAGGCAAACAATGCTGCTCTTGTTATGGCTTTGAGAGATCAGCATCAGTAAAGCACACACACTCTCTTTCTGTCTCTGTTTCTCTCTGTGTGTGTCTCTTTCTCTCTCTCTCTCTCTCTCTTTCTCTCTCTCTCCCTCCCCCCCTCTTCCTCCTTTGGTCTCTGTCTGTCTCTATCTCTGTCTCTCTTTCTCCCTTTCCCTCCTTTCCTCCCTCCCTCCTTCCCCCCCCTCTGTCTCTCTGTCTCTCTCTGTCTCTGTCTGTCTCTGTCTCTCTCTCCCTCTTTCTCTCTGTCTCTCTTTCTCTCCCTCCCTCCTTCCTTCCTTTCTTCCTTCCTTCCTTCTCTTTCTCTTTTTCCCTCTCTCTCTCCCTCCCTTTCTCCCCCCCTGTCTCTCTCTCTCTCTTCCTCCCTTGGTCTCTATCTGTCTCTGTCTCTCTTTCTCCCTTTCCCTCCTTCCCTCCCTCCCTCCTCCTGCCCGCTCTCTGTCTGTCTCTTTTCCTCCCTTGGTCTCTGTCTGTCTCTCTCAAACACACACACACACACACACACACACACACACACGTGCAGTGTGTGTACCATCCACTTCAAGCAATACGAGGTGGAAGAATGATGGCCTAGGTGCTCTCATCTCGAAAGCTGGTATAATTCCAAATCACTTCTCTCTTCAACTTCCTCCTTTTGAGGGTTATGTGGACCAGTGGTATGAGTTGAGGGTGCAGGAGAGTTTGTGCGCGTGCACACATATAAGCAGAAAGTGGCAAGGTTGTTGTCCCATTTCCCATCAGACAGCAGGGCCAGAATGGTGAGCACTTTGAGAAGATGAAGGACTCAGTGAGATTAACAGCCCAGGAGGCTTCTTAGGGGTCCAAGAACTGGAAGTGTCCTGAAATGCCAGTTTATGGGAATTGAACACCCCAAAAATCAAGTTGGTAGATTAAAACAACTAACCAAAATTAGCTTCTCATGGAGCATCATGATATTTCACATGATGACGATGATTTTTATTTCAATCTACTTACATTCTTGTACCCATTTTCTGTGGGACTACAAAATACTTCACAGATAGACCTTACCCATTTTATGTAGGAAAGTGAAAGCAGTGAATGCTATTATTATTATTATTTACTAATATTGTTATGAATGTGTATGGCACTTTCTTTTGAGTATCATATTTGATCCTTATACAGCTCTTGAAGGTAGGGCCATGATTGTTAACCCATCTCTAAGAAAAAGAAACTGAGGTTCTGAGACACTGTGTCCTGTATTAAGTTATGTGACTAATAAAAGATAAAGCCAAAGACAAGATTTTAGGTCTTTGGATTCCTAAATCAGTGTTTTCCAGTGCTCCATCTTGCTTCTCTGATCTATCTCCTGGATTACAAAAGCAGAAATCAAGGCCTAGGGTTGTTTGAGGATAAAATGAGATGGTATTTATAAAGTGCTTTGCAAACATCTACATTGCCATATAAATAGCTATTTAGTTTTTATAAAATAGGCCTCCTAACTTTCTCTTCCCACTACCAAAGTGTGGATATCCATCAGGGACACTTTTGACCTTATCTTTCTCTACTTCCTGGGAGATTTCATGTTCCCCCGTGGCTTTATTTATTAGTTTTTTATGGATAACTCCCAAATTAATCTCTTCAGCATTGATTTCCCTCCTGTCCTTAAGAATGACATTTCTAAATGCCTGCTGGACGTCTGGAGGTTGCTCTGGAAACTCATCTTCAGAATATACAAAATGGAATGTATCACCTTTGAACCAAAACATGTTTCTACCTCAAACTTCTCTCTTCCTAATAATGGCAACATTTCTCTCTGTTACATGGGCTTAAAAACCTTAGAAATCTTGAATTTTTCCTCTTTTCATCACTGCCCCAGTCCACCATCCAAACCAGTAATTATTCCTCTATAGCATCTTTGGAATTCTCTTCTTATTACTCACAGCGCTAACATTCTTATTCAAGGAACTTCTAGCTTTTTACTTAGGAAAAATATTAACTTTAATAGTGTTCTTAGGGTTTCCCTACCACTAGTCTCTTTCCTCTCAACTCCCTTTTTCATACACTTGAAAATTTATTTTTCTTAATGTTTGACCATGGCATTCTCCTGCTGAAAAATCTCTAATGGAGCCTTATGTCTATAGGATGAAATACAGATTCCCTTATCTTGATATTCAAGTGCCTTCACAATCTGGATCCAATATACCTTATTAATCTTATTTCATACCATTCCCTCAACATATTCTATCTTCAAGTTAACCAAGACTACTAGCTATTACCTGATCTTTACCCTCCCACCTCTATGTATTTTGTAGAGTATCTTCCATGCATAGAGCATCTATTACATCTCTACTTGTTGGTTGAAATTCTTTTATTATTTCATGGACCAGCACAGATATCACCTTCTACATGAAGTCTTTCCTCATTCTCCTGTTGAGAGTAATCTACCCCAAATAAATTTTTTTCCACTTTGCATCTTTCCTTTTTTTCTGTCACAGTAGATACTGAATCATATTCTTAGAGTATCAGTTCCATTTTGCAATAGAGAGTCTATGGAAGACTTAGGGAAAGAAATAGATAAGAATCTCACTTGATGATAAGGTATTGCTGAGCTGTGATCTATACAAGTAGAAAGTATAATAACATTGAAATATCAGCAAAATATCTCCAACTCCTAGCATGGAGAAGGAAATGACAAACCTCAGGATCTTTATCAAGAAAAGCCCAAATGGGGTTATGAAAAGTTGGTTATGACAAAAACTATTGAACAACAACAACATATCAACCAATCAATCTTAATACATGCTTATTTAACTGGAGTAGATACTGACAAAAATACTAAAAGGAAAAATATATATATGTATATTCAGTTTAGAACTTGCAAAACGTATTTGCAGAAGAAACAAATGTAGGAACCAAATAACAAAAGTGAAGCAGCTAAATCAGAGGATCATAGATTTAGTGATGGAAAGGATGTTCATGGTATTCCAGTTTAATTGCTTCATTTTGCATTTTAGGAACTGAGTTACAGAATGTTTAGGAGACTTAAGATGACACATAGTAGTAGAGCTAAAATCTGATAATAGTTTCTTTTACTCCAAAGCAGCATTATTTGATACTTGTTATATATACAGGAACATAGGGTAAAGGATAATCAAGTAGGCTCCTTTCATATATTCAACAAGATTCTATAATGGAGTATAAGAATTGGAGATCATAGGTTATCATAAATTACTGCTGTTTGTGTTAATATCGATTTGTGAGTGGTGATATTAATCATTTGTGTGTGTATAGAGGAAGCAGGAACTATAGGATCAAAGGTCCAAGTAGAGAGGTTACTATTGGTAAGGAGAAGGGTCCCTTCCTCAGAGACTGAATACATAAAAGAAATGGGAGAAGATTTCAAGATATATAGAGAAAAGCAATAAAAGTGATTAGAGGTTTGGAAAATAGGATGAATGAGAAATGACAAAAAATTGAGATTCCTACAATTCAAGGAAAGCTGACTGAGATGTAACCCAATAACTTTTCCCTAATAGATAAGAAATCAATAACTAATTTATTTTTTGTTTTTTCTAAACATACTTCCACATTTATCATGCAACACAAGAAAAATCAGATCAAAAAGGAAAAAAAAGAATGAAAAAAGCAAGCAAACAATACCAAAAAAGGTGAAAATACTATGTTGTGATCCATACTCAGCCTCTCTCTGCATGTGGATGGCTCTCTCTATCACAAGTCTATTGGAACTGGCCTGAATCACCTCATTGTTGAAGAGTCAAGTCCATCAGAACTGTTCATCACATAATCTTGTTGCTGTGTACAATGTTTTCTTGATTCTACTCACTTCACTTACCATCAGTTCATGTAAGGCTCCAAGCCTCTCTAAAATCATCCTGCTGATTGTTTCTAATTGAACAATAATATTCCATAACAGTCATATACCAAAACTTATTACCTATTTCCCAAATGATGGGCATCCACTCCATTTCCAGTTCCTTGCCACTATAAAAAGGAAATAGTTAATTTGTTGGTTAAAATAAATGGTTTAATAAATGTCAAAATGGAGGAAAGATGCTTCAGTAAGAGCACAGGAATAAGAAGCATAGTGAAATCACTAGGGGAGGGATTTAGCTTAAATTACTTAAAGAATTTTTTGACAGGGCATTTATGCTAGAATTAAGTGACAGAAAGCTTGAGAAAAGGATTTTTAGGAATTGAAGGGTTATATATATACTTGCCAAAAATGGTTGAAGCTTAGACAAAATACCATATTGATAGGGAAAAATAGTCCTGGGTTCAATAATTTTTCCTTTTTCTTACTACCTTTGTGACTTTGTATAAGTCACGTGCCACCTCATAGGGTCTTAGTTTCTTCATCTGTAAAATAATTGGTTTGAACAAAATTACCTCTGAGGTCTTTTTCAGCTTGAAAGTTTATGGATCCATAAAAAAGGGAAAAGGACCCACATGGGCAAAAATGTTTGTAGCAGCCCTTTTTGTAGTGACAAGGAAGTGGAAACTGAGTGGATGGCTATCATCAGTTGAGGAATGGCTGAATAAGTTATGATATATGAATGTAATGGAATATTATTGCTCTATAAGAAACGACCAGCAGGACGATTTCAAAAAGGCCTGGAGAAACTTACATGAACTAAGTGAAGTGAGTAGAACCAAGAGAACTTTGTATACAGCAACAACAAGATTATGCTATGATCAATTCTGATGAATGTGACTCTTTTCAACAATGAGGTGATTCAAAATAGTTCCAATGGTCCTGTGATGGAGAGAGCTATCTGCACCCAGTGAGAAGACCGTGAGGACTGAATATGACTCACAACAGAGTATTTTCACTTTTTTGTTGTTGTTTAGTTGCATTTTGTTTTCTTTCTCATTTCTTTCTCTTTTTGATCTGATTTTTCTTGTGCAGCATAATTGTAGAAATATATATAAAAGAATTGTACCTCTTTAAATATAATGGATTACTTGCCATTCAAGGTATGGAATGGGGGAGAGGAAGAGAGAAAAAAATTTTGGAACACAAGGTTTTGCAAGGATAAATGTTGAAAACTATGCATATGTTTTGAAAATTAAAAGCTTCATAATAAAAAGAAAGTTTATGGATCCTATGATCCATTTGACCTTTGGATATCTTTTAATATTTATTTCACAAATTCTAATTAAATATTTGTTGGAAATATGATATTGCAAAAGATCTAAGCCCCATTCTTCATTTCCCAGTTGTTTCTTCCTCTATCCCAAGAAATGTTTGTTAAGTTTGCTCTTTCAGACATTTTTCCCCTTAAAAAGTCAACAAGGTCCTGAAATGGCAGGATGGGACTCATGAAACAATACTATAATCCTAAGAAGAAGGGGGAGGCCAAAATTCTATTCAGATTGTTTGCTTCCCTGATTTCCACTCTTAAGTAAAACATCTTCCTACCACCAAGTACTTTCCTTTGAACTAGGAGAAAAGAAAGTAGAGGGGAGCCTGAAGAGAGAGGAAGGAGAAGACAGAAGGAATAAAATATAGGTGAGAAAGAAGGAAAAAAGAAAGCAAGAAAGGGGAAAAAAAGAGGAGGCTGGAAAGCCAGAAGGAAAATGTCGTGGCTGAATGGCGAGACCTGAGCATCTGGAAAACAGACTTGGGGGTTATATTTAGCCTGCAATGACTTGCAATAATTTGTGTGAGGGAGGGGAAAAAAGAGTGAAATATGGAGTTGGCATCATTTCGGGAAGGGAATGAGTTATAAGAAAGGAATGGCTTGATAGGGAAAAGTAACAAATGAAAAAAAAAACCCCAGCTCTTGCCCTGTTCTTTTAAGGGAGTCTGGACAGAAAGTTGAACAGAGCATATTGAGATATTTACAAAGATGTCAAAGATAATGTTCTGTTCCATATACACTCTGGGATCCTTCCCTCAAAGAATGTCAGAATCATTCCTGGATATGCCAGTTGGGCACTGACAGTGGCTCTACATGTGTTTCCTGGATGATCTGAGAAAAACTCACTGTAGAGAGAGTCTAACAGCAGGGATTCTGGGCAGGGATACTGACCTAGGCTAGCAATGCTCTGTAAAATTTTAAAGTATGTATACATTGCTGTATCCTTTCTCCAGCTAGGTTATAAATAGAAGATTAGTTCAAAGGGACTCAACTTTTTGAAAGGATACTGCCAAACAAAGACTGCAAACCAAACACAGTAAAACCTCCTTAAGCTTATGTTGGTTTTATTCAAAATAGCATGTAATTCAAAGCAACTGTGATTCCCTAGACTAGATGCCCTTTTGTCCTTTAATAAAAACACTGGATAGTCCAAGTACATCCACAGCAAAATCTCTACAGTCTGGAACCTTCGGAGAATGAGTTGTTCTTCGCAACTGAGTTTTCCAGATAGTTGAGGGTTTTGAGACCCTCAGCTAATTGAAACTACTAAGTTTCAATGCCCCTAAGCATGAAAACTTTTTTTTTAAAAAATGTCCTTTTTAGATGGAAATCTTTCCTTTCCTTTGAAACTCTTCAATTTATTCTGTATATAGCTTGTATTTATCTAGTTGTTTGAACATTCTCTCCCCCAGTAGAACATAAACTTTTTGAAGGTAGCTGCCATGTTTTTGCTTTTCTTTGAAATACCAGGGCTTAGCACAGTGCCTGGCACATAGAAAGAAGTTTTTGTAATAGTAATGCTTGTTACCAGACAAATTAAACTTATTTTTATTTTTGAAAATTATCAGAATTTTTTTATTACTCTAGATTATTAGGATAATTATCAGTTATTGTATTCCAAAGTTCAAATAGGTCTGTTTCCCCTCTATTAAGTGGCTTCAACTTCCTGGGCTTTTTGAGTTCTTGTGTCTGCTTTTTATAGCTTTTCTATCTCTTCTCTTGATGTCAGCTGTCTGTCTGTTTTGGTTATCATCACTGTGCTTGTCTCTAGCAGCACTTTTCCTATTTCCAGTTCTCTATAGGCTTGGTACCAGATCATCAAGCTTTTTAGAGATTAAAATTGACTTCAAATGAGAACCTCAGGGACTCTCTCATAAATATAGCCTTTGAGTCTTAGTGAATAGAGTTTGTGACCATTAGTTTGCATCTTTCCAGGTCTTTTCTATGTTTTGTGTTCCTAAGAGGATAATTTAATTTGAAGTGTATGTCTTCAGACTTCTGTATTTTTATATTCATGTTGTGGTACAAATTAGATAGAGTGAGATGGTTTGCTAATTCAGCTCACAAGAACTGTTGTATACATGAGAATAAGATGGTGTTATCCTGAGAATAGACTGAATATGAGGAAAGAAATCCAGAAGTATCAAAGCAGTTCTGAAAAAAGGCATCAAGTTAATTCAAGGAGATATTAAGAAACTGGACATTATAACTCAGGGACTCAGGGTTTCTGATTCAGGAACGCAACTAACGATAATAATAATTGATCATATTTCTGTATTGTTCTAATGTTTACAAAACCTTTTAAACACATTATTTATTTATACATATTTATGTATTATTATATGTATATGTGTATAATTATTATATTATTATGCCATAATTAATTATTAATTGTTGTATCATTATTTGCACATAAATTATTTGTCTAACAATACCTAGTATTGATGTAATGCTTTAAGATTTGTAAAGGACTTTATTATTTCATTTGATCTTCTCAAAAACTTGCAAAGTAGATTATCTTCATAGATAATGAAACTGAGTTTGAAACAGGTTAAGTAATAGTGTCCAAGGTCACATAGTTAAGTTTTTAAGGTAGGATTTGAACTCAAGACTCCCAAATTCCAAGTCTAGGGTTTTATCTACAATTCTGTCCAGTTACCTAAGCTATTTCTTCCAACCTTTAAACTTATATGCTCTCATTATTTCCATCCTTTGAGTGACAAAGAGCTAGTTATATGTCTAGTAAGTGGCATTTCAACCAGTCTTACTGACTATAAATATCCAATTGTATCAATAAAATGGCCATCTTGGATTTTTAATTGTCAAGCTCAACAGTTATTTTTTGAAGACTGTGTTGTTATTTTTGTATCTTCAATCTGAAATGAAACATTCTTCATGGTCAATTAAACTTATATAGTATTTTTACTTAGCTAATCACCATAAAGAAAACCAGGATTTCACTTGATTGATGAGGGGAAATTAGATGAGAATATAGCATTTCCCAACCCCAAACTCCTCTTTTCTCATAAATCTCCTCTTTTTTTATTAGGGGGGTACAGTTGAGATTTCATTTTTTTATATGGAACTACCCCTGAAGAAATACTTTCTAATCAATTCAGATTATCAATTGTTTTGGACCTTTGATAATTGCTCTTGGGTCTCTCCCAAATTGCCCAGTCACAGGGTTTGAACTCAGGCTGACTTGACTCCAAGTATCAACTACACCATGCCAACTCTTGAAAAGTTTCATACAATTATACAATATTAAATCTGGAAGTGACCTCCAGAAGTAATTTACTCCAGATCCAATGACTGTATTTTGAGATCAGATAGGTTGATTGCAATTCTGAACTTATCCGAAAGATAATTCACATTGTTCTTCAGTAACCCCATCAATAATGACTCCAATCCCAGAAAGATCTTCCTTATTTTTAAACTCAGATTCCTCTTGCCTATTCTATTCTTAGCATAAGTGTAATTCATTTTGTATTCTGTAAAATAAAATCTCAATGAATGGGAGGTCATTTGTAGGACTTTCTCAATGTTTCGTCTATAGTCTAAAGAATAACAATGTCATAAAGGATGGAAAAAAAACATCTCTTTATAAAGGTGGGAGGCTATGATATGTAATATGTAACAGATGTTGATATGTTTTTTAGTTTCACTAAACACTTCTACCTCCACCCATATTTGGTACAAGAAGTGGGTCTTAAGGTAGAGAAAGGAAAAGGCTATATTCAGAAATGAAGGTAACAAAAACAAAAGATATAAATATCTTTTTAAATCCCTTATAAAATCAAGATGGATGACCTCCAAAGACCCTCTATTTTCTATTATTTTAATAGTCATTAAGCATTTATTAAATACATACTGTATACTAGGCTTTGTATAAAGAAAGGAAAATCTTCTTCATGCCCCTCCCCTCAAATCCAATCCCTGTTCTCAAAGAGATAACTGTCATTGCTCTTCTTTGTCAATTTTCCCCTTATTGCAAGGGTTTCTGTGTTTAAGGGTACTTGGTTGGTCAGTGTTTATCTTGATTCTTCTATTTTAGTAGTGGATTTCTGGAGTTCTTATAGCAAAAAGTATTCATTACTCTGTAGCCAACCTGATGATGGATCTTTCTAGCTTTTAGATAATAATCACAGATTCTCATCACTGGAGTCTATACTCAAAGTCTTTCTAGCTTCATAGAACCAGTCCATCAGTCAACTATTATTTAAGTGCCTACTGTGTCAGAAAGACATAGTATTTCAAAGATATGACCTTTTGAGATTGCAAGGTCAATGCCATGATGAGATTATCAGAATAGAGCTTCAGTGGAGATCCCTCTTCAAGATTTCCACATTCTTCATGTCTAGACCTTTACTGACCCTAAGAATCAATAATCAATAAACATTTATTAAGTACCTACTGTGTACCAGTCATTGTGCTAAGTACTGGAGATAGAAATTAAAAGAAAACAATTCCCTGCCCTCAAAGAGTTATAATCTAATGGGAGAAGACAATACACAAAAGAAAGCTGAAAAGTAAGGAGTAGAGGAAGTTTTTGGTGCAGGAGCATGGTAGAGAAGCTAAAGAAGTACAAAATGAATGTAGCTGGGTGGAAAATGAGTAACTGGGGAGATATTCCTATTCCCCTATTTAAATAGAGGACTTTAGGAGCAGAGGTACTAATGAATTGTAAGCAACAGGGTCTATACCTTGTAATTTCATCAAGTTGAGTTGAGTGAATTCCACTGATCAGGTTTTGCAAACCCTCATTAAATTAAGACTTGCCCATGATTATATTATAAATGAGTGCTTTATTACATGTGGGACTTAGTAAGATCCTTTAATTGGTAGGAAGTTTTTCCTTATATCAAATCTAACTCTGCCTCTTTGCAAAGTCTACCCATTGTTTCTCATTCTGTTCTTTAGAGCTAAGTAAAGCCAGTAATTCTGCCTCTATTGGAAAACTCTGCAAACACTTGAAGTTCACTTTAAATTTTTCTCTTCTCCAGACTGAGCATCCTCATTTTCTCCAACTAATTTCTATGTTGTCTAACTTTGAGGTTCTTCATCATCCTGGTTGCCTTCCTCTGCCCTCCAGCTTATCAGCCATCTTTAGAAAATGGGATAACCAGAGGTGAAATAATTTTAATGTGGTCTGACCAGGACTGAGTGTAGAAGAGCTATTATCTCTCTCATCCCAGATATTGTGCTTTTCAAAGCAATGTAAATCACATTAGTTTTTTTTTTTTTAGCTTTTCAGTAACAGTGTTGACTCATCTTGGGCTTGTAATTCCTTTTAAAGAAGAACTATTGCCTAGCCATGTCTTCCCCACTTTCTAATGGGGAAGCTCATAGAACCAAAGTAAAAAATGTTACTTTTATCCTCATTACATTTAATATACACCTGATTTTGTCACTCAACGTGATAGCTATAAAATTAATAAACATACCTTTATCCAAGTCATTCATAAAATTGATATATAGCATAGACCCCTTGGACACTCTGTTAGAGATTCCTTCAAATGCTTATATCAACCCATTAATGACATTTTAAGGATCTTGTAATTCAATAAATTCTGTATCTAGCTAACTATACTATTGTCTAGCCCAGCTCTCTTCATTTTGTACCCAAAGATAGCATGGGAAACTTTTGTCAATTAGCATGAGAGATTCTATTATCTAAGGACTTAATGATTTTATATGAGAAACTAGCAATCACATTTAAGATGCAATTGGGGATAGCATTTGGACCTAACCAATGTTCATATGCACAGAGAGAAAATTTATCTTGTAGATGAAAATTTAAAAATTTAAAATTTAAAACCACCTTATTTTCTTCTTTCTTTTTTCTTTTCCTCCTATCCTCCTCTATTCTTTCTTTCCTTTCCTCCTTTCTTCCCTCCTTCCTTTTTTCTCCTCCCTCTTAAAGCACTATATACATGTTAGCTAGACATAGTTGGAAAGGAACTTATATCACTCACTACAAGCCATCATTTTACAGAGGAGGAAACTGAGGCCTGAGAGATTAAATGACTTGTACATAGTTCCATAGCTAGTAATTTTCAGAGCTTGGATTTGACCCTGGGTCTTTTTGATCACTGCCTTTTTGGTTTTGCTTTTAGAATCTCAAGGCCTAAGATTTAAAGAGTCCTGCAAATCTGAAGTTAACTATAAATGAAAAAAGATGTGTGTTCAACAGGCACTTAATAAATGCTTTATGAATTAAACAATTAATCTTAATGGTGGCAAAAAGGCATGGGAGGGAAAGTAAGAATACTAGTGAAGAATTTCCAAAGAGGAGAGAGCAAAAAATAACCATTTCCCCAACTCTGTTAGCCTAACCAGAATTCTTCCTCAAAACTCTCAGTGTCTGGTCATCTTCAGTACAATTCCCAAGCCATATGGACAAACAGGACTGATTGTATCATCCTAGTAAAGCTCCTGTCCCTTATCACAGAGGTATGGCTCATGGCAGTTTCATAGACCCTTTATGACAAAAGTCTATACCTTGTAATTTCATCAAGTGAGTTGAGTGAATTCCACTGATCAGGTGGAATTCACCAACCCCTTGTGATAAATTATTAATTATGATCCCCATTTTTAAATATGAGGAAAATGAAGCTCAGAGAAATTGAGACTTACCCATGATTATACTATAAGTATAAATGTCAGAGATGGAATTTGAATGCAAATCTTCTTGTCTCCAAGTCTAGCAAGTAACTCCTGCTTCCCTCCCTTCATGAGGATAAGTTGTGAAATGTTCTCAACTGGCTCATCCATTCTCCTTTTCCCTATAGAGGATTTTCTTTAAAGCTGCCATTATTCTCTCTCCTTCCCACCTGGTTTATTCCTTTTAAACCCAAGGTCTAATTATTGCATAAAATCTGGGATGACTGAAAAATAGTTATTCAAAAGTAAATATCTATTAAGGTACCCATTTTATGCCAGACATTGTGAACATGCTGGGACAACAGACACAATAAATTAAATAGATGGAAACTGCTGAGTCAATGACCAACAAGATGGAGGACTGGATATTTTCTCTGATTATTGTGACCTATCAGATCTCTCCAAAACAAAGTATATATCAATGATAAAGCAACATTAGCTGTTTCATGGTCTGGAATGCCAGGAAACCAAAAGAAAGCTTAAAAAACCCAACTCTATGAATTAATGCCTAATCAATATCTAAATAGGCCCTTTCCTCTATTGCTCATCACACTCTCATCTGACCCATGGACTTGCAACAAAACACAATCCCATCCCATCATTTTTTAGAGCCATGAAGATTCAAGTTCCAAATTTCAGAAATTTGCTGTAAAAATTTAGCTAGTGTAAAAATTTTTTTTTAAATTTAGCTAGTGAAATGATAGCATACAATGCTGTAAAATATCTTTGCAGATGAGTGAAGAAATAGAAGATAAGAAACAATGCACAAATATGGACTTGGAATAGAACTTAACCCCATATCCAGTTTAATCAGTATAGGGTGTAATAGTAAAAGCTTGGCAATACCCTGTACTACTGAGTCAGAGAACTGAGAAAAAGAGAGGATGAGATAGGATACTATTGGGGGGGGAGGCATGTGGTAATCCACTAAGTCTGAAGGAGAGGCAACATCTAGTTTGGGCCAATTCTGTTTTCCTCCCAAAAGTCACTTGGGTAAGAGACTTAAACTGCTGAATTGAATTGTCCAGTGTGGGAGGAGGCTGAAATAAGTTTCAAGATCCAAGGAAAGAGTTCAAAAAATGAACAATTGGGGGAAATAAAGGGGAAAAAGGGATGAAGTTACTGAAGATCTCAGGAGGAAGAAAACTGAAAGACTTTGAGCATTAACAGATAAATCAATAGGGAAATACTAACAGCAGAAGGAAATATGCTCTCTAGGCCTAGTAAACAAATTTGGGCATCTATGAATAAATAGAGCAAAACAAAGGAAAGCAATTCAACACATGATGTTTCAGAAGATCCTGTGGCTTTAGAGAAGAACATGAAACTACAACATGTTATTCCTAAGTTATTTAAAAGATAGATGAGAATTGTGAGAATAGAATTTATGACTTGCACAGCAGAAATAATTGGCAAAATAGAAAAGCTTAAATCTGAAATGGCAAATGTCATCAAAGAAACAAAAGAAAAAAACAATTGATTGTAAATGCAAATACAAAGAGTAAGAATAATCTTGGAGAAGCAAAAAGCAATACGGAAAAGGAAAACATATTAGCAAAATATATTGATTTCAAAGACAGGCTGCATAGAGAAAACCTAAGGATTATAAATTGCTCAGAAAAACATGATAAATTAAAAACTCTGAACATCATAATGTAAGAAATAATATAAGAAAATCTCCCAGAACTTCTGAACACCAAAAATAAAATGCCAGTTGAAAGAATAATAATTTTGACTATTATAAATATATATATGCACATTTGTGTCTAATGGTAACCATTTCTAAGGTGGGGGTGGAAAGAGAAAGGGAAAATAAAAATTTACATGACAACTTCATCATATATTTAAAAGGAATAACAAGTTGTATGTAATAGATTTTGTCATTTCAGGTGGTCATATTTTTTATTATACAATATAATGGAAATGCTTGTTTTATTTCATAAATTAAAAAAAGAAGTTTGTTGGTAGTCATTAGTAATTTGCTTTATCATTGATGCATAATTTCTGTTTTGGAGAAGTTTGATAGGTCACAATGATCAGAAAAAAATGTCTAGTATTCCATTTTGTTGGTCATTTGACTCAGCAGTTTCCATCTATTTAATTCATTGTGTCTGTTGCCCCAGCATGTTCACAATGTCTGGCATAAAATGAGTATCTAGTAGATCTTTACTTTTGAATAACTTATATTTCAAATATAACTATTTTTCAGCCATCCCAGACCTTGTGCAATAATTAGACCTTGAGTTTAAAAGGAATGAACCAGAAAAGTAATAGTTATATATCAATTTTGTTATATTTACCTGCCAATACCAGTTGACAAAAAAAGAAAAGGAAGGAGGGAGAGAAGATAGAGAGCAAATGAGAAAGAAAGGAAGGAAGGAAGGAAGGAAGGAGAGAAAGAAGGAAAGAAGGAAGGAAAGAAGGAAGACAGGAAAGAAGGCACCCTTAAAGTGCTCACATTGAAGCAGAGATTTTCATAAGTGGATGAATTTTAAATTGCACTAATCTCCCCTCTCCTCCGAGCCATTTAACATCTACTAAGTCAAACAGACCAATGCAAAAAGAATGGGTATTTTTGTATGGAAAGTAGAGGCCAGGTTCGATTTATTCTGTATGGCACCAGAAACATTTTAAGTGTGTAACAAAATGCTAAAACAAACAAAAACACTTCCTACACTTTAATTGAGCACTGGTTTTTCTCCATTTCTACCACTGGGCTGCTTTTTTATGCCTTCTATTCTGTCTTGATTCCCACAATTGGCCTCTTTCTTTGCTGTCTCTCATATCGCTCCTCACCCATCAATCCAAAAAGTGGCTGACAGAATAATCTTCCCATCTTTGTGCTGTCACCACGTTTCTTCACTTTTCAAGTCCCCACCCTGTCTCCTCACTGCCGTGAGAATCGAAACTAAATTAGTCTTCACTTTCAAATACCATCATCCTACTACCTATATTCTTAAACACTGTTTTCCTCTTTCCCACTGGTCTCTTTCTACTGGCACCTCTAGTGACCATTCCCCAAATCTGACTGTTTAAATCACCTCTTTCTTGAACCATTTCTCCTATGACCAGAGCTATAATTCACAATTTTGGCTCCAGGAACAAACGTGCCAGGGACAAGCATTGAGAAAAGGATCTTTAGAGCTACTTTTATAAAACAAGTTCAGTTGTTTGGGAGGGGAAGGGATATGGGCTGGAGAGCTCACCTAGATTTGTACTTGGGGGAAGGAAGTACACATCATTTGGCAGCTTCCTCTTTAAACTAACTATTCTTATTATTGCTAAGCTGATGTTTCCACATTACTTATGGGACTGTAGGTGCATGCTCTAAATTTCAGCATCCTGAGGAAAAGGCTAGCTCACCACTCTGTTATGCTATTCAGCATATTCTGATCAGAATAATTCCTTAGCTCCTTTTTGCATCATCCCTATATCTCCTGAAAGAGGCACTTATTATCTCTGCTCTCAAGGCAAGGGGATTCAAAAACCAAATACAAGTAATCATCACAATATTATATGATAAGAGATGAAAAACAATGGCCTTTATGAGATCTGATAGTGCAAAGTTCTTAGTAACAGGGCTCTTTAGAGAAAGGGAGATGAGATGGGCTTTAAAAGACAAGTAAGAATTCAGCAGATGAAAGGGAGAGTAAAGGCATTCAAGGGCCTATATCCCAAAGAGATCTTAAAAGAGGGAGAGACCCACATGTGCAAGAATGTTTGTGGCAGCCCTTTTTGTAGTGGCTAGAAACTGGAAACTGAATGGATGCCCTTCAATTGGAGAATGGCTGAATAAATTATGGTATATGAATGTTATGGAAAATTATTGTTCTGTAAGAAACGACCAGCAGGACGATTTCAGAGAGGCCTGGAGGGACTTGCATGAACTGATGCTGAGTGAAACGAGCAGAACCAGGAGATCATTATACACGGCAACAAGACTATATGATGATCAATTCTGATGGACATGGTTCTCTTCTTTTTTTTTTATTAAAAGTTTTTTATTTACAAAACATATGAGTGATTTTTCTACATTGACCTTTGCAAAACTTTTTTTTTGTTCCAAACTTTTCCCCTCCTTCCCCACCCCCACCCCTAGATGACAGGTAATCTAGTACATGTTAAATATGTTAAATTATATGACAAATCCAATATATGTATACATATTTATACAGTTATCTTACTGCACAAGAAACATCAGATTTAGAAAGAGAGGGAAAAAAAACAACATAAGAAGGAAAACAAAATGCAGGGAAATATTCACAGAAAGCGTTAAAATGCTGTGTTGTGGTTCACACTCAGTTCCCTCAGGCCTCTCTCTGGATGTATATGACTATCTTCATCGATGAACAATAGGAACTGGTTTGAATCACATCATTGCTGAAGAGAACCATGTCCATCAGAATTGATCATTGTCTAGTCTTGTTGCTGTATATAATGATCTCCTGGTTCTGCTCATTTCACTTAGCATCAGTTCATGCAAGTCTCTCCAGGCCTCTCTGAAATCATCCTGCTGGTTGTTTCTTATAGAACAATAATATTCCATAACATTCATAGATTATAATTTGTCCAGCTATTATCCAATTGATGGGCATCCATTCAGTTTCCAGTTTCTAGCCACTACAAAAAGAGCTGCCACAAACATTCTTGCACATGTGGGGCCTTTTCCTTCCTTTTTGATTTCTTTGGGATATAGGCCCAATAGAAACGCTGCTGGGTCAAAGGGTATGCACAGTTTGATAACTTTTTGAGCATAGTTCCAAATTGCTCTCCAGAATGGTTGGATCTGTTTACAGTTCCACCAACAATGTATCAGTGTCCCAGTTTTCCCACATCCATGGCTCTCTTCAACAATGAGGTGATTCAAACCAGTTCCTATTGTTCATCAATGAAGAAAGCCATATACATCCAGAGAGAGGCCTGTGGGAACTGAGTGTGGACCACAATATAGCATTTTAATGCTTTCTGTGAATATTTGCTTGCATTTTGTTTTCCTTCTTAGGTTTTTTTTTCTCTTTCTAGATCTGACTTTTTTGTGTGCGGTAAGATAACTGTATAGATATGTATGCATATATTTGATTTGTCATATAATTTAACATATTTAACATGTATTAAACTATCTGTCATCTAGAGGTGGGGTGGGGGGGAAGGAAGAGAAAAATTTGAAACAAAAAAAATTTGTAAAGGTCAATGTAGAAAAATCATTCATATGTTCTGTAAATAAAAAGCTTTAATTAATTAAAAAAAAAAAAAAAAGGAACCTGAGGCAAACAGGATTAAGTCCCTATGGTTACATTGCTAGTAAAGTCTAAGGCTGGATTTGAACTCAACTCTTTCTGACTCCAGGCCCACCCTATCCACTGTGCTACCTACCTACTCAGTCAAGAAGACCTTAGTTAAGTCACTTAATTCTGTTTAACCTAATTTCCTCATATGTAGAATGAGCTAGAGTAAGAAGTAGCAAACCACACCAGTATCTCTGCCAAGAAAACCCCACAGAGTAGGGATAGGATTGAAACTGAAAAGGTTGAATCCATATATATATATATATTCATATATATACATATATATATATATACACACATATATATGAAAGTGAGTTCATAAGAGAGTTGTCTCTCTGTATATATATGTATACATATATATAATTTATATCTATCCTATATATATATATATATATATGTATATGTGGGTATATCTGTATATACCCACATATACATACAAATTGTATGTACACACAATACATACAAAGTTTATATACACATACACACAAATACACATTTTTACATATATTCTATTTTTTGACCAAAGTGGACCACTGATGGTTTAGAGTCTCCAGCCTGTATGGACTGACTTACTACAACCCACTTGTAGATCTACAACTTTAACTCCCATGTTCATGAACCCTGAAATGTTTTACCTGATCATCATCTTTTATCATTCTGTTTTTTCCCATGTTTTATGGTCTTTAATTCTATTCTTTATCCTCACCATGACCTTCACTCCTTCTACTCTTCAGTTCTTTCCCAGACCATCGACCATGAACTGGCCATGCTCTCCTCTCTTTCCCACCTTGAGCTCTTGATGAAACTGTTCAAATCTGTGTTACCCTTTACTCTTGATTCCCTTGCCCTCTGCTTTGATCACTAGTCATACCTTTTCAAATCCCAGCCCTCAATTGCTCCCATCATCTGACTTCTAAGTTTCTATTCATGTGCCATTAAAAAAAAGTGGTACATGAAAAATGTGAAGAAAATGAGGAAAAAAACTTATCACACTACCCACTGCATCTCTCCCTTCCCATTCTCTAAACTGAGAACATCACTTCATACTTCACTTGATAACTGAGGCCATTTGCTGAGAGCTCCCTCATCTCTGTAATATTCATTCTCTTCCTATGTACTGAGTGCTTCCTGTCTATAAAGGTACCCATGTCTTTCCCCCTTTTTAAAAAGTTGTATGATTCCACTATTCCTTCTAGCCATTGCTTGGCATTTTTCCTCCCTCTCTCAGCTACACCCTTTGCAAAAGCTGTATGCACATGATACATAGTATTTCTATCCCTGTATGGTGTCTGGCTTCTGATATCATCATTTAACACAAACTATCCCTCCAAAGTTAACAAGAATTTCTTTTTTTTTTTCCTTTGCAAGGCAATTAGGATTAAATTATTTGTTCAGGAAATATAGCTAATAAATATTAAGTGTCTGAGGCAGGATTTGAACTCAGGTTCTTCTGAATCCAGGGTCTGTGCTCTATCCATTACACCATCTAACTATATCCCTAATAACTTATTAATTGCCAAATCCAATGGCTTTTTATCAGTCCTCATCCTTGACTTCTTTGTGGTAATCTTTTGACACTACTGGTACCATTTCCTCCTGGATACTTTGCCCTCTCTCAGTTTTTAAAATACTGTTCTCTCCTGGTTTTCCTTCTACCTGTCCACTTTCTACCTACTTAACTGTTCTTTCTTAGTCTTCCTTTGCTGGATCTTTGTCTAGGTCAAAGAGTGAAAAGACCCAGAGTTGGGAGATATATTATCATGTACAAAGAATAACAAGAAGGTCACTGTTTTTGGATTATCAAATATATGGAGGAAAAGGAAGTATAATTAGATCAGGAAAAGTAAGAAGGAAGCAGGCTTTAAAAAGCTTTAAAAGTCAAACAGCATTTTACTTTTGATGCTGGAGGTAAAAGAAAATTTAATCTATTAATAGGAGAAGATGTTATTAATAGTCAAACCTGGGCTTTAGGGAAATCATTTGGTAGCAGAAAGGTGAATGAATTGAAAGATGAAAAGATTTGAGACCAATTAGAAGGCTATTGCAGTAGTCCAGGTATGCAGGGATTAGGACCTGTATCAGGGTGGTGGCTCTATGAGAGGATCAGACATAGGAGCAGTGTTGTGAAAATGGAAATGTAAACATTTGACAATAGTTGAATATGTGGGATTAGTCAGAGGGAGAAGTTTAAAATGGTAGGAGGATTTCAGTCTGGGTGCCTAGGAGGATGTGTAGTGCCTTTGACAGCAATAGAAAAGTTGGGAAGAGGAGAGGGTTTGGGCAAAAAGATAATGGGGTATATTTTGGACATATTGAGTTTGAGATGTCTTTGATAAACTTGAATCCATTCATGGGAGAACCAGGAGAGAAGAGAGTTATAAAAACCTAGAGAGGATAGAGTATCCAAGAGCAGATGGTGACCCACATACTCTACAATCCCGCTACTCCAGCCTCCTTGCTGTTCTTTGCACACAATGCTCCACTAGATGCCATGACTTTGTACCAAGCAGCTGTCTGCCATGCCAGAATGCTCTCCTTTCTCACTTCTTTCTCTTAGCTTCTCTAGCTTCCTTCAAAATTCAGCTCACTTTCTGTGGAAGGTTTTTCCTGGTCTCTTTCCTTCCTTATCATTCTCTCCCACTATCCACTGTTGGTAGTGACTTCCCTCTGAGATTTCCTTCCATCTGCTCTGTATATATCTTGGATATACAGAGATATTTAATATGTGTCCCCTATGCAAGGTCCTTGAGGACAATGACTGTTTGCTTTTTTTAGTACAATGCCTGATAAGGTAAGCATTTATTAAATGCTTTTTGACTGAGAAATAGACTAATTAATTAATTATCATATAATGATGATATGTTGTAATAATAAAATATGACAATAATAAATGTATGTTAAGTACCACCCACATACAATGCACTGTGCTGATATGAAGAAATTAGGAAAGGCAGAATAGTACTGATATAAACTAGGGCTCAAATCTAAGCATTTGCATAAATCTCTCCTTACCTGTGATTTCTTACCATTCTTTCTATCAATAAAGAGAGTGTAATTTTTATGTAATTTCATTTCACAACTCCTTTAAAATTGTTTCACCATACAATCATAGGACTACAGATTTAGAGATAGAAGAGAGAGTGATGGTGACTTGGTTCAATTCCCTCGTTTTATGTAATTGGGGAAACCAAAGTCCACATTGGCGTAGTAACTAGCCAAAAGTGACACAAGTAGTGTTTGGATTTGAATTTAGAATTTTTTCAGTCCAAATCAAACTCTCTTTCCTACATACTATTCTTTCCTTCGTTGTTTATTTCTGCTGTGTAGGCTTTTGTTATGTCCATTAGCAGCAGTAGTAGTAATGAGGAGAATGAGAAGTTTCAAAGCTACACCAGTTTAGACTGGGAAATTAAAGGCTCTCCTATAGGCAGTTGGAACCGCAGGGAAAATTTAAGAAGGCCCCGTTGCAATCACTCTAAGTGGGATTTGATTTCTATCTTAGGATAAATGTTTCAACTGGAAGGTAAGTGCTAGGAGATAAGGAAGATAAGGAAGCCATATGGCTCAGTTTGACTTTTTTTTTTTTTAAATGAAGGATTAATTAATATGAAAGGAGAGGCTTACAATCTTGTTTATTTAGGAGACAGAAACACGAGAGAGTGAATGAAGTAAACTTCCCTAAAGCAGAATAGGACTAGAAAGCTGATTCCTTAATTCCTTAATTCCCCCTCAGTAACTAAACTACACCCCATCCCTCATCTCTTAACATTCCTCCCTCCCCCTCCTAGACTTTCCCTTCACATCAAAGACTTTAAATTACTTTAAATGTGCTAATAATCTTTAAGAGATGATCAGCTATTCACAACATAGGAATTAACTTAATGAAATCTTGACTTCCCTCCCAAAACGCTGATTTTTATTTCCAAAGATAAATATACTTATTTCTCCTTAATATGGCTAGTTGCAACTCACTGTCAGTTCTTAGCCTGGGTGTAACAGGGTGAGAACACAGGGAGAAAAGCTGGGGAAGAGTTCTTTTAATGTCCTTATTCAGCAGAGCTCACCCTGCCAGAGCTCGTGGTTTTTCTCCCTTCTCTTAAGTTCGAGATGAATCGGCTCAGCACTACCTGGGACATACAACCATATGTCTATATCAGAACTTATTGTCCTGTCCCAAGGACTTGAAAGAAGAGGGAGGAGGGGACCAGGGAAAATGAATGACCAGGTCTGAGCAGGAGGCAGAAATGGAGGAAAAGGAAGAACTTTTTCTGAGCATGCTTTGTCTCCTCTCTTGGTATCAGCTGATCAATCAACAAGTGTTTATTAAGTATTGTGCCGGGCACTGGAGATACAGAAGCAAAAATGAAAGAGGCCTTGATATGTTGCAAGGTACTTCATTTCTCATTTCTTTGGCATAGAGCTACTCCTATGCCCTAGGCCTGGGATACTTCAGGAAGTATTCTATTCAGATGTCAAGCTGGACACATTGCCCCACACAAAGCAAAGGTACACACCCTTTTAAAGAACTGCAAGTTTAAAACCACAAAGATCTGAGAGATCTAACCTAATGCTTTCATTTAAAAACAAATCAGGAAATTGAGGCCCCCAAAGGTTAAATCCAAAGGCACACAACTAACAAGTAGCAGAGCTTGGATTTAAATCTAGTACCCTTTGAATCCAGTAACCTTTCCCCTTTTTAATGATTATTTCATTGAAGGACACCATCAGTATGGAAGAGTACAATCAGCTTTCATTTGACTTTTCATTCACTGAGCATCTACTATGTGCAAAGCATAGATATACTCTTCAACTTCCAGGAACTTGATTTACTGATTCAAGAGAAAGAACACCGATTTAGACAAGCATATGCTTGGACTACAGGGAGTACAGTAGAATTGGATGTGAAAGAAAGGTTTGGCTGGTCGGAATAGTTGTGGTCAGTCTGCACAACTCTTTGAGTGGCACAAACCCAAAAATAATAGTCCTTGTAACAAGGTTGTCCACATGGGTTATGGTGAATTTTTTTAGTCCTAGTCAATTCTTCTGGACAGACCAACATTTTTGCTTTTTAAATGCAGAGACAATAAATGATTAAAAAAAAAAAACTGCCAATAGAGAGGGTTTTTTTTTGTTGTCGTTGTTGTTTTTGTCTTTGAATCTCTAGTAGGCCTAATATAATGCCTGATACAAAATGGGAGCTTATTAAATGGATGAATGAATAACAGATTAAAATACTATTTTAATGATACTCAGGCTACAGGTATGAGCTGGAGTAAATGATTTCTAAAGTTTAAATCATCTAAAACTGAGTTCTACTAACTCGAGGATTTTATGATTAGGGATAAGAATAGCTAAATGATTCAATATAAAATTAAGTAAAAATGTCACATTTCAAACTTGGAACAGCTCCAAAGAGACATAAGTATGTCCAGTAAAATGGCTTGCCCTGTCAAATAAACTGAAATTGGGGGTGTCTTACTTCTCCCTGGAGTGAGGCAGCACATGCTAGCAGTCCCGGGGGCTTCCCAGAAAGACAGGAAAAAGACCCCTTTGATCAGTGCTCCTAGATTACATGGCCTATTGGGGATTGGCAGAGGTGGGGTGAAGGCTAGGACCGAATCCCAGCACTGTGTCCCTGTGCAGGAAGCTGGCTTGTCTAATGCCTGGCCCTCGCTGATACTCCCAGCCCGTCACTTTCCTGCACTCTGAAAACATCTAAACATTTGGAGGAAAACAAGAAACCAAACAATAGATGATTGTAGACTGAAGAACAGGGCCAACTTCCCTCTTGGGACTCAGAGAGCTGTTCATAAACTGCTCCAGCTGTGGTCTCACGGTTCAGGATATCATTGGAGCCCTGTGAGTGAATTACAGCCTTGTCCTCACTTGGGGACCATCTACTATATCCTTTTATATATCATCTCTGTAATGCAAATGCTTGTGGGGAGGGAGCTGTGCTGTTGTTCAATGGGAAAGTGTTTTTTCCCTGTCTGTCATTAGGCAATTCACACAAAAAAGGATGTGCTTGAGTCTTAATAGTTGGCTTTGTCACCCTGCCAACTGGCGGGTACATCCTGATCAAGACTGTTTGCCCTACAGAAAAATAGTTCAGCAAACCATAGAGAGGGCCCTGGGCATTGCCCCCTCAGCCCTATGTTTGTTTCAAAATATTTTTGTGGTAAATGGGAGCTAAATTACACTGAGAGCAATTCAGCCTGGAGGTGATGTGTACTGGGGAAGGGCAGGTCAATATGGCTCCCAGAAGATACAACAGTATCTCCAAAGATTTTCCAGGCATTTGCTTACAACCCTCCCAACAGGTGAGGGGTAGAGAAGGGAAGCATCTATGGCAAGGATGGAAAGATCATTCAAGGACCTTTCTTGACTGGTACCCTAGAGAGCAGACCAGGTCTATTATTTTACTTGATAAAAACAAACATTCAAAATAAGTTCACTGGGTGAATTTTCTGAATTTCTAGACTTTAAATCCAGGGAGATTGTACAGGGTAGGGGTGGGAGGTAGGCTACAATTGCTGAAAAAAAAAAAAACCAGGCGTGTTCATAAAGCGACTGGATTCAGACATCACATCACAGCTTCAGACAGTCAAGCCATTCTTATATTTACTTGGCTGTGTAATGCTTTGGACCAGACAGTATTTCTGGGGTTGTTCTTGCCTGGGGAAAAGTGGTAAGAATTTATCAAGAATCCCACAGCTGGAAGAAAAGTTGACTGACCTATTTACTAACAAGGATGGAAGAGAAACATCCTCATTTCACAAAAAGCAATGCTCTTGTACTGGGGTTCATGGTGTCAGAAAAATGCTTAGACAGACACAGAGATCTGGCACCTGTGGGGGGAAAGCAGGCATTTATACTTTTGATAGAAATCAATGGGAATTCAGAAATTGTTTTCATGAAGAAGTGGCTCTTACTTTCAAATCATTGTAAATTACAGAAATGATCTGATGATCAACCATAAGGCTTGTAAAGTTCAAAATGGATTGTCATGACCTATTTCCTAATATAGTGCCAATGGCAAAGTGGGCAGCCTATTCTGCTTAATATTAATGACCAACATCAAATAAGGTCCACTAGGCTGTGCACATAATCCAACACAATAAGTATCCATTAAGCATTTACTCTGTGGAAGGCCCTAGGCCACAAAGACAATGGCTCTTGTCATGAAGAAACCTACAGTTTCCTGAGGAGATTAAAAAATGTACACAGAAAGATATACATGTTCATTTGAGAAAGAAGGAATGAACACTAAATAGAGGGCTTGGCTAAGGCTTCTCATGAGAAGCAGCACATAAATTGAACCTTAAGGAAAGCTAAGGATTCTAAGAAGGTTCCAGCAGTGTCACTGGCTAGAAACCTGGACTTGAAGTCAAGAAGACCTGGATTTTAATATCTTACCTTTGAGGCATACTACCCGGGGAGCTTTATTCAAGTCATCTAATTTCCCTGGGCCTCAGTTTCCTCATCTGTAAAAAAATGAGGGGTTAGACTGACGTCCCTCTCCATTCCCAGGCTCTGGGGTTCTGGGGATATTCTCTTGGGGACTATGAGGTTCTTAGGAAGCATTTTCTTTGTTAAGCTTCTACTCAGGGGGTGGACTCAGGAGGATCTGGCTCAGAATTTCGTTGCCTTGTGGTGACTCCTTAATGAAAAACATTAATAAAGCACTCCTTGATTCTGAAAGACTACGGAATTCACAATGGAATCCACTATGCTCTTGCTTGAGCAGCCAGATAAGGTACTCACTTTATCTTAAGTATGATGGAAGTATGTCTAACACCTGGCAGAAAGTGAAGATCTTTGCCCAAGAAGTTTGAAGGACTGCAGAGATGTATTCCAGTGAACTTTCTCATATCCATATTATGTTGGAAATGGGCCACCAGGGGAAGAGAATAAGCATTATTAAGGATATACTATGTGCCAGACACTGTATTAAATGCTTTATAAATATTATCTGATTTGATCCTCACAACAGCCTTGTTAGGTAGTTACTATTATTATTATTCCCATTTTACATTTGAGGAAACTGAGGCAGACAGAGAGACTTGCCCAGGATTACACTTTGTAAGTGGTTGAGGCCAATTTTCAACTTAGGTCCAGGCCCATTGTTCTATTTACTATAACACCTCGGTGTCTTTGTATCTATAGGAGTATTATCCTCTTTTTTGTAGTTAAAACTTTTAGGCACATCTTTCAAATATCTAAGAAAATAGGGATAAATTTACAGAAAAAAAATTTTAATGGAGAAATATTTAAGATTTCAATATACTGTGTTACTAACTGGAGCTTACAATTAGTCAACAAACATTTAAATACTTACTATTTGACAGTCATGTATGCTAAGCATTGGAAATACAAAGAAAGGAAAAAAAAAAACAGTCCTTCCCCTTAAGGATCTCATATTCTAATGGGAGAAACAATATATGAACAACTTTGTACATACAAGATATATAGAGGGTATTAGGTATTTCTCAGAGGAAAGACTTTTAGCAGAAGGATTTTAGCTGAGATTGAAGGAAATCTGGGGAGCCAGGAGGCAGAGATAAAAAGAGAGAGCATTCCATGCTGGAGGCAGTCAGAAGAAAAAGGCCCATATGGAATCAGGAGAAATGGCATCTCATTCAAGGAATAGAGGTCACTGAATTATGGAATACACACCAAAGTGGTAGTGAAGGGACACAATGATGTTCCTTGAAATTCTGCAGAAGACTGTACTTTTGGCTAGTTGCTATTTGGTTTCCAATGGAAAATTATATACTTTCCCAACCAATGAAAGGGGGAGGCAGGAAGGAACAGAAAGAGAGAGGGAGGGAGAGAAGAGAGGAGAAAACTCATCATCACAATTACTGAATTCTAGGAATCCTTTCTCAAACACTCATTAAAGATCAAATATCTTACTTGGAATATTTTTTGCAGAAATATAAAGGGGTAATTATCTTGTCCTATAGTCTAGATCATGGACTTAGAACTGTTTAGAAGTTATTGAGTTCAATCCCTCACTTTATACATGAAGAAAGATGGTACTTAGAGACATGAAGTGATTAGTCCAAGGTCATATGGCAGCAGACCCCATCCAGACTTGAACTCATGCCCTGTAACTTCACTTTCAATATTCTGAGTTCAGGGCTTGTGCTCCTATACCAGGCTGCCATTCAAACATAGGATTCAGCGTTAGAAGGGACATTAAAGATAATCTAGTTCAATCTCTTCACTTTAGAGATGAGAAAACTGAAGAGCATACAAGATAAATGAGTTATTTAAGGTCCAGCCTAGGTCTTCTGACTCCTGTGAAGGGAGAACATATTGCTTGCCCCAAACTCCATCATTTTTATATACAAGGAAGCTGAGGACTGAGGGGACTTGTTCAAGACACTTACCTAAGAATCTAAGATAGGGCCTTGACTCCAAATGCATAGGCTTTTTATACTATAAGTACCTCACAGAGAAATATTAAATGGAGTCACAGAATTGAGACATTAAGGAAGAACAGAGATGGGCACAGGTGGAAATAAGGCATTGAAGAAAGGTCAAAGAAGGCACTGTTTTATAACTTGAAATATGGGAGTTAGTGGTCTAGGCTTTTAGGATAGGACCCAGAATGAAACATATAAATCAATGTGTTTTTTTTTTCCAGTGAGCACTATGACTTTAATATCTTTTAGTTATTATGCGATATTGACACAAAATACTAGAAAATAATGTAATATTTTCATTTATAGATATTCTTTTGATTCAATAATGAGAATGAAACTAATACTTCAACAATGATCTAAGAAAAATATTATATCCCTATATTATATTCCTACGTATCACTACTTATAGTAATATATGCTGAATACCATAAGCACTGTTTAGGTAAGCAAGCTTTATTACAAAATCACAGAATTTAGAATTCAAAGTGATATTATCAGCAACATCTTCCAACTAATAACTAAAAAGAAGTTCTACCATTACATACCTGATAAGTGATTAACTGGCATTTTCTTAAAGACCTCCAGTGAGGGGAACCACCACCCATTTCCTCACACTTATTCTACTTCAGGACAACTAGTTTTCAGGAAAATTTTTCTAACATCATCTTTTTAACTTCAACTCATTCCTTCTGGTTTGCCCCCAGAGGCAAGACAGAAAATCCTCTCCTACAAGTCCTTCAAGTACTAGAACTGTTCTCATATGTCTTATGATTCTTCTTTTTCCCATGATAAACATGTCAATTCCCTTCAATTAAATCCTCATAGAATCCAGTTCAATCCATGGATTGAAGACTTTTCATCTTGGATATCTTTCTAAATCAATGTGTTTTTTATTATCTTAATCCTTTTAAAAATTAAAAAAAATTATAATAGTATTTTATTTTTCAAAATACATGCAAAAATAGTTTTCAACATTCACCTTTGAAAAACTTTGCGTTTCACATTTTTTTCCTTTTACCCCTATTCCCTTCATCCTCCCCAAGACAGCAAGCAATCTGATATAAGTTAAAAGTGCAATTCTTCTAAAGATATTTATAACTTCTTATCAAAATTTAAAGACAAACTTATTTAGAAAAGGGGGGCCCTTAGAAAAGGGCAGAGACCCTAGGATATTATGAGGCCCAGAAAGCAATTGACTATTGACAGTAAGGGTAATTCTCTGGGAAGATGAAGGAGATAGGAGTGAGAGGGGCTTTTTTAGTGCTCTTTTGGAAGGTGGAACGAGCAGAGGGAGAAGTGTGCCATCTGAGAGCTTACTCTATTAGGTTTTGCTAACCATACTTGTTTCTACAGATGCTGAAAGAGACTAAATGCTTTCAAAACTCTACATTTTGGTTCCCTTAAAGACTTCTAAGAACAGAAGTAAACAGAACCAGGAAAACAATATGAACAATGTCTATTACACTGCAAATTTCCCCTCTAACACATAATGCTACCATCCTGGACAAGTTACTTTATCTCTCAGTGTCCAAGACAACTCTCTAAGACTATAAATTGAAGGATGTGACTTCTTGTATTGGAAGAGGGATTTTCTTTACTGGGAGCGCTTTATGACAATGAAATCACAGAACTGGTGCAAAAAACCCCCCAAGCAATTAAAAAAGCACACAAATAAATAAGTTGTTTACAAGAAACACACTTGTGGTTGGAGCATCAGCCTTGGAGACAGGAAGACCTGAATTCAAATGTGACCTCAGACACTTAATATTTACTAGCTATGTGACCCTCGGCAAGTCATTTGACCCCAATTGTTTTGCAAAATAACTCCACACAAACAAAAAAAACAAGAAACAAGAAACACTTGAAGCAGAGACAGACACCCACAGACTAAAAGTAAGGAGTTAGAGCAGAATATATTATGCTTTCACTGAAGTAAAAAAGCAGGGGTAGCAATCCTGAACTCAGAAAAAGTAAAAACAAAAATAGACCTAATTTAAAAAGGTAAAGAAGGAAATTTTATTTTGCTAAAAAATGATAGGCAATGAAGCAATATAAATACTAAACATATATTCACCAACATATAAACATATATAAGTAAATTAGAAGAGCAAGGAATACTGTGACTCTTCGATAAATGGAAAGTGAAAAAAATCATGATCAAAGAAGAGATAGAAAGCATCAAAGTGCAAAATAAATAATTTTGACTATGTCAAAAAGCCTTTGTATAAACAAAACCCATACAACCAAGATTAGAAGGAAAGCAGAAAGGTGGGAAACAGTCTTTACAGTATCTCTGATAAAGACTTCATTTCTCAAATATATAGAGAAATGAGTCAAATTTATAAGAATACAAGCCATACCACAATTGATAAATGGTTAAAGGATATGAACAGAAATTTTCAGATGAAGAAATCAAAGTTATCTATAGGCATATGAATCTAAATCACTTTTGATCAGAGAAATTCAAATTACAACAACTCTGAGATTCTATACCATACCTACCAGATTGGCCAATATGAGAAAAAAAGGAAAGTGATAAATATTGGAGAAGATGTGGGAAAATTGGGACACCAATAGACTGGTGGTGAAATTGTGGATTGATCCAACAATTCTGGAGAGGAATTTGGAACTATGCTCAAAGAACAATCAACCTGTGCATCCCCTTTGATCCAGTATGACTAAGATATCTCTATCTCAAAGAAATCATAAAAAGGGGGGAAGGATCTACATGCACAAAAATATTTATAGAAACCCTTTTAATTGTGCCAAAATGTTGCTATCAATGTACCTATCAATTGAGGAATGGCTAAACAAAAAGTAGTACATGAATGTAATGGAATACTATTGTGCAATAAAAAATGAACAGATAGATTTAAGAAAAACCTGGAAAGACTTGTATGAACTGAGGCAAAATGAAACAAGCAGTACCAGGAAAACACTGTATCAACAACATTGTACAATGATCAATTATGATTGAGTCAGCTCTTCTCAGAAACAGAATGATCCAAAACAGATACAAAAGACTGGTGAAGGAAAATGCTATCCATAACCAAATAAAAAACCAATGGACTCTTAATGCAGATTGGAGAGTATTTTTTCTACTTACTTTATTCTTTCTTATAGTTTTCCCAAACTCTTTTGATCTATTTTTTTTTCTTTTACAACTGTGATTAATATGGAAATATGTTTTACATGATAGTACATGTATAAACTATATCAAAACTTTGTCAAAATCTTTGGAAGGAGAGAAGGGAAGGAGGAGAAAAATTTGGAACTCAAAATTTTATAAAAATGAATAATAAATGAACTGATGCTAAGTGAAATGACCAAAATCAGGAGATCATTATACATGGCAATTGCAAGATTATATGATGATCAATTCTGATGGACATGCCTCTTTGCACCAATGAGATGATTCAAGCCAGTCTTTGTGATGAGGAAAGCCATCTGCACCCAGAGAGAGGACACAGGGAAATGAATGTAGAACCACAACATAGTATTTTCACTTTTTTTGTTGTTTGCTTGCATTTTGTTTTCTTTTTCATTTTTTCCCTTTTTGATCTAATTTTTCTCATGCAGCATGATATTTGCGGAAATATGTATAGAAGAACTGCATATGTTTAACATATATTGGTTCACTTGCCATCTAGTAGAGGGGGTGGGAAGAAAGGAGGGGAAAAAATTAGAGCACAAGGTTTTATAAGGATGAATGTTGAAAATTATCCATATATATACTGAAAATAAAAAAGTTTTAATTAAAAAATGAATGCTAAGAATTTCTTTGACATGTAACTAGAGGAAAAAATAATTACTATTTTTTAAAAGCCACAAACAAAAACCAACCAACTAAATCTCCAAACAGAGGTGGCTGTTAGAGGTAAAGAATGATGAAGCTGATCAGCTAGTACTAGTGTAAATCATACTATCTTCTTTCCAACAGTTGGATTTCAGGGAATAACAAAGATCTTTTTCCTTGTTTCACTATAGTTTTATGTTGTAATGCTACCTTCTCAAAGTGCCTACATAACAGCCATTTTCTAAATGTGTAATAAATAGAGAGGTGGATAAAAATCAAGTAGTTTCCCAGGCTGTGGAGTTATAGGCTGTTCTCTTTTATGAGATCCATAGGAGAAATCCTATGGCTTTAGAACCAAAAGGGCCCTGGGAGGACATCCAAGCCAATGCTCCAAACTTTTTTTTTTTTTGTTTGTTTTTAGTAATAGATAAGGTAATTGAAGTCTAAAGAATTTAATTCCTCACTAACTTTTTCTCTTCTAATCTTGGCACTCTACTCGAGGGCCATGTTTGAAATTCAATTCTCTGTTTAATTTCAGTTTTTCCTAGGTCCCCATTTTCATTTTTGGACTTGATAATGAGCCAGAATTGGACACACAAGGGGTGACTCAAAAATGGCTGAGTCAACCAAGTGATCTGCTTTAGAGTAAAAGAGTGAGACTTTCCTAAACTTACTAGTTTCCTTGAATACTGCCTGTCCCATCCCCAAGCCCCCCAGCCCCTTTCCCCCCACACTCCAGTCCCCACAATGTGCTGTTGTGCTGAGGCTGTATCCAGGCTAGGAGATTTGGCACTGAGATGGTGGGGAATATTCATCAGATATTTAAAACAGAGCTGAGAGAACAAAGGAGGGCTTTGTGGTGAGCAGAGGCCCTGAAAGCCTGGAGCCCCAGCCAGCCAGCTTGCAAGGAGTGTTTGCTAATGTACACAGCAGAGTGCATTCCTCACATTTGATTACATGACAGTTTTATATACCAGGTACATGGGGGAGTTTTTCTTAACCCTTCCTTTGGCCGTGCTCTTTGGTAAGCTAAATGGGAGGCTGGCTAATGCTCTCCCAACCACCACCCATTTCGATAGTAAATTCATGTTTCCCATGTTTCTATATGGCAGATCATTAAGACAAAATGACAGACAGCCTCATTGAGAGTTCAATCAGTAAATGGCTAGGGTAAATCGGACACTCAGGAAATATAAAAATCAAAGTTTTACAAAAAGAATCTTTGAGTTGAATTCTTCTCATCTCCAGAAGTAAAAGTCTTTTGAAAAGCCCATCCCTTTTGCATTTTCCCCCCTGTGATCTGCTTCTTTAGTTTGCTCTGGTGGGAGTGTAAGCAACACAGTCCATTTCATTTTCCTGTTTATTGGGAGTTTTATGGTGGGGATTTCCCACACACTGGCCCTGTTCTGGATCTGATTTCTTAGTACTGGTGGAGGTGGGTGGTATATTTGACAAACCCGTTTTCTCTGGGGCAGAAAGGTACTGAAAGGTAATTAGCTTGGCTTGGGGTGGGGTGGGGGCAGGAAGCTGCATAGATACTTGAGTAGGGGATGGAGAGTTGGAGGTTTCCATTCCATGCTCCAAGGTCGCAGATGAAACATTCTGTCTTGCAAATTCCATTGGAATGTAACAAGGTAAAAGGAGAAGCAGCTGTAGGAGTTAGGGACCCTCCATTTGGCCAGTCTGGACAATTGAGGGGAAAATGAATTATGCAAAAGAAAGAGAATTGGGCTGAAATAGAGGAGCTGTGTTCAAATGCTGACTGCCGCTTACCTGCAATACCTGGGACATTTCACTGAACCTCAATTTCCTCATTTATCCTACAAAATATTGGATTATATAGTCTCTAAAGTGCTTTTCAAATCTAAATATGAATTATTCAGATTGGCTGCCTGAATGATCTCTAATTCACCAGTATAAGCTTCTGAAATTGTTATGGAAATACGGTTATGGAGAGGTTAAAGGATTTTTGCCCATGATTCCCCCAAAATCTGGGATTAGAGAGAGGAAGGAATGAAAAAGACATCTTTGGATCTGAATACCATGATTTTCTTCTCATTAGATCACACTCCCCCTTGGTAGTAATGACTTCCACTGACAGTATAGCTTGGACACATATCCCAGGAATTTATGACGTTTTCCTCCCTTCCTTCTAAGAAAGCAGAATGACTTTTATTGGAAGCCTCATCTTTGCTAGTGGTTCATTAGCCATCTCATGTAAGAACCCCTTTCTTGTCACTTCCCAATCATCTCCAAGGCCACTAGCTGCCTCTGACATCACCAACACCCGATTATATCCCTTAATGGCTAAGCAGCAGCCAGGGCAGATCAACAATCTTGAAGCACCAGTCACGTAGTTCTCAAACATGGCCTGGTTAGCAAGGATGATGTAAAGGGGATTTTCTCCCCCTCAAAGACTGGGGCTGGCATGAGTTTGTGCCTGGGCCAGGTTCCAAGAACTCTGTTCCTAGATGGAGGTAGTTGGAAGGGGGAATGGAATCCCACCCCCCCTCACGGCACAGGGAGCTGGGGACTGTTTCTATACTTGGGAAGCAGAATGTTGCACCCTCCCACCCTCAAAAGCTGGTTGGTGAACGTGTGCATTTGGGAAGAGGAAAACTGGGAGAGGGATATGTTCTGCTCTCTTGGTAGGCCAGGAGTTTTTAACCTTTGTATGCCATTGACCTAGAAGGATGCTGGCAAATGTTTCACAACCAGTCCATATACATGTATGGATGTGTATACACATATGTGTATGAAGGACAGACTTTTTCCCATTACCTTGCTAGATCTAAATAATTAATAAAACAATAAATTTAGCCCTGATTTATAGTGTTTGTCAATTCCCAAGACATAAATGCTTACACTGAGAATTTAATTGGCTAGAGAGCACACCCTTACATGGACTCCTTTGGCATCTGGAATCTCTTTGGCAGTTTGGAAGTCTATGAATCCTTATGTTTTAAAACAAATAAAATTCTTGAGAAACTGTATTGAGACATAGCATATTATGTTGAAATATATTAAAAATAACATATTCTTAAAACTATCAGGTTCACAAGACCCCCAGATTAAGCACTTAAATGGAAGGTGCATTTCCAGGTACTGGCCCACTCCTTACCTGGATCAATTTTTCAAATTTGGCTCTCATTACCCATCATAATATATGATATTAAATTTATTTTAATAGTGTATAATATCTTTTCACATCATTTGCTAATTGTTTTACTTGGATTATGAAGGTCATTTCCCTAACTAGATGGTGTCTTCCACATCTTACCATTTGTTCTGTCTCTCCCACAGCAACTAGCATAATGTTAGGTGTAACCATGGTTAACCGTGATGGGGAAAGATCAACCTCTGCATGTCTAGCATGGTACTTGAATGACTTCTGATTGAGGCGAACATTATAAAGAGAGCAGGGCATAGTAAAGTTCTGTGCATTTGATTGGCTAAGACACAATTGGGCCCCAGGCAAACCTTGGTTAGAACAGTCTTGGAACCCATCCATACTGGACAAATAAGACAATTTTTGTAGTCATTTAATCAATAAGCATTATTAAGTGCCTACTATGTGACAGGTGTCAAAGTAGAAAAAGAATACTGGATCTGAACTCAGGAAGATTCATGTTTATAAATTTAAATCTGATACTGACTAGCTGTATGACACCGGGCAAGTCACTTACTCCCATTTGGTTCAGTTTCCTCATCTGTAAAATAAGTTGGAGAAGAAAGTGGAAAACCATTCTAGTATCTTTGCCAAGAAAACCCCAAATGGGGTCATAAAAAATTGGACATTATAGAAATGACTCAACAATGACAACTATGTGTCAGATGCTGTGTTATGTTTTAGGGATATGAAGAAAGGCAAATACTCTCAGTCCAATGGGAGAGACAATCTACAAACAACCACATACAAACAAAATATAGGGAGAATAAAATAGAAACGATCAACCAAGGAAAGGCACAAAGGAAACTGAGGAGAGGTTTTTTGGAGAAAGTGGGATTTTAGCTGTAACTTGAAGGACACTAGGAAAGTCAGGAAGAAAAATTGAGGAGGGAGAGAATTCCAGGGGGCTACTCAATGAAAATACACTGTTCCAGCAGATAAAGTGTTCAAGCAACAGCAAAGAGGGCAGTGTCATTAGATTGCAGTATGGAAAGAAGAGAATGAATAAAGTATAAGAAACTGGAAAGGTGAGAAATTAGGTTATAAAGGGCTTTGAATGCCAAAAAAGAGGATTTTAATATTTGTCTAAAGGAGATAGGGAGTCATAATAATTTATTGAGTTGGGGAAAAGAGGATTTGACATGATCAAACCTGCAATGAAGAAAATCATTTTGACAGCTGAACAGAGAGAGAACTGCAGTGGGTAAAGACTTGAGGCAGAGAGATTTCATGTTAGATAAAAGGGAAAAATGGAAGCTCTCAGGGAATGGTCTCAATTTTTTCCCCATGAAATATGAGATAGAGTTCTCAGCCAAGAGGGTGAGAACAGGGGGAGCTATGGGAGGTTTAAGAGGGAATGAAAAGGTCTGTAAAAGCCATCGTAGCTAGAGAGGTGTAAAAGGATTGCCTAGCCATGGTCAGGGTCCATTTGAGATTATGTAACATAAAGTTGTAATGGATCCAGTCAAAACATTTTCATGATTTTCTCCAGCTTTGTTCAGTGGCTTGGGAGTAGGAGGAAGGGTAGCAGATGGTGGGAGTAATCCAGGGCTGAGGCTTAGCAGGGCAAGATCAGCAATAGAATAAGAGAAGAAGGGACTAAAGAGAAAAGAACAGTATTAAAATAAATTGATTCTTCAAGAGATGAGGCTGGGGAAGGGAGGAGAGAACATAGCAGGGATGATGACCTGAGAAAAAACATAGGTAGAGGAACTGGAGGTCAGAGTGAGAATAAAGACGAGAATTAGAGACTGCAAGCCAGAGAGGCAAAATGTGGAAAGATGTCTGCTCCAAGCATTTAAAGACTGCCCCTGGAAGAATGAGTAGATAAAAACAATTTGTCCCAATAACCATGAAAATGGCCAAAGCAGGTGCTGTGGGACATTTAGAGAGTTTGGTCAAATATCAAAGAGTCCAAGTCCATCCATTGTAATCTGGGCCATCTCCAGTCATCTTGACTCTTGTCTTGCTATTGGACTTCCATGACTCTAAAAGAGAGAGTTAGACTGACTTTATGCAACTGTTTCACTTAAATCCAATTCATGTTTAAGTCAGAACATCACTCCAGGATGTCATTGGTCCTCTTCAAAATGAAGGACAAATAACCACAATGATCAGATAAGAGAATTTTAGAGCTGGACATGGAAGTGGTGGGTTTGTTTCTCTATTTTTAAAGTGAGCGCAATATTGTTTTCCTCTCTCTTCCTCATTGCAACTGAGGTAGATAAAAGATTTCAAGCTAGTGAAGCTTTCTTGAAAGAAGGGGGAGTTGTAGCTAACTTATAATTGGAATATTGAATTCCTCAGATATGAGGACAGGAATAGGGGAGGGAAGCAAGACTATGAGCCAGGCACTGAACTCACTGAGGAAAGAAGGATGTCCTGGAGCTTGGTAAAAATAACTACCAGAATTTTGATTGGTGAGTAGATATGGATTGAGTGGGTATCAAAGGAAAAGTTTCTCAATGATGGTGGTGAAGGGTGGAAGTGATGATGGAGAGTAAGTATTCCAACTCCCTCACCTAGACTAGAGAACTGGGAAATGAGTGAAAATAACTACTGCTGGACAGGGTGGCTAAGCAATCCATATTACTAGAAGAAAAAAGATAGAACCAAAAATGAGTCTTCTAATGTCTTCTAATTTCTCCCTTAGATTTCATACACATGGATCCTTAAAGGAATACTTTAAACCATCTGAGACAGTACACAAGAATATTTTTCTCTAAAACTTTGTACCAGGATAGAAATTATTTAGGGGCCAAGATGAAAAAATAAGTTTCCAGAGAGTTATTAGACTTTACCAAATTACTTGTATCTGATTTTCTTTGCTAAGACAAAGATTTCTGTCCCAACATTGGGAAGTGTATTAATATGAGCTGAATTTATACAACAAGAATAAGAAGCAGTAGAACATAGTAAAATCCTGGAAACTAAGGTCTTTGGAGCTTTCTTTTATGCCTTTTCTTCTTCCTCACATTGTCATAGTGAATAGGAATGTCTCAGAAAAGATCAGTAAACCTTGCAAGAAGCCTGTTCCTTGCAAGAGTAGCCCAGGAGGAGACAATTCTAGTTTCTTTTCTATTTTACCTCTAAACAGCTAAAACTATCCATGAGAAGACCATTCTCTCTTCCTTTTCTTCTCTAGACCTAAAGAGTATTAGAAAATATTTGGATTCATTTTGTTTTCTGCTCTTTCAAACCTGGTTTTAAAAAAGAGGGGTATAGATGGAACTGTTAAACTAGAAGAGCCAGGTTCTATTCCTATCACCCACTTTCTGTAGGTTGTTCATGTCAGACAGAAAGTAAATTAACTACCCAATCTCAGTTTCTCTGTCTTTAAAATGAGCACAATATTGTTTTCCTCTCTCTTCCTCGATGAAACTGGGGGTGGATAAAAGATGTGAAGCTAGTGAAGCATTCTTGAAAGAAGGGGGAGTTGTAGCTAACTCATGATTGGAATGAATTGGCTTGGCCAAAATTTATCCACAGTTTAAAGTTAAAATTTATCTAAAGTTTAAAGAGATTAGCGTCTGAGAATGCAGCCCAGTTTTCAGCATCCATCAAAAACAGGCTTAAATCTCAGCTTATTTTCAAATCAGTATGTAGTAGGCCACGTCAGTGTTTTAACTCCATTTAAAGTCCTAAATATGGAATGTCCTCTCTAGTTAACATCTCACTTTCAAGTGGGGAGGAAAAGGCAAAAGTTTGGTTTTTGCTTTCAAAAGCTCATGTTCTAAGGGGAGATAAATACATTCAGGCTTCAAACCCCACAGATAATCTTTCCAAAAAACTATTTACTTGTTCTCTTCCTTTCTTTTTCTTTAGAGCTCATTTCATTTGTTATCTTTTCTTCATTTTTTCTTCAATTCAATTCAATAAGCATTCATCAATATGTACTATGAACAGGCATTGTTCTTCTAGGTACTCTTGTAGTATTTCTAACTAAGCTGTTTTTTTTTTTTCCTCCTGAGGCTCTCCTTATACTTGTTATGGAGTTACCCTTTTCTTCAGATTTTATCTCTTGACCCATATAGTATTTCTCCAAGGTATTCTTCATCAATCTCAGTTCTTGATTTGGGACTTTGCACCTAGGACAAGTTCTACACTTCTCCCTTCCATATAGGATGTGACATTCAATTCCTGTTTGGCCCTAAATTTGATTGACTGGATTTCTTCCACTGGCTTCCAACTCCCCTCACATTTTTAGATCACCATTGATTTTTAGGCCTCCTGGATGATCTTGGGACAGAGCACTAAGGTTTTCAAGTTCTATTAGAGAAATTCAGAGGTAAGGATGCTTCAGGATGCAGAGTGCCGAGAACTTCTGATACCCCAAGGGGTTTCAGTCACATTACTGTCAGAGCTCAGTCACATTTTAGTCAGAGAAGTTTCCAATTCTCTGGGAGTTTTATTGTCCTGTCCAGCTTGCTAGGAATAGGACTCTGTATGCCCTTGATGCTAAGTGAAGTGAGTAGAACTAGGAAAACATTGTATATGCAATGATCAATTCTGATGGACATGGCTCTTTTCAACAGCAAGATGATTCAGACCAGTTCCAATGGTCTTGTGATGGAGAGAGCCATTTGCACTCTGAGACTGTGGGGACCGAGTGTAGATCACAACATAGTATTTTCACTTTTTTGTTAGTGTTTGCTTTCTTTTTGATCTGATTTTTCTTGTTGCAGCATGATAATTGTGGAAATATGTATAGAAGGATTGCATACATTTAACATAGATTACTTGCTATCTAAGGAAGAGGTGGGAGGAAAGGAGGGAGAAAAAATTTGGAACACAAACTTTTGCAGGAATGAATGTTGGAAACTATGCACATGTTTTGAAAATAAAAAGCTTTTAAAAAGTGTTTTAAAAGAAGTTTAAAAAGAGAACCTGTTCTAAAACATGTTCCACAAAATGGTCATCCAGCCTCTTCTTGAAGAGATTTAAGAAAGAAGAACCATCATCTCCTGGGGCAGCCTATCCACTTTTAGACAGCTTTAATTGTTAGAAAGAACTATGTACAGAGTGTCCTGTTGGGAAATAGTTAAACAAATTGTGTTATATGAATATACAGAATGCTATTGTTCCATAGGAAATGATGTAATAGACAATTCCAGAGGAAACTGGGAAGACCTTTATGAACTGAGGCAGAACAAAGTGAGAAGTAGAACAATTTATTCAATAATAATAGCATGACAGAGAAAAACAACTTAAGGAGCCTTCAGAATTCTGATCACTGGGATAATAAACCACAAATTCAAATGGATGAAGATGAAACATGCCTCTCACCTCTTGCTGGAGATGTGATAAACTTAAAATTCAGAAAGAATCTCATTTTTGATATGGCCAACATGGGAATCCCCCCAATTAAATAGTTACATATTGAGCAATTTGCTTTTTGTTTTTTTTAATTTGCTTAATTGGGGGGGCAGTAGGAAAGACATTATCCTTTAAAAAAGTTTTTTCCTTGAAAAGCAGAAGAGCAAAAAAAATAGAAAGGATGGAAGAAAAAAGGAAGGAAGGAAGGTAGAGAGGGAAGGATGGAGAGAGGGAGAGATAGAAAAAAGAAAGAAGGAAGGACAAAAGAAAGGATGGGAGGGAGGAAAGAAAAAAGGAAGGAAGGGAAGAAGGAAAAAAGAAAGGAATTAAGCAAGCAAAGAAGGGAGGGAAGAAGAAAAAGAGAGAGAGAAGGAAAGAAGGAGGGAAGGAAGGAAAGAAAAAAGAAAGAAAGAAAAAAATTAGTTTTCTTACCCCCAAAATTTTTCTTAATCTTTGATCAGTGGTAAAGAGATCTGAGTGGCTTAGGAAGTTTTAACCAAACTCTACTTTCATATTTAAATCTAATAAACAACAGTGCTTTTCCTTCCCTTCTTTGCTAAATTAAATTCTATAAAGTGTGGGAAAAATACCAAAGACTTATTATACAACCAAAAATGATTTATCATTCCTTGCTCTGACTCAGTTTCCTCACCTATAAAACCTAAAAAAAAAGAATGAGCAATACTTAACATTTTCCTGCTCTTACAGTGACTTTATGAGGAATAAAAATGAAGTACATAAAGGTCTTTTGTAAAATGGGTACATCATCTTGTCATAATTAACTGAGGGCAATTAAGAAATAATGTAGAAATGATGACTTATAATGGTTTTCTCCCTTGAGAGACTACCATAGCATTATTAGGGGCCTTATGGGAAAAAGATTTTGCTCTTTGTTTTAAAAGTATACATTTCTCACAGAATCATCATTCTAGAGCTGAAGGGATCTTAAAAGTTATCAAATATCAAACAATATTTCCAAGGTGTGGAAACTGAGCCTTCTTGCATCTACACAGGAAATTAACCTGATATGTCTGCTTAGAAGGTATATCTTAGTGTCTTCTTTATGTCTCAGCTGCTAAGCTGGAACCACTCTTTAATCGAATTATTACTGTTACTAACAACTTAAACAAACTGACAAGCCAATATAATACCCTACATTCTCGAGATGAGATAAATGAAAGTTTCTTTGACCTCCAGACAGGCAATTAATGACTAGATGGCTTAGATTCAATTCATTTCAACTTGTATTAAGAGGCAAGATGTTATGGTATTAAGTACTGAGGATACAAATATTAAAAATGACAATTTCCCATCCTTAAGAGGGGAAGGAAGAGCAAAAGCATTTATTAAGTGTCTACTAGATGCCAGGCACTGTGCTAAGTGCTTTATAAATATTTTTTTCACTTGAGCCTCACAACAACTCTGTGAAGTAGGTGCTGTTATTATTCCCATTTTACAGATGAGGAAATTGGGACAAAGGTTATGGGATTTGCCCAGGATCACACAGATAGTAAATGTCTGAGTTTGGATTTAAAAATCCAACATTCCTCCTCCAGGCTCGGTGCTCTAGCCACTGTGCTACTTCAAGAACTAACTTTTACAGGAATATAACATACATTCTAAGAAACAGAGCACCATGGGAACAAAGAGATCCCTGTGGAGAAGAATTTAGAAAAATTTGAGCATGAGGGAGAAAGGTCTTCCAATGACATGAGATAAACAGGGACATAGATACTTGTTAATGCTTATTTGAAAATAATCAGTTCCTATCCCAAAGCTCTGTGCTCATGTGTCTGTATGGCAAGATTGGTCATCACTACATACTCATTTTCTGGTCTTGATTTCTGATAGTTCTTATTTTTTTTTAATTTTCAATCTTCAATTCTGTCTTTTTTTACTTTATTAATAAAAATCGGGAGGGTAATTTTCCTTAATATTTTTGTTTTGAACTCTTCTTTGTTGAAGAGTCCAGTATATGATGATCCATAATTTCAAATTTAAAAATTTCCAATTGGAAAGCTGAGGTCACATATTCCAAACCTTCTCCAATAGAGACCTAATGCATATGGGACAAGTCAGTAAGGCAAAGCCAAGATGAGCTCTTTTCCAAGCAAATAGGATGGGGTGAGAGCAAAAGGGAAGAAGCTCACAGTATTTTTCTAGTGAGGGGTTCTCTACAGCTTTGAGTGAGGCAGCTATAGTGACTTCTTTTGTCAGACCAAAGACATGAAGTGGGGAGATTTTTAAAATACAGAAAAAAGGAGGAGAAAAAAAAGGTAACATCAAGAGTACAGAAGGATAGAGGAAGAAGAAGGACAAACAGAGGGAAGAGAAAGAGAGAGAAAGAGAAACAGACTAAAAAACTGAATGAGAAAAAGATTATGATTTTCAACTCTTCTTTCCTTTGTCCCTTCCAAATACTTTCCCACAGTAAGTGAATGCTGATTGTGAACCTGAGAGGTGAAGAAATGAAAAGTGACTATGGAATAAGTAGAGAAAAAAAACCCAGGAGAGTTTGACCATAGGCATGGAAAGGGTTAAAGGTCCCTAAGCCTTCCTCCTGTCACTGAAGCTCAGGGATTTGGGATATTGATTACTTTTCCAACAATAGCCAGTCATTATGGAAGATTGTTCATTTTCTCAGTCTCACACTCCTTCCTTAGCCAAAAAAAAAAAAAAAAAAAAAAAATTAAAATGGAGGGGGTTTGCTTGCTTTCAGAGAAGGCCCAGTAGGAATAGTCCATTGGGGTTAGGGTCAAAGATCAGAAGTCAGAGGGTGACACTCCCTCAGCTTTGAACCAATGGTATGAGCTAGGGGAAAAGGGAAAGAATGGCTCTTCTTTCATGGAAGGCCCTCTTGTCAGAAACCAGAGCTGAGCTGTGGGACCCAGTGAATCAAGTTTCAGCAATGAATATTATAGTAGAGAGTTGTACATTGAGGTTGGGAGGTGGGGGGGGCAGATTATAGGGAAGAGATACTATGCTACGCTTTCTCCTACATTTTTCACAGATTTGTGTGGGGAAACTGAGACTTGGGACCTATCCAACCAAAGTTTACCATAGGCCCTTTTGGCTAGGGTCATGCAATATTTTATTTCAGCCAAATAAAGAATTATAAGTATAGTTTTTGTGTTCCTTGACAAAGAGCAAAGTTCATGCTTAAAACTATGCAAAAAAGTGCAAGGGTTCTGATCCTGTGAACCCCAAATCTTACAGAAATACAGGCTAGTCTATGTGAGGTGGAAGATCTGGTTAGCTCTAGAGCTCTCTTAATGTGGCTAGAGACAAGAGACAGAGAAGCCTTGAGGTGCATTCAATATGTTAGGTGTATGGATATGCCTGTCAAGTTGAGTATATGGATTTTCTGGAGATAAAAGTTATTCAAATACTCCTTTGACTATGAAGAAAAAGTTAAGAATGAGCTAGGGAAAAAAATCTAACTCTCTTGCTTCTTGAGGAAGTCAGAATTTTTATTTTTAATAAGACAAATTTCCTCTCTATTTTCCTAAAGTTGAGGTAGGGAACTAAGGATATGTCTCCTGAAATGTTCTTCTACTCTAGATTTATGTCAGTCTTTATTGTCATTGTCTTCAGGTTCATTTTTCTTGGTTTCCCACTCTCTCACCCTGGTTCCATTTGTAAAATATGGAGAATCTGGCAGAGATGGCATGTGCCCAATTTAATTTGTTCAAATTTCAACTAACCTTTAGGGCAGCTAAGTGACAGAGTGGATAGTGCACTACACCTGCAGTCAGGAAGACTCATCTTCTGAGTTCAAATCTGGCCTCAGACACTTACTAGCTGTGTAACTCTGGTCAAGAGATTTAACTTCATTTGCCTCGATTCCTCATCTGTAAAGATGACCTGGAGAAGGAAACAGAAAACCACTCCAGTATCTTACCAAGAAAATCTTACAAGAGGTCTCAAAGAGTTGGACATGACTAAACAAAAACAACAAGTACTCACTCTTAAAAATTCCCTTCCCTCAATCCTCTTCCTGGAAAAAAAAAAAATGTTCTTTTTAAAGCTATTTGTGGGGAAAGGTAAGCATGAGAATATTTGCCAACCTCTGGAGACTTTAGACTTTTTTTGGGAAGAAGAACCAAACTAGAATCATACAAAAGAATTAATTGAGGAATTTCAACCCATCATTTAGTTTCTTGTTGCCCAGGGAACCTGTGATTCCTTTCCTTATGGGAATGTGTTATGGGAATGCTAGGGAGAGCAGTGAGCAGAAGGTATGTGTAGGGAACACAGAGGGCTTTCTAAAATAAAACGGACAGCTTTTGGTCTATGTATAATGTCCATGACAGAAACACTGGCATTGCACTGAACTCAGCCCCAGAATCCTGATGGTCAGACTGAAAAGACTACTCTTTCTTTTGTGCTTGACCTTGGCTATAAACCCCAAGCCTTGGTCACCTCCATTAGAATTGATTGCATCTGGACTGCTGCCCTCTTAGCCTTAGAGGGGCTGCATATGTTGCTAAGAGCATAGATGGAGGGGCTTAGGTTACCATTACACATCTACCAGATGATTCAAGGAGGGTAGAGGGAGAGCAGAAGTGGGGGCTGGGAGATGAACACTCTGTGAGTTGTGGCTGCTTTAGATAATCACAGAGTTTAGTTCTATGGGACAGTCTCCTTTGTTTGATCCAGTTGGGACAAACAATGTCTAAAAGGGAAGACTTTCCCACTCCACACTAGCTATTAGAACAAACAAGCTTCAGAATCCCATTTGCCCACCATCATTTTCAGTGTCTCCCATAATAGCAGCCTCAAGATAATGATGATGATAGTAGCTGAAATTTCTATAGATAATAAGGTTTCTAAAATTCCTTAAATATAAAATTCATTTATTCCTGGAAAGAACCCTATGTAGTAAGTGGTATAAAGATCACAGATGGGGAGACTGGGGTTCAGAGAGATTAAATGAGTCACCTAAAAGTCACATTGACGGTGAATAGAAGAGCTAGGTTTGGAGCTCAAGCTCCCTCTACAATATTATGGATGTGTCTCATATGCTTGAAGATGGAGTAAAAGCCTGAAGAGGCACTAAGTTGGTCCGTCAGTTTGTACTGAGCATTTTTATCAATGTTAAGCCCACTGAAATTCAGTATGCAAACCTGTGCAGCTTCAAAGTCAAGCAATTAACCAACAAATATTTATTAAGCATTACTATGTGCTATGTACTGTCCTAAGGGCTAAGGACAAATTAAGGCAAAAAAATATCATTCCTGCTCTCAGGGAGCTCCCACTCTAACAGGGAAGGAGATGTCATGACATGCAAGTGAATTTGATGTGAGAGTGGGATGTGCAAAGTCACCAGTCTCACTTTCTCCTCCAATCATCTGAGCCCAATAGTAAGATATAGATCAAGATCATTAGAGATGACCCTCATTGCAGTGAGGAGGCCTTTAATCTTTTAAAGCTAAGGTCTTTAACAGGTCTCTGTTTGACTGAGGACCCATCCATTCAGTGATTAAGTCTAGGTAATAAGAATAATCTCTTATATCTAGTCCAATATAAAAATCAATCAGGGAGTGGAAGACCTCAGGATTTCTGACCAAAACAGAAACAATTGCTACTTAACATTCTCTTGAATTAATCATGGCCCAAGCAATGACCAGAAACTTTTCTTACCTCAAAACACTCAAAAGATATTGGCTTTTTTTAAAATAATATTTTATTTTTCCAAATACATGTAAAGATAGTTTTCAACATTCATTTTTATAAAACCTTATGTTCTAAATTTCCCTCCCTCCTTCCCTTTCCTCCACCCTCCCCAAGACAGCAAGTAATCTGACATAGGTTAAATATGTACAATGCTTTTAAACATATTTCCATATTTGTCATATTGTGCTAGAAAAATCAGATCAAAGGAAAAAAATACCATGAAAATACTATGCTTCCAACCACATTTAATCTCCATAGCTCTCATTCTGGATATGATTGGCACTTCCCATCCTATATCTGTTGGAACAGCCTTGAATTGCCACATTGTTGTGAAGAGCCAAATCCATCATAGTTGATCATTCCATAATCTTGTTATTACTGTGCACATTGTCCTTCTCACTTTTCTCACTTTACTCAGTATCAGTTCATGTAGATCTTTCTAGGCTTTTCTGAAATCAGCATTGGCTTCTTTTTCATCTCCAAACATTTTTTAAAATAGCTTTTTATTTTTCCAAATACATACAAAGGTAGTTTTCACCTCTGTATTCAATATACCTCATGTATTCACCTCTGCAAAATCCTGTGTTCCAATTTTTTCTGTCTTCTTCCTCTTCCTCCTTTCTCTCCTAGGTAGCAAGCAACAGGTTAAATGTGCAAATCTTCTAAATATAGTTCCATATTCATTATGCTGCACAAGAAAAATCAGATCATACTTGCCATCTAGGGGTTGGCATGGGGGAAAGGAAGGCAAAATTTGGAGCAAAAGGTTTTGCAAGAATTAGTGTTGAAAAATTATCCATGCATATGTTTTGAAAATAAAAAAGCTTCAATTAAAAAAGAAAAGTCAGATCAAAATGAAAAAAAAATGAGAAAGAAAAATTTTAAAATCTAGCAAGCAAACAATGACAACACCAAGAAGAGGTGAAAATACTATGCTTTGGTCCACATGTAGTCTACATGGAGATAGTGCTATGTATAGCTTTTACAAAGGGAATACACAGTTTTATAGCCCTTTGGACATAGTTCCAAATTGCTCTCCAGAATGGTTGGATCAGTTTACAACTCTGCCAACAATGCATTAGTGTCTCAGTTTTCTCGCATCCCCCCGACAACATTTATCATTATCTTTCCTGTCATCTTAGCTAATCTGAGAGGGGCCCTCGAATTTGTTATCTTAAAGACTTGGTGGCTATATTTTCTTTTCATTTTTTTTTTACAGTAAATATATTCACCACAGTTCACCTTCTATTAGCAAGGTTCACAAACTCCAGGTCACTTTCACTTCTTTTCTAAAGTAGAGGAGCCAAGTAGTGTAGGAGAAAGGACAAGAACAAGAAGAGGCAGAGCTAGAAAATGCCATGGATACAGAAATCACATTAGTTGCACTGATCTGGAGACTCTCTCTCTGTCCGCTTGGCCAGGATTGCTCGACACCAATTTGGGGTCTTCTGATAAAGGACTTGATTCTTTCTTCAATTCCCTCTCAAGGACTATTATCAAATTATACTTGTTGGGTGGAAATTCTGAAAGCAAGCATGAATCATAATAATAGCATTGATATAGTACTTTAAGTTTTGAAAGTGCTTTATACAGATCATCTTATTTTTGTCCTTGAAGCAACACTGGAAGGTAGGTGCCAATTTCATCCCCATTCTAGAAATGAGTAAATTGATTAATGAATTGACCAAGAGTCACATTGCTAATAAGTGTCTGAAGCCAGATTTAATTCCTCAGATTCCAGGTTCAATGCTCTATATGCTGCCCCCACTTAGTTATCTTTGAATACCTATAAATTGCAAATCTGTAAATTGCTGATCCTTGATAGCTTCACATGGATCAATATTACCCTTATGTTGCTCATGGGGGAGGCACTAGTTTAATCAAGCTCTCCAAGTATCCCAGTGGTAAAAATGACAGCTAGGGACTTCTGAGTTGAGATCTGGTGACCTGCCTATCACTCCATTATCTCTGGTAACCCTGCAGGAGGACCACAGTCAAGGAAGCCTCTGTAGAACTCAGAGCACATCAGTAAAATTGCTTTCCTCCCATTCCCAAGAACCAGGTCTCCTGAGCTGCCGCCTCTCAACAATGCTGTGCCCGTGGATGAGTTAACATTTGTAAAGCATATTTATTTACTCCTCAGTGGGAAAGGGACTGTGTAATTACATAGCCAGATCATATTACTTAGGCTTTCCATAGTCATCCAGCTTCCACCCAGGAAGTCACTCCCTAGGTGTCAGAAGTGTGATGGGGCACACACACAGGGGAGAAATGGGGGTGGAAGAGGAGAGAGGATCTTTTCTTGTCTAAAGGCCCAGGAGGATCTCTTTTCTAATGTTCTTGGAGTTGAGGGTTGCAAACATTGTGTTTCCAAGCCCCATTTCCCCACCTCAGTCTGTCTCCTAGTTCCAATTCAGAGACACCGGTATTTCCCCTTTGCATTCTCAACTGCTCAATTGTGAGCCCCCTGTCATTCTGTCAACCTTCCCCAGAGGACTTTGGAAGAAAAAGTAAATTCTTGTGGAGTTCTGGATGCCTTTGTGCTCTGTGCTAAGGGTGCTGGCGAGATGTGTCATTATTATTATTGCTAATAATAATCCCGATAATCTAAATTCTCTGAAGATGACTCAACAATTCCACTTCCCCCCCCCCCAGACATTTATTCTCTGGAATCTATAAGCATCTCAGACACAAGCCTTTCCTTTTCTCTTTTAAATGTGAGTGAACCAATGCCTGATTTCTTAGGCTTGGACCCCTCAACTTCCTTCTGCCCCCAGAATTAAGAGGAAAGGTAAGGTTAAGGACTCTGGGAAATGAAGGCAGTTCTATATTGAGATTAAAAAAGGTCTAGTTCAAGTTTGCTTCCTGAAAGTGAGTGTAGAGAGAATATACAACAGCCCAAAGGAAAAGGTAGCTTCTCTAGTTTTTTCAAAATTCTGTATAAAACCACCTGCCCTGGGGCTAAGAAGACTCAACTGACTTTAATAAATCATATATGATATGATATTATATATAATATAATAAATCATAATAACCATTAAATCATATATCTATTTTATGTTTACATTTGTGTGAGGCAAAATTCCTTCTTGGATCTCCGAGCTCTTGGTAAACATAATTTCATGAATCATCTCAAAATAAAAATTATGCTTAGGGAGAGTAGGGGGTGGGGTGGGTAGAGATTCTCCATCTCCACTGTACTTAAAAAATAAGTTTACATTGCAAGGATTGGGAGGGAGGGAATTGCATCTCAGATAACAGAAACTTTCTAGCCATAAAGATTGTGAGGAACATGGAATAATTTACTTTTTTTTTAAGGATCATTAACTTTCTTTTTTTAAAATTTATTTTTTTTTTGTTTTTTTTATTAATACTTTTTATTTGCAAAACATATGTATGGGTAATTCCTAAACATTAACCCTTACAAAGCTTTCTGTTACAAATTTTTCCCCCCTCTTCCCCACCCCTCCCCTAAATGGCAGGATATCCACTACATGATAATTATGTTAGAATACTTAAGAAATCGCATATATGTATAGTTATTGCCACACATCATTTTTTGTGCAGGAGAAATCGTATCTACAAGAAAGAATAATCCAATAAAGGAAATACAATGCAAGCAAACCTCAATAGAGAACATGAAAATGTTATGTTGTGGTCCACATTTCACATCTCTCTCTCTGGGTGTATATGGCCTTCTTCACTGAACAATTGGAATTGGTTTGAAGCATTTCATTGTTGAAGAGAGTCATGTCCCTTAGAATTGATCCTCATATAGTTTTGTTGTTGCTGTGTATAATGATCTCCTGGTTCTGCTCGTTTCACCCAGCATCAGTTCATGCAAGTCTCTCCAGGCCTCTCTGAAATCCTCCTGCTGGTCGTTTCTCACAGAGCAATAATATATGGAATAATTTACTAAAGGAGGGTGGGTAATTTTCTTTCCATGGAGATCTTGAAGAAAACACAATAAAGTACATCAGTTTCAAACTGGTGTTCGTTGTCATCCTGTTTGTACACAGATAGATTAATCTAACAGTAAGCAACGACTGAGTGTCTGTCATGTTGACACATAGTGGGTAGAATTCAGGAATTGGATCAGGAAGACCAGAAATTTCCCAGCTATGTAACTCTGGGCAAGATACTTTAATTTCTGTCAGCCTTGGTTTCTTCATATGTAAAATAGGGATGATACCTAACAGGGTTGCTGTGAGGATCTAACATATATAATAAATTGCTTTGAAAAGCTTAAAGCACTATCTAAACATTAACTATTACTAATTTGTCAGGCACTGGGAATAAGAAGATAGAAAAGAAACTTGCTCTGCCCTCAGCTGAGATTCTATTGTATGAAATAACATGTGTGTGCACACATGTGTATGCATGTGTATACACAAAATAAATACAAACCAATTTTTTGAGGGAGGATCTAACACTTGAGGGAACTAGAAAAAACTGGTTTAGAGGATAATTCCAGTCCTGTGGAATTCTAAGTCTAGTTTCATTTAATAAGAATAGGAAAGGAAGAAGAAAAGTTAAGCAATCCACTAAATAACATGTTGAGGTAACAAAGAGGTTTCCTGACTCCTAGGACAAAGTGTAACCCAATGGAAATCTCAGGAGACCTAGGGATATAGACCAAACCATTAATTAGCTGTGTGACATTTGGGCAAGTAACTTTCCATTTCAGAGTCTCAGTTTTAATTTTTTTTTTTAATTTATAAAATGAAGGGATTGGACTAGGTCATTTCTTGAGGTCCCCTTCTGGGCTAATATTCCACAATAGGACTGCATGAAAAATTCCTCTAATTATTAACACAGAGATTACTTGAAAATCTAAATCAAATCAAGGGGTTGTCGTTCTTGTTCTTGCTGTCCTTTTTCCTTTTTTTCTACTCCTCTTTCCTCCCTCTGTTTTTCTCTCTCTCTTTCCTTTCCTTTCTTTCTTTTCCTCTCATTCTCTACTTTCTTTCTTTTCCCTATTCTTTGTTTTTTTCATTTTTCCTTCCTTTCAATTCTTTTTTTCTTTCATTGTTTATTTACCAACTATGTGTGGGAAATGTGTTAATATAGTGAGTAGTGTCATCCACTAAAGAATACTCCTTGGAAAATTATTTCTCCAGATGCAGAACCTCTGTCCTTGAAGGAAAAAAAAAAAAAAAAAAACACAACTATCTTTTCTATCCACCACAGCACATGACAGCTGCTTTCCTGATCAGGAGAAGATGGGGAAAGGCTGGTGGGGGTGGGGTAAAAGCTTCTTGAGTGTGCTTAATTGGACCCTGGATAGCAGAGGTCCCAAACTCAGCCCTGTAGCTACTTCAGAGTTTATGCTGAATCAATCTAGTTGTGTTGAACTAGAGCGTCCCGAAGCTCACGCAGGGGGGCCCAAAAGCATATCCTGTCTTAGAAGTCCAAGCAAACAGTTCTGTTTGACTCCCTGCTATCAGTTTGTTTGGTTTGCTTTGTTTCTCTCACCCCCAAGAAGTTCAGCTCTGGCTGTTTTTAGACTCAGCTATGCATGGACAGGGGTGAGGGAGGGAAGGTTGAGGGAGGGAAAAGGGGGGAGCTCTGGTCCTCTCTGGTTGTCTGTGCTTCTCCTTCTCCCTTCTTTTTTATTCAGCCCCTTTACTAGTGTCAACCTGTTGCTTTCTGTTACTGTCCCTGGCATCTTCCTTTCAAAAGCCTCTGTGTATACTCTCTTGTCCATTTGTTACTCTGCCTATCTCAAAAATGGGCTTGCCTTCTTTCCCTTCTAAGTCCGTATCTCTCCCTCTTTGTTGTATGTGAGGATTGACTGAAACGCTTTAGCTCTGTATAAACAAATGGCTGGGCCTTCCTACACACTACTTGGTTGGGGGGAGATGGAGAGAGGGGAGGACAAACTCTCTGACAGCACCCTCCCTGGGCTGATGCATGACTCCTCCCATCCCTATTTCCCCCAACCCTGCTGAACTTCTTACGTGCCTTCAGGACCTTCCTTTGTGTGTCTGTCTACTCAATGTGAATCTTTCTCCCTCTCCCTCCCCCTCTTTCCACTGTTCTTCCCCTTTATTTGTCAGCAGAGAGAGTGAAAAACTCAGATAGATCTGAGCAGAGACCCTGAGGAGATGAAGATAAATGGAGTTTGCAATAAATCCAGGAGCAGAGTTGTAACCTGACTTAAAAACAAATAAAAAGGCCAAGTCTGCACTTAAGCCCAGCAAAAAACACATCTCCCAATGTAAACAGAAAAAAGGCCTAAATGGGCAAAAAGAGTCCCTGACACTTTTAAAGATCTCTAAAAGAGACCCCCCCCCCCTCCTCAGAAGGGGATTTAGTGTGGACAAGAAGCCACAGTCAGTTCTCCAACCTGGCTTCATATAGGAAAGGAGGGCGTTGCCTCTGGCAACTGAAACAGGAAAGGGGTTCCCATAACTTTTCCATTCATTTCCCCTTGATTTACAGCTTTAAAAAGTAAAACAACTACTTTGGAGCAAGACAGGAAAGTTTTTTTTTTTTAAATATAAAGACTTTTTGCTCTCCAGCACAGGGCTAACATGTTGCTGTTCTGAGAGAGGTGTGTGCACTAGAATGGTGAACTGATAGTTGAATAATAATAATAGTAATAATTTTTAAAAGGATATGAAATGATCTCCCATATCCTTAGGCATTCCCAGGATGTAGAATTCTAGGAAACTTGAATTGATCCCTCCTCATTCTCCATTTTTTTCATAGAAGCAATAGGGAAGGAAGACAAGAAGGAAAGAGATTGCAGCAATGTTGGCTCTAAGAATGTACTGGATACACTGGATCTGGATTGGGCTTAGTAGTTGGGACATTTGTCTTATTGACTTCTTTTATGTTGAGTGTGTTTAAATACCAATTATAATCATTTGGAAGAGTGGTTCAGACATATATTCATGTAAGTAACTACTGATGAGAACATATCAGCACATATTCTGCAATTTCCAGTTTTTGAGTGACATAGCAAAATCATTATGTGGAAGGAGGATTTTGAACCTCAGTTTCCCTATCCATATCTTCTAAAGTTTTAAATTTATATAACATTTCATAGTTTTCAGAGTCAGTAGAGTATAAAGAGTATTTGGACTTGGAGTTATAAGGATATTGGTTTAAATTTCACTTCTGATATTTGTTAGCTTTGTGACTCTTAAAAATGCTTAAAAATCACTGACTTCCTACCCTCCCTCCTGAGGTTGATTAAAGGATGATTTTTGAAGTTTTGAGAACAAGGAACTCCATAGTAACAACTTCTGTGCTGGGGAGGTTTAATAGCACCATCATATAGTAAGGATGCTCTCAAAGGCTAGGCTGGGAACCTTTAGGATTTACTGCCTATTAAGTATGTAGGGGTAGCTAGGTAACACCATAGTGCACAGGGCACTGGGCCTGGGGTCTGGAAGACTCATTCCTGAGTTCAAATTTGGCCCCAGACACTTCCTAACTGTGTGATCCTAGGCAAATCACTTCACCCTGATTGCTTCAGTTTCCTCATCTGTAAAATGAGATGGGGAAGATGAGATGGCAAACTAGTCTTTTTCAATGGGATCATGAAGAATAACAGACTATGGAAAAATTACTGAACAGCAACAACAAAGTATCTAGGATTCTAAACTCTTAAATATTATCCCATCGGTACCCGAGTCCCATTTTTTTTTTCAGTCACACCACACTTCCCTAAGAGTGGCCTTTTCATCTATCTCTGAGCCAGCTTTGGTTGACTTTGGTTCTCCTTCCCTACCAGTGTCGTCCCTCTCAGTCCTGGGGGAGGCTAGTGCTCCCCAAGATGGGAGCATCTTTTTACTAATGGTTTCAAAGAAGAGCTGGATTACATGAATAGTCAGTGCATTGACGCCCAACCCTCATCAATATATAATAGAAATGTGATTTATGCCAATCCCCTCGTTTTTCTACATGAGGAAGCCAAGGACTAAGGAGATTATATTATATTATTTACTCAAAGTCAAACAGATAATGTGGCAGAGACTGGATTCAAACTCATGGCCTCTGGGTACATGATATAGCCAGGGTAATTTTTTTTTTCTTTTTCACTAAGGATCAAAGTGTTTAAATCTGGATGTACCTTTAGAGGCTTTTAGTAGAACACCTTCATTTTAAAGATAAGGAAATCGAGACTCTGAGAGGGAAGTAACTGAATTCAAATCCTCTGGTCTCCAAATTTCAGGGATCTTTCTTTCCACAGGGCTACAAATTTCAGGGCTATTGACTTGACATTAAATCATTTATATCATTGGTCAGTAATTAGAATTCTCAGTGAGTTGCCTACGGGGAAAAGTCTTAGGAATCTGAAAAGATATGCTAAGGTCAAACAGGTTAGCAACTGCCCCAGGAAGACAGAATTGAACAGGCCCATAACTGTAGCCCCTAAAAGAGAAAGATTTCCCAAATATCTCATTACTGAACTCTGCCTCTCGAGATCTAAGCACACTTGTGCAGCCTTTCAGGGGGTTTTTGGTTTGTTTTTCAAGAGCTTTCCTCAGAGGAGGTGGATATAGCCATGCTTATTCTAGGCTTGGGTCCTATGGGACTGGTTAGGGGTCAGTGGATAGATTTTAGAGGGTTCATGAACTAGAAAAGGGAAAAAACACCCCAATTGTTTCTAACTTTGATTTCCTTCGTAATCTTATGTTTTTAATTTTATACATTTGAAAACATTATTCTGAGACAGGATCTTCAGGCTTCACCAGTTGACCAGAGGGTCTAGAATAAAATAAACATTTTAAAATCTCTGTTCTAGACAGTGGCATGAAGGAACTTTGTGAATAGATAATTCCTTCCATCCAGGGTGATGACCACAAAGTAATTAGTAGCAGTTTGAAGCATTCACCAAAAAAGAAACTTGTTTTCAAATCATGGAGCAGCCTAGGATTTTTTAACCTTATGGAAGGGAGTGGTTCTTTACACAGGCCCCTAGTCATTCATTTAAAACTTGGTTTTAAAAGAGATCACATTAGTCATTCAACCATGTTTCCCCTTCCTAAGGATGTTTTGTTTAAAGTTATCACTGTTTAGTATCTCTGTAATGTTCTTATAAGATTTATAGATGGAAGAGACCTTAGAGATTATCCCATGGTTATATTACCCTGGGGTCTATAAATATGGTTTTTTTCTAATATTTTGATAATTTTTTTCAATGTAATTTGTTTCCTTTGTATTTCTTTGTATTTTTATTTTATGTATTTAAAAACATTCTGAGAAGAGGTCAGTGCATTTTGCCAGTCTGCCATAAGGTTAAGAATGCCTTCTTTACTTTATGGATGAGAAAGTTGAAGACCAGAGAAATGAAATCATTTGCTTAAGAGAACATAGTTATAGTTAGGATCCTAAGTCAGGTCCTCTGATATCAAATTTAGTGTTCTCTCCATGACTGTGTTGCATAGAGGTGTAAGGGATAGAACAACATATGTGGAGTCAGGAAGACAGGACTTCCTCTCTGTGTGATGTTGAATAAGTCTCTTTATCTCTCTCAGCCTCAATATGTGCTGTATAATACTTCACAGGATTGTCAAGAGGATCAAATAAGGTATTTGCAAACTATTCTGTAAGCCTTAACTCTATATAAATGTTGTTAATTATTATTATTACACCACATTTCCTCCTCATTTATCATGTAATATATATTGTAACTACATTTGTGCCTTATTCTTTGATTAAATTGTAAACTACATGAAGATGGGGACATTAATTTACCTAATTCTGTATTTCCCCAGTGTCTAGTAGAGTGTTTTACTTACTGAATTTGTTTAATTGAATTCCCTGAACACCTATAGCAGAAGGAAACAAATATCAGGAAGAAGACAGCATGGGATAAAAACATTTGCTGTGAATACTCCACTCAGGGAATAATTGAAAAAAGACTGGGAATCCTAACTTGATGTTTCTCTAAAAAGAACAGCAAAGCTTTTTAAGAAACGAATTTCTCTATGAGAAGAAACCACTTCTAACCCCATTTTAAAGAGGGGCCAACAAACAAAGGGCAGAGATTTTACAGAATCAAAGATTCTGAGTCAAAAACTACCCCAGAGATTATCTAGCTCAGACTTGTCCCTGGTTCACTTCCTTGTAACCTATGAATCTGGGGTGAGCAGATTCTGTAACTGAGGGGGTTGGAGTAAACTCTTGCTAAGGTCAAACACTTGGATGCCTCACTGAAGCAAAGAGAGGCCTGCAGCAGAAAGAAGGCTACCATTTTCTTGCTATTGTCCAGTTGTATACTTCTCATTATAATTAACCCTTCCACAGTGCAGGAAATTAGAGGAATGGTGCCCCTGTGGATCTAGAAAATTCTCTTAAAATTTTTTGGCCCTCCCTTCATACCAGAGAAGAAGTTTGAATTTTTTTCTTTTATGAGATGGTTATAGTGATATTAATATAAAATTTGTGTTGATACTATGCAATACAAATGAATTTCTGAGTTTCTAAACTGTTTCTGTGGCATCTACTAGCCTTGTCAACTATGGATTACCAAAAAATCCCATTTAATTTCTTATGCTGACCCATAATCTATTGAAATCCAGATGGAGAAAGTCACAATGTGGAAGAGATAGCTGTAGATCTTTTATCATCTATCTTCCTTTCTAGTCCCACTGTTAGTTATATTGGATTAGGTTCTTATTTCTTATCATTTGGATTATTATTATAATAGTCTCCTAAGGAATATTCCTGTCTGTAGTTCATACATCATGTAGAGGCCCAAATTAATTAAATTAATTAAAATCTATAATATTTTAAGGTTACAGTTATTGTTGTTGTTGAGTTGTGACCAACCAGCAAAGATACTGGAGTGGTTTGCCATTTCCTTCTCCACTTTATTTTATAGATGAGGAAACTGAAGCGAACAGGATTAAGCGACTTGCCTAGAGTCACACAGCTAGTGTCTGAGGTGAAATTTGAATTCAGGAAGAGTCTTCCTGATTTTAGGCCCAGTGCTCTATCTACTGCACCATTAACAAATGTTATCTCATTTGATCCTAATAACAATCCTGGGAAGTAGGTACCATTATTGTCTTCATTTTATTGATGAAGAAAATGAAGCTGAAAGGGGTTAAATATCCTGATTAGGATCACACAGCTAGTACACGTCTGACACAAGATGCAAACTGATCTTCCTCATTCAGATTTTTATCTTGTCTTATACCATCTAATTCCCATTGCTTTGCTTTGATCACATAATTCTTCAGATTAAAAAATACTTCATTGGCTTTCTATTTTCTACCACATAAAAGTATAAGCAGATCCTGCCATTCAAGGCCCTCAATAATCAGGCTCTAATGTTCCTATACAGACTTGTCACATATTGCCCTTGCAGTTATGTTGTAATGGGGGTGTTTGAGGGAGTGCCCTCCCAACTTTCTGCTCTGAGTAGAGTACAAGCAATGGGACATGCGTGGAGCCAATCTGAGCTCTCCTGGCTACTTCCAGTGTGTTCAGCACTGAAGGACTTTTGGGTGACATAGAAGTCCCTCAGTCAGAGTAACTTAGTTATCAGATACTTTCTTTCTTCTGAACATGTGGCTTGGCACTTGGGCAGTTTTTCTTTGGACTTCCTATTAGGAAGGCTCCTTTTCTCCTCCTGTCCTTCTCCATCTATGGCAGCAGCTGTTGACATATGATGACAAAACACATGTGTTATTTTGGGTGAAACTGAAACAGAATTTCCAAGCTCTAACTGTCTTTTTGGTTTTGTATCCTCTGGTTTGCCCAAGGAGAGTTTAGGGAGTTGTTTGAACAATACCAAGCTGAGGTGAAGATGAAATAGTGTTTGGACTTCATGTTTATATTTCATTATATTTCATTTCTCAAGTCTTTGTCAATGCTCTCTTATGAGAATTATATATTTTCAGCATGTCTCTTGTGATCAAGAAAACAAATAGCTGTCCTGCTTACTGCATTAGAATACCTTTCCTTTTTTAAAATTTATTTTATTTCTTTTGTTGAGGCAATTGGGGTTAAGTAAAGTCACACAGCTAGGAAGTGTTAAGTGTCTGAGGCCAGATGTGAACTCAGGTCCTTCTGACTTCAGGGCTGGTGCTCTATCCAGGGCACCATCTCACTGCTCCATAGACTACCTTTTTAAAAGGACTCTACTAGACATTTTGAGGGAGTTTCTAGGTCTGGGTCAAACCTAAGCTTTAGGCTATTTTTTTCTGAAGCTCTGGAGTAGGTACATAAAGAATGAGAGACAATGAGAGAAAGAACCTGATTTTTCTCTTTAGAATCCCTTAGGATTAAGCTTGGTTCACTAGAAAATCCAGAGTGGGAACCCCTTAGCAGGCCAGTGTGATTAAAAAAAAAATGTATTCTGTATTTCAGCAATCAATCAATCAATAATCAAAGCACTGGGGTTACAAAAAGAGGTAAAAGGCCGTCCCTGCCTTCAAGGATCTCTCAATCTAGTGGGGGAGACAACATGCAAACAAATATATACAAGTAAGAGAAGCAGGAAAGAATTAACAGAGAGATAACACTAGAATTAAGAGGCATGGAGAAGGCTTCCTGTAGGAGATGGGATTTAAATGAAACTTAAAGGAAAACTCGTCTGCTTTCTGTTTGCCCCCTTCTTGCCCCATCTTCTTCTGTTTCTGTGCCATTGCAATATCCCTCACAAATGATATGAACTGGTCCTCTCTGGCTAGATCCCTTTGTTGAAATCCCTCCCCTCCTTAGAGGCCAAGCTCAGGTACATTTCCTTCCTGAAGTCATCCACTTCTCTTATTCTTTTCCCCCTTTGCTAAAAGTGATTTTTTTAAACCTCCTCCCACTTCTTATGGTGCTTTTCTTAAATCTTTCCTTTGGACTCTCACCTTTTTATACTTATTTGTGTTCATGTCATTTCCCCCCAGGCAGGGTCTCTGTCATATTTACCACCAGCCTCAAAACACCTGGAATAAGGCCTTGCACAGAAAAGGAGCTTAACAAGTGTTTACTAAATGAATGACTGAGTGACTTTGTTGTCTGGAAAAAGGGAAGGAGATGGATTGATAGAAAAATCTCACAGGAGACCCTGTGGGGCAATGACCAGTTCATTGCTTTCCTTGGCAGATCAAAACTGGGTTCAACATGTTTATCTGGGAAGTGGCAAACTGGGGTCAGGGTCAAATGCTGGCCTCGTTTGGCTGGACACCACAAGAAGTGGACTTGGCTCTAGCAGCTGCCACTGGTCATACAAACCCGAAAAATCTCTAAAACATTTTTAGCCCCTTTGCACTTATCAAATATCATTTCAGAAATCCCAGCAGTTTGGGTAGGATTCTTTCCAGAATGAGATGGATTTCAAAAACAAACCCAAATCCATTCCTTTTATAGACAGAATTTCCGGAGACCTCCTCCTTGATGTTAAACCCCTTACTAAACCATTCTTCCAAACTTACTTTCCCCTTCTCCACCACACACACACACACACACACACACACACACACACACACACACACAC